>LR749637.1:2200782-2420545 GCA_902729485.2 Mus minutoides
GCTGTCACATTTTGTGCATCACTGCTCTTGAATAGCAACCATAATGGGCAACATGATGAATCCCTTGAAACATTTTACACATTTTCTGTCTGTATATACAAGATGTACTACCTGCATATTAATGTGAGCAAGTTACAAATTTCCTCACAGTGTTAAATTTCAGATATGTATATTAAAAATCCAGAAAATTTGTAAAATTTATTATGTACTTATTTCATCCAAAGAAGTCTATCTCTTACTTTTAGAAAAACAAAAAGCCATGCTAAAACCCTCTATCTCCAAAACTTTTACCTATTGTATAGAAGAATTCTTTTCAATACTCATCTAATCACCAAGATTTTATTAAGCATGGGTGTATATTCATGTATAAGTATATAACTATATATTCCAGTATATCTAAAAACATTCAGTTGCTCACATCAAGCACTCTGAGAAGATTGAAGAACTGTTCAAATCACAATTTTATCCCCTTTAGGTTTTCTCTTATTTTCATTCACATCCCAATTAAAATTATAATTACTTCTATATTATCTATAAATTGAATAACTGTAAATATTTAAAATTGAAAAAATATGATCAGTATGCCAATGACTGTAACAAAAATTGCTTCAAACTTTCTACACAGTCAATAACCTAGCTGGGTGTGTTAAATGAGCCATACAGAGCTATAAATTCAGAGTTTTATGCACCTTATAAGAACATGCTATAAAACATAGACAGGCTTCCTGTTCTGCCAGAGTGAAACTCTCTAATCAATTATTGCAGTTATGTTGTGTATTAAAGCCACTCAAGTCCATTTGACAGGTCACCTCTCTGAGGAGTAAGTGTGTGGCTAAATGATTAGTTATCCTTCCATTCACCCTCTTCCCTTTCACTGAGCATGCACCCTCCATATCCTTACCCCATTATGTAGAACAAACATGGGACTGTTTTCTGAGAAACACTTTTGTTGCCCATATATAAAGATGCATAGGATTAAATAATTTTTACAGAGTATTTGTGCCCTGGTTAGAACTAAATTTGTAAGACTTCACTGGGCATGGTGGCACATACCTTTAATCCCAGTACTCTGGAGGCAGAGGCAGGCAGATTTCTGAGTTTGAGGACAGCCTGATCTAAAAGTGAGTTCCAGGACAGCCAGAGCTATACAGAGAAACCCTGTCTCAAAAAACTAATATATATATATATATATATAGTAAGACTTCAAAGTAATGCAAAGGGAAGCAAGGAATCCCTTGGGTTGACTGAGGACAGGGTGCCTGTTCTGAACTTATGTTAAACACAAACACAAACACACACACACACACACACACACACACACACACACACACAAGACTGCTACATGAGCAAGAACTAGGGGACTGTGACTGCTCACTTTCAACCCCTTGGTGTTTGGATTTTGGGTGCCATGAGATCTCACATCTATCCAGAGTCCATCCACTGTCATCCACCAAAGTGTTCTAAGCTTCCTTCAGAGGTCCCCTTGAAGAATGACTTCTTAGGATTGTATGTGAGGGCATAAGTTTCCCTGTAAACTGGCATTACAGGTAGTTGTTAGCTTCTGAACACGGGTGTTGACAACAGAACTCAGGTCTTCTGGAAGACTAGCAAGTACTCTTGACTACTGTCCCATTTCTCCAGTCCTGGAAAATGATTTTTAAATGGAAATATTAGAATGTTAAAATCAGTTTTTGTCGTCCTCACACAATGTATTGAAGAAGTGTTTTACCTGTTTACAGAAAGAGCTTGTGACGGTCACTTTTCTGTTACAATATGATACCATAACTAAGGCAACATACAAAAGAAAGAGGTTATTTATATCTTCTAATTTCAAGGAATTCAGTACCTTCATGGTGGGAAGCATGGCAGTGAGGAGCCAGGCATGACATGGGAGTGTCAGCTGAGAGCTCACATGTTGATACACAGCCACAAGGCAGAAAAAGAGAGAGGGCAGAAGGAGGGAAAGAGGGAGAGAGAAGGAGAGAGGGGGGGTGTGGAAGAGGAGAAGAGAGAAGGAGAGAGGGAGAGGGTGAAAGGGAAATAAAGAGAGAAGGTATAGGGAAAGATAGAGGAAGAGAGAGGGAGAGGGGTGAGAGAGAAGAGGGGGAGGGGAAGAGGGGAAGAGGAAGAGAGAGAGATTGATGTAGAGGGAGGTACGGGTAGAGGGAGACCAGGGTAAGGAAGATGGAGACAGGGAGATAGAGAGACTGGGAATGGCAAGTTTTTGAAAGATCAAAGCTCACCCCAAGGAACACACTTCTCCATCAAGGCCATAGCTGCTAAACTTCCCCTAAACAGTTCTATGAAGTGAAGACCAAGTATTCAAGCATGTGGGTCTGTGGGAGCCATTCTCACTCAGACCACCACAGTGATGAATGTAGCTTTGTTCATGTCTGCATGCATGTGTAGAGGATCCTTCATGATGGAGAACTTATGGCTAGAACAGGAGGTTTAAAGCTTTGTAATGAATTTAAAGAGCATCTCTGCTATAACCTAATTTAACTCAACATGTCATCGTGATGCAGTGAAATGTCTATGTGTATTTACTTACAGCTGGGTAAGTGATCACATTAGACACTGGAATCAGAATGTACTCTTCCAATACGGTGCCAACCCTGAGTAGGAATGAATATTCTTAGATAAAGGCCAGCTGGTAGCCAGGTTATTTTGTCCTTCCTCCTGTGGTACATACTACAAATAAGACTTTCTGAGCAGCATGCCAGTGGAGATTGTTCCAACTAATAAAACATATAAAAAAAATTCACCTCCTGAGAGTCACAATATATGCCAATTAAAGAGACTGCTGTTGTATATCAACTTAGAAACAGTTCATTTTCGTTACCTGCAATCTGCTGTCTGTGTTTCCTAAAGCTTATAACAAAAGAATAACATACTGGGAAAACAGTTTCTGCAACGCATTATTTTTACTGCTGATTTTATAGATGTTAAATCCTATAGATTGCTGTTCTCTCAATAGATAACTATATGATATATAGTATATACAATAGATAAGATAAAAATCAATATAATTACATACTTATTAAATGTTATGTGTTTATTTATACCACATATAATTTGTCTGTTGTTTATACATGTTTGTAAACCTGCCTGTTCAAGTGAATAAGGCCATATAACAATGTGAAGATGCCACGGGGGGGGGGGGGGGGGGGGCAATGGGTGTCATTCTTTTCCTCACCTCCTTCCCTTCAGGCAGGGTTTCTCACTGCACCATGGGAGCAGCAGTGGTGGCAGAAACACCAGCTGCATAGGAGAGTTGCCTTGCCGCTCTGTCCTACCACGGCCTTGCATCCTCAGCCCAAGTCCCCAGTACCCCCAGATATTGTGGGAGGAGTGTCCTGTCTGTGCTTCTGTTTCCTGACTCTGTGTTCTCTTGCATGGCATCCGTGTACTCATTTTTTAATATGATAGAGTCCTCAGTCTTAGGGTTAGGCGTGGACACGTTGACCTGGGCTACCCTTGCTGCTCACCTATATATTATCCATATACTAGCCTGAATTGTCATTCTACTGCTATTATCACCCTTATGCTCTACTACTCACTAAAGACTTGGAGAAATCTATCAAGTGGTTATAAAATCTGGTTGAAAACTCATGCCCAGTGAGGAAGATATAACAAGACCTTTAAGCACCATACTATGGCCTCACAATTCCACTTCCTTATTGAAGTCCTCACATTGTGAAAAATCCACAAGATTTTTATCATCTTCATCCTGATAATGTTCATTTATTTTCCTTGGCAATTAAAGAAAGTGCAAGTATATACCAGCGCCAGCTATCTGGTTACTTAGGCCAGTGCTTCTCAGGCTTCAGTAGGCAAGCATAGTAGTTAAATGTTAGTGAAAGGCAGATTCTCTTTCTCTACATCCTGGAGTATGGCCTGTAGTTCACATCCACCTGGTTCCTGGGTGGAGAGGCTGCTGCTCTATACTGTGAGTTGCAAAAATGTTTTAAGAATGCTCCTGCCAGATCTGTTAAGTGGACCTCTACCGAAAGTGTCTAACTATTAATTCTACATGCTAATGTCTCACTTTAAAGCCTTCTGCCAAGGCTTGAGTCACATAATGAAGCTTTTGTTTTCTTTAGGAGGGAGACCAAGACCATATCTTCTGCTAAGGTGGACTGAAACAACTTCCCAGATCTCACTATTGTCTGGCCCAACTGAGGCTGAACTTTTTTTTTTTTTTTTTGGGGGGGGGGTTGTTTGTTTGTTTTTTACAAGGCAAGAGTGGTCAGTCTGTGTGTGTGTGTGTGTGTGTGTGTGTGCGTGTGTGTGTGTGTGTGTGTGTGTGTGAGAGAGAGAGAGAGAGAGAGAGAGAGAGAGAGAGAGAGAGAGAGAGAGATTGGAGAGATCGGAGAGATTGGAGAGATTGAGATTGGTTGATAGATTTGTCCAGGTCACACTCATGGATCCTTGCTGGTTCAGCTGTTGGCACACTTTATGTCCACTTGTTAACTTTAGCCATCTTATCAACACTATGAATATTGTATGAATATTGCAAAGATGTTTTTTAAGTGTGTGCTTTCTCGTGTGGATATATCAAAAGATTGTTTGAATGAGCAGATCAGGAACTTGTTGGCAACTGTGGCTGTCCAGCATCCTAAAGCATGGGACTCACTCGCAAGGACGGCAAAGGGAAGGCTTTGCACAGCATCTCCCCAGGGCCTGATGGGAAGGGGCAGGCTCAGGGACAGAAGCTTGACAGACAGAAATTCACAATGGAAAGGTTTTTTTTTTTTTTTTTTCCTTTTCCTGAACAAAATCTTTCCAGGCTTGCTTTTAGTTCAAGAGCTATAGTTACAAACAATCAGCATCTCTCCCAAGCCCAGCTGTAGGCCAATCAAAGAACAGTCTCTGTATAGAAATGGCTATGGAGTCTGCATTCATCCTGCAGCCACACATATATACTATACTAAGCAGGAACAGGGGAACTGTACAAGGAGACCCAGCAATAAAATATATCATGTATTGACATGTGTATATTGTAGCAAGGACAAATAGAGACTATTCTAATCAATTGCAAAAATATCTACAACTAGTAAAATCTTAGAGTTATGAAAATATGAATCTCCAGGGCTTTAGTTGTTATGCTAGTGTTTGCTCATTATTCAGATCTCTTCAAATAATACACACACACACACACACACACACACACACACACACATACACACATACACACTGCAGTCCATTTGTCTTGGAAACTCATTTTTAAGTGTTTTGCTTATACAAATAATGCAAATTGAATGAGAAAGGAGCACACAAGCACCCACCTTTAATTGAAGAGTTATCAACTGCTGGCTAGTAGAAAAGAGACAGTTTTCTTTATGGGTAAGGTTCCTAGCTTGTTGACCATGTTTCAGTGGGTGCCCCACACCTATGTGTATATTGCCAGCACTAATTGAACTTCTTTGGATTCTTTTTAAAGAACATAAAGTTCGGAGGATACAGGGTACAAGGATATCAGATGTGGAAAGAGTTGGATGAATAGAGAGTGAATATTCTCTCTCTCTCTCTCTCTCTCTCTTTCTCTCTGTGTGTGTGTGTGTGTGTGTGTGTGTACACTTCTCAGAGACTAAATAAAATAGCATACTTATAAAGAATAATTAATATATTTTAATAGTTTCTCCAAAAGCAATAGTGGATTAAGAATTAGGATCATAAGCCGGGCGTGGTGGCGCACACCTTTGATCCCAGCACTTGGGAGGCAGAGGCAGGCAGATTTCTGAGTTCGAGACCAGCCTGGTCTACAGAGTGAGTTCCAGGACAGCCAGGGCTACACAGAGTAACCCTGTCTTGAAAAACAAACAAACAAACAAACAAACAAACAAACAAACAAAAAAGAATTTGGATCATAATGGTATCTACTGCCTGGTTCTATATTTTATGCAATGCAAGAATATACTGAGTGTGGCTTCTGCATGAAGCATTTTCCAGGGGTAAATCTCGCATTGCAAACACCATGACTCACTCTGCAGCATGTTGCTATGCTTGAAGGTGTGAGAGACATTAAGTATTTGCCAAGTGATTCAAAATGTTTCAAGTGTCACTAGAGAATTATAAACAAAACATCAGGGAATTTCAAAGGTTAAATCAAAAACATTTTCAGTTTTACAGTTCACGATGGGAAGTTAGAGTTAGGGAAGAGGCCTGGGAAGTAATTTATGAGCTGAACTGGACATTACCCTGAAGGGAGCATGGAATAGTGATATAGTTCAATGATGGAAGACTAGAAGGAGAAAAGACATATTTCAGAACAGGACCCAGTCTGGAAAGAGTTGCTCTCAGTTGCATTTGTCCTGAGTTCTGAGGAGTCTAATAGTGCAAAAGCATTCGCAAGATTAAAGAGAACAAAGGCATGGCCACAACCAGAGGTACCGGAACAAGGAAAAGATATAGTTAATGCAGGTCAGAAGCTAGGCCAGTCTCCAGAAACTAGACAGCAGAAAGTGGTGCCACACAAGGAGGAGCTGACTACTACTCATGGCATTCCCACCCGGGTGGGCGGTGCTCAGTAGTCTACATATCTTCTTTTGTCTTCTAAGCTTTCATTGCTAACATTAGTCAAATTTATCAAATAGCAAGAGCAATTCTTGGCATTCTGAAAGGTGTGAAGAAAGGCAGGAGCATCTATGTGGTCAGGACATTAATGAGAGTCCGCCAAGCAGGGATAGCTCAGGATGCCTCAGCAAATGCCTCAGCTCACCTTTCACACAGGGTGAGCTAGCTAAGCCCTTGCCTTTTTTTTCCAAGACAGTAACTGGCACATTGTGAATCTCACTCAGAATCCAAAACAAAATGAAAATCTCATTAAGTAAGTGCTTGACTGAATGAATGAAATCATATTAATTCTAGAATCAGAGACTGGAGCTTTGCGTGGTCATAGGACTTGGAATGAAGGTTCTTTGGAGTCTAACATTGATATACAAGGTGATGGAAAGATGTTTGCTGATCGTTGCCTTGAATACAGGGTCAGTGTTTGTTTCATATTGAGCAGATATACCTAAAATGGCAAAGAGGGTCCCCCTACTAGACAGCAAGAGAAGAGCATCAGGTGTAGAGTCTCTGGACCTGACCTGAGCCTGGCACATTAGGCATGGGGGACACTGATGAAAAATGAATTTACTTAGATGAAAATTAACTGTCAGACTTAGAAAAATACCATAACTATCAGAAAGTTTGAAATAAAATTTAAGATACCTGTTATCATTTGATTTATTCTTAAATGGACACTATCCTGATTTCTTCTGAAAATAACGAAATTCCCAACATACAATGAGAGAGATGCTTCAAATATGATGCTTATGAAATTGTATTAAATTACTATTTAGAAAGTCCTTGAACAACATGTCCAAGTTTCTGTTCTAACTTCTGTTGTCATTCCAAAATTCAATTTATTGCTTCTACAACTCTTTATTTTGAGTCTATTTCTAGGCTCACATGGGAATTGGGGACTGCTGTTTGGTTTACTAGTATTCAAATTAAAACAAAAATCATTCAGTTGTGATTGGCAACCAGCAGTACTCTCTTCCACTTAGACGATTTGGTTTTCAACATCTATTTCATCTTCATTTTTAGCAATATAAAATGTATTTATTCAAAAATATCACAATGAATTAATACAGTAGGAACTTGGAAATGCAAATGAGGTGGCACATAACGCCTGTAATTTCTCCAGATATCCCCATGTATGCCAATAGCTTGTAGAGGACTTATTGTGCTGTCTGGACAGTGTTTGATATGTACAATCTATCAGGCATTCATGCTTGTAAAGAAGGAGTATTGATTTTGTATTTAATAGCAATGTATGAAGAATATTGGCTTTTGGAATTTTGTCCTATTACTCTGATTTTAATAAAGTCGTGTATTTTCTAATTTTTTTCACACTGAGAGTTTATAAAAATATCCTTAGAAAGGCTTACCATTCTGTCACAGACAGATTTCACCAGAGAACAAGAGGAAAGGGACTTACCACATGACATCACAGCAGCATCATACATCCCTAGGACAGCAACAGTCTCTTGTACAGAATGATACCAGGAAGCACTGGTAAGCCAGGCAGTGGTGGCACATGCCTTTAATCCCAGCACTCTGGAGGCAGAGGCAGGCAGATTTCTGAGTTCGAGGACAGCCTGGTTTACAGATACAGAGTGAGTTCCAGGACAGCCAGGTCTATGCAGAGAAACCCTGTCTCGAAAAAACAAACCAAACCAAACCAAACAAAACAAAACCAAACAAAACCAAACCAAACAAAACAAAACAAGAAAAAAAGCACTGGTGAGAGAATGAACTCCACAGGTGGTCAACCCCTCACCCCCTCACTCACTCACCCATCTACACACTCACTCACTCACACCCTCACTCACTCATGCACTCACTCACTCACACACCCTCACACCCACACACTCACACACAGACACTCACTCACTCACACACACTCACTCACTCACACACTCACTCACTCACTTACTCATTCACTGTGCCTCTATATCACGCATTTGTATTGTATACCTCAAATCAAGAACTTGGAATCTAGGAGAGCAGAAATAGAAAGCAAGCAGGGATTTCTAATCTCATGGAGAAAGAGCTTCAACTCACCACTAACCAGCAACAGGAAACCTCTGTGTATCCAACAGCATATACATTTAAAGAAAAACGTGCTGGGGATAGAGCTCAGCAAGGGTTCTTAAGAAGACCTGATTCTGTTCCCATAACCAACCATCTGTAACTTCAGTACTGGACACCCCATGCCCTCTTCTGGCTTCCACAAGCTCCTGCACACACATAGTGCATGGAAAAAAAAATCACACAATCACCCACACTTAAATATATAAATAATTTTTCAAAAAGGAAATCTGACACTGATAACCTTCTGATATTGTATATGAAGAAATCTTGGGCCACACCCCTTCAATGCAGCAGTAAGAAATTAGAAGCAAATAGTAAAAGAGCATGGAAAAAATCTTGCTACCCCCGACCCCAGAGAGACAGTCACAAAGCATTAGCCAGAAAACCAAAGGTCACAGGGGGAAAAAGTCACCTAAAAGAAACTTGAATCTTGGTCTGGGCCAAATTGGTAAAGTGTTTACTGTGAAATGTAAGAATCAAGTTCAGATCCCCAATAACTGCCATTTAAAATTATCTACATCTGCAATACCAGAGATGGGGAGAAAGAGGCAGGAAGATCCTTCTGGTTTTCTAGCCCACCAGTCTAACTTGTTGAGCTTCAGGTTCAGTGAGACACCATGTGACAAGAAAATGATGGCACAGATTAAAGAATACACACAGGGTTGACTTCTAGCCTGCAAACACTTATCCATGCCTCTGCAGTATATACTCAGGTATGCATACACACATGCACACATGCAAACATATTCACACATACACACTGCACAGACACGCATACATGGAGACACTTCATGAAAGCAGAGCACCATACAGTTTGGCATTTGCACCTGGCACCTGGTACAAAGTGATGAAAGACCTGTGTAAACAGGCAGCCTCCAGCCCGCCTGCAGTGAGGCTGACAGAGGTCTGCAGAGAGCCCTCCAATGAAGGTGAGTTATGTCCAGTGATTTGAAATCACATGTGAATTGCCAGAGTAAAAAAAAAAAAAGATCACAACAGGCTGAGGGTGGGATTTCCCAGACCTGGACATAGTAATGAACCTGAACATGAAGAGACCTCATACATGTCTAAAGTGTTCAGAGAAATTAACCAAGAGTTAAAAGTTGTAAGAAAAGTATGGGGCTGGAGAGATGGCTCAGCACTGACTGCTCTTGCAGAGGTCCTGAGTTCAATTCCCAGCAATCACATGGTGGCTCACAACCATCTGTAATGGGATCCAATGCACTGTTCTAGTGTGTATCTGAAGACAGCTGAAGTACACTCATATAAAATAAATAAATAAACAAATAAATAAATAAAACTTAAAAAATAAAAGTATGAGAAAAATAACATGAATTTGTTAGTAAAAGCCAAATGACATTATTTTAAAGAATTATTATAGTTTAATAAATGAACTGAACAAAAGACTAGTAACTGGCTCTTGGTTATTGGCTTAGAGAGCATATTTCAGCAAAACACAGTCCAGAGTTAATAATTCTAAGAGAATAACACATAAAATCACAAGCAGGAGAAGAATAGCTTCACTCTAAGAAATAGTACAATAGCATCAAAGAATGCCATGAACAGAGATTTAAACACTCCCAGAGGTAAAGGGACATATTTAAATAGACAGCATATGTCTTCAGCTGTGGTAGATGTGTTAAGACAACAAGTGAAAATCTTCAAACTATTTGGGGAAAATAACTATAACTGACTAAAATATTTTAGAGGTAAGGAAAATAAACATTTTTCAGGCATGTAAACCAAGATTTCTCCCCCAAAAGAACCTCGATGGGGCACTGTGGCCAATCACAACTCAGAGGAAACTTTGTCATTATTGTTATTTATTAGGAGAGGGGACACTGTAGGAGTGCACTGAATTTTAGATGTTTCAGTGAGTAAAAGAATTATGCAATAGAAAACAGAAACTGTGTTTATGGCAATTTTAAAAGTCAATGATATTTAAAGGTAGAAGAATTTATGGGCCTGGTTCAACAGGAAATTTAAAGGTAAAATTTAGGAGACCTTGGGGGGGAAAAAAAAAACTCAGGAGACCTGACATTTAAAGCATAAGCTACATAAGTTGGGAAGATGGCTCAGTCAATAAGGTACTTGTCATGAAAACAGGGAGACCTGAGTTCAGATTCCCATCACTGAGGTTAAATTGGGGTGTTTATTTGTTTGTTTGTTTTTGTTTGTTTGTTTTCAGTTTTTTTGCTGCTGTGGTGTGTGTGTGTATGTGTGTGTGTGTGTGTGTACAGAGAGAGATACAAAGAGAGAGAGATCACAAAAATGGGTGGATAGAGAGGATCTGAGATGAGTTGGGAGAGAGGAAAGAATATATCCAGAATATATTGCATGAAAGCAAATTTAGTTTAAAAAAAAACTTTATAAATGAAAAAAGACAAATCCAAAGGCACACATCTGTGACCCCTACCCTGGGAGGATACCCCTACCCCAGGAGGATACCCCTACCCCGGGAGGATACCCCTACCCTGGGAGGATACCCCTACCCCAGGAGGATACCCCTACCCTGGGAGGATAGAGACAGTTGCATTGTCAGCTCTTGGCTGACTTAATCAGTGAGTCCAGCTTCACTCAGAGTTTTTGTAAGGGAAGAGAGGAGGGGAGGGGAGGGGAGACAATAGAGGGAAATCTCTGACCTACACATACACACCTTTACACGTATGCTATGCACACACAAGAATATGTATTTATATATATAAATGCACACACAAGCATACACTATTCATAGGATGATCAAGATAACGTAAGAGAAGTTTGAGAAGAATTTATTAAAAGTAAAAAGCCCAAGTAAGACTTGATATCCTGAACAAAAGTGATCAGTGTGTCTAGGTGAAGAGCGAGAAAAAAACACATCTTAAGAGGGTCATACAATAAATTGTATGTATTACTAGGGAAGAATAACATTGGAAGCCATTCCTTTAGATTTCCCAAACAGATATCATGGGTGATCTAGAAAAGCAGAGAGTCCTTGGGAATACAGTAAGTTGAAGACTGAGCCTAATATGTAAGCAAGAGGAGATTGGGAGCCTGGGAGGAGTTTCTCCCAAATCATGGTTGTGAATGAAACAGAGGAGGAGGGCAGCTGCCATGAAGTAGTGTAGAGGGAAGGGTTGCTTCGATTTTCTATTAAACAGCTAATAGAAAGATCCAGTCTGGAATAAGAAATGAATAGAGGAAATATTTGAGGGAGCAGTGTAAAGGATCTGTGATCCAGAACAGCCTCAAAGTTAGAAGCAATCTGTCGTCCACTGTGACAGAGTACAGGGTAAGTATCAGGTGCCTATAGACACATTGGCAGGACTATGGAAAACCAATGAGCCATTGTCTCTTTTCATTGTGAAGTAAGAGACAGGGAAACAGGAAGACCTGAGGGAGATCAGGAGTTGTGAAACACAAAGGAGGGGGTAGAATGAGAGCTAACACTTAAGGTTGGACGAGATAGGAGCCAGCAGCCAAGCTAAGAGAGTCTCATCTGTGAGTTTTCTTTGCATGGAGGAGAAGAGAATGAACTATTGAAATAAAAATGGTCCTCAAAGTAATAGAATATGCAATAGCAGACTTCTTATTTTCTGTTAGGAAAGACACCTGTGTTGGTTTTAGATCATTTTACCTAGGCTGCATTCACTGAAATGACTAACTTAGGTTTAACATTTTCAAACTCTCCTATCTAATTCCTCCTTTACAAAAGGGTCACGTGACCTCTGGGAACCTGAAGATGTGCAGCATACCTGGTAGTTCTCAGAACAGCACCCTTCTTCACAGTAACACATGAAAAGAGAACCCCCCACTGCTAGCCCTCTGTAGGAACTCACAGATGTAAGGGCATGAATCTTTCCATTCTTCTAAAGGAATACCATTTGTTTTCTTTTACTTCTCTTTCCTTCATTCTTTCCATTTTTTTTCTAAAGAGGAGGAAAATGTCAGAGAATGCCGTGCTGTTTCTGCCACAAAATATTAGTAAGGCATAACCACAAAGCCAGAAAGCTCTGGCTGAACGTTTAATGCACTGTCGGTTTTGATCTAGGCATTGTGCTCTAGGAAATGTCTTATCTTCTAAACAAAATTGAATTGAATGGATTTCAAAATTGTCTGTTTTGGTACAGTATCAGTCCACTTTACCATGAAAATAGCCAATAGACATCATGAAAGTTTGTAGAACACATGTAGTCCCAGGATTCAGAAGGCTGAAAAAGGAGAGTCTTAAGTTCCAGGTTAGCCAGGGCTATATAACATGACCTAATCTCACAAAGCAAAAACCTAAGGTTGTAGCTCAGTGGCAAAGAATTTGCCAAGCATGTGCAAGGTGCTAGGTTCAACTCCAAGCACAGAATGAATAGATAGATAAGAGATAGATAGATAGATAGATAGATAGATAGATAGATAGATAGATAATAGATAGATGATAGATAGATGATTGATAATAGAAATAGAGAGGTAGCAAATGTTCATTCACATGCAGAAGCTCACTGAAGACATTATTAAGAATAATTATTAGTGATACTTGAAGATATGTAATGAAGATGGTAATTTCTTGAAAGTCATGATATTTACAAAAGTTTAATGAGATCTACTTAATCTTTTTGAAAGTAACTTCAATTACATTTCAAATATTGGAATGAATATATGAAAGAAATTAAAATAATTTGGGAAATAGTGGAGTATAATTGATATAAAAAGATGTAAATAGTAATTTAAGCATGATAGCCTTATCTGTTCCTGTTCTAGCTCCCAAATAATTGACACAAAGACACATTAAGTTTATTAACTAGCTATAAGCACTGTGACTGGGCAGATAATCATCTATTCTCCCCCTCTAGGTTATTTACTTTCCAGCCACAGGTCCCATGTTACTTTCAGTCTGAGTCTCGCCATGACTTGTTCTGTTTTCTGTGTCCTCATGGGGAATCCTTTAGTGACTTGTTCATTATGACTCCTCCCATACACTTTCCACATGAATTCTCTCTACTTTTCATTCTCCTCCTTTGGTACCCTTTCGGTGGAATCAGAAGCCTATCTTCTCTGCCCAGGCCATAGGTATATCAGCTCTTTATTAATCAATCAGAGATAATTAAAAAGCATTCTTTACACAACATTGTCAAAGGAGATGGCCCAGTAATACTGACAATGCTAGCATCAGGACTAAAGGGGTCTCTGGGTACAGAAATCAGGATCCTAAAATCAGGTGCACAAGACCAACCCCCAACAAAAAGACAAATAGATTTACACACAATCGAAAGTAATAACATAAGTAATTAGTGAAAGCATTTCTTTTAATGAAGAATGTAGGAGATGCACAAGTGATGTAGGCATTCAGGGATTTTGTCCTCCCTAAAGGAATAAAAACATACTTTGGGTGTGGTAAGATTGTTGAAATGATACAGTGTTTGCTGCACAATGATAAGAGCCTGAGTTCAGAAGCCAACATCTAAGAGCCAGGCATTTATGTGTTTGTAATTACAGAGCTAGTGAAGCAGAGACAGAAGAGCCAGTGTGGCTTGCTAGAGAACCTGTTAGTACATTTGGTAAGCTCCTGGTTCAGTGACGACTGCTTTGCTTCAAATAATAAGGTAGAGAGCAATTGAGGAAGACACCCACCTCCAAAAAAATGCACACATGCACACAAACACACATGAAGGTAGAGTTAGTTTGTAGAAGGAAGCACATATATTTGAAAGTGATATCTACCTGAAAGGAAGCCAAAGTGACAAATCAAAAAAAGATTTGACAGAATAATGTATGCCCAATTCTCATGGGAAGAAAGGAAAGGAGAGCCACTTGAGGGAGCAATGCATAGAGAGAATAAAAGAAAGAGAGGCAATTTCACAGGGAGAATTTTACAGAGATAGTTTGAATAGAGAAAAGCTAGACATACGTGAAAACGGAATAAGCCAGAGAATGAGAAGAAGATAAAAGATTAGAACAGATTGCTAGAGTTAGTTTGAGACCAAGCAGGGCAATTCAGGAGAGGCAGAGGGAGAGGAGTCAAATCAACTCAGCTTGGAGAGGAGTTCTCAGTGAGAACAGTAGAGTTGAAATGGCCAGTCAGAGCTCAGAAACAATAAGAAAGAGTGGGCTGATTCATCAGTAAATCTCAGAGACTGAAAACTTTCTAGGCCTAGATGAGATTGTATGGAGCCTAAAAGTTTCCAAGTCTAGACCTAAGTTAGCAGACTGAGGCAGTAAAATTCCAAGATGAAAATTACTTCAAATGAATATAAGATCATTTTACACATGTGCATGAATTCATACATGCAAAAAACGATATTGATTTATATGCGTTTGTGTTTTGAAAGACACAAAGTCAGTATTTCTTTCACCATTCACACTGGTCCCAAGGGCTTGATGCAGTTGCTTCTATTGTGAGCACTAGAGGTTCAAGAGGAACTAGTCCAGGTCCCAGAGTCCGAGGAGGAAGGAGCTTCCATGACAGACCTTTTGCTCATCTCTCTTGCTGGGTCCTCAATAAGACTCGAGATCTGCAAGTGCACCATATCTGAGTGGCAGCCTCTCCCTGTCTGCCTGATTTGCTTGCTCAGGCTCAGAAGTTTTCTCCTCATCTTGAGTCAAGCATTATAATCGTTATATTCCAAATAAGTAAGTAAATAAATAAATAAATAAATAAATAAATAAATAAATAGATAAATAAAGTTCAATGATGTATATGTGCACCCAGGGGACTTGAAATTTATTCTAGACAAGTATTTTACAATATGCTTAGGTCAAATTCACTTTTGTTTTGTTGTTTGAGATAGAATATTGATATTTAGCCTAGGCTGTTTAGAAGTTACTGTGTAGTCCAGCCTAGCCTTGAACTTGCAATGTTCCTGTCCCATCCTCTTAAGTGCTAGAGTTACAGATGTGTACCATCAGACTGGATCATTTATGCTCCATTGCTGAATCCCTCTCATCCTTTCCCTTGTATAATGAAACACACAGAGACATTTCGTATAGTTCTTTGTCACCAGCACATGACATTAATGATAGTAGTTATAGTACTTAATGTTTCTTGTCAATTTCCTGACTAGGGAGTTTCTAATTGGCTGAATCCTTCCTAAGGCTTGTTATGCTCACTATATGTATATTTTTCCAGTCCCTCCCTTTCCAGAGTATTTGTGACTACCATTTTCAGAATCACTAACTAAACCATATCTCTCAAATATAAGGCCACTGAGCAAACTAAAGATGACCTCGTTATACGTAAAATCCACCTTTTCTTTATTCCCACCCACTCCCAACTATACTATCCTAGGACTCTTAACACTGGTAGCCAAGATGTTTTTTAGGCATCAAAAAATAATGAGACAGTTTCCATAAAGATGTCATTTTTCCAATCACCTTAGAGGCAGCAGATAGTCACAGGATGCTTTTATTTGGGTATAAAACTTGTCTTTTCATAACATTGATGTTTTTAATATGTATTTTTCCACCAGGGGTCATAAAAGATTTCCAAATTGTAGGTGAGGGATCTGAAAAGTCTTAGTTTTTTTTAGAGTCAAAGAAAAAAAATAAGCCAATGCCACTGCATTCCTCTGCCAATATATGGAAATGAAACTAACAGAAAACTACCTTATACCCAAGGCATACGTCTCCACTATGTATGCATTTTAACTCCATTATACGATATTGTTCAGTCTTAAGGATGAAATATTAAGATATTTATGGGAAATTTTTCTGCCATTTATCCATAGGAAGAAAAGCTCCAGGCAGCTAATGTTCTTTCTGTCCCTTCAAGTTTACACATCAGAGCCCTTATTAGTATGCACCCAAACTAAGCATTTTGCCAGGGGATATATATCCCTGTGTATCCTGCTAAAGAGGTGACATGTGAAATCCTGAAATGCTTGAGATGACAAATAGCCCAGCAGGTCTAGACTCTTCCCCTCCTGCCCTGAGCTGCTGGCAATCTATTTCAAATTTTGTGTGCATCGCGGGGTGAAGCAGGCATCATGGACTGCCAGCCTCGCCCCTAGCAGTGTAGTTAGGTTCAAGTCTCTGCAGACAAGCCGGAGAGAGAAAGTGTAGCACATCTCTAGGGGTTTGAATATCCAAACCGCTGCACTCTGAGCTTCTTGCAAAGGTTCTATGATGTCATGTGCAATTCTGTAAAATAATTACCAAGAGAGAAGGCAGAGAGAAAAGGAGAGGAGAAGGGGGGAAGGGGAAAGGAAAGGATGGGGTAGAGAGATAAAGATGGAGAGAGAGAGCATTTTTCTTTAGGTCAGCCTTTCACTCATCTATGGAGATCTCATTTGGATATATAAATTTATTCTTAATAACTTGTTTAGGGACTTTCTTAAGTTGAAGCTAGCCATAATGGTTTTGTTGAAAGCAAGGATAATATTTTCAGCATACACACAGAAAATAAGGTTGCTTCTTCAAATCACATGAACAGAGTACCAACAATCCACAAGATTTACAAAAATGTCCCTCAGTGCCGCAGAGATTTTGTCAGAAGCCACACACAGCAACATGGGTCCTATCATACTAACTCGATGAAAACACTTCCTGAAATCACCCCTTCCTCATCTCTTTCTCCATTGTGCTCCAAAGACCTCTGTAAATCTGTAATGGGGATTTTATAACACCTCCCCAGCCTGTGAAACTGCTGTCTTCCCTACCTATCTACTCCTTGCCTAACTTCTGCCTGCTTGTCAAGCAAGCAGTGTGATGAGCCTGCCTGTTAATATTCACTCCTGATCTTCTTTACAGAGAAGTTTTAACGGTGTCACAGTGAAATTCAGAACAGTGGCCGGAGTACGTCCCACACAACCCCTGTGCTCCAGGAGAGCTGTCTTAGGCAGACTTGGCACTGCCCTTGGGTTGTACATGGTTCAGGATGGCCTCTCCTCTTTCCACTGCCACTGAAGCAAAGACAGACAGACAGCAGGAGCACAGTCTCCAGCCTTCTTACCTCCCTCCCCACCACTCCAACTAAGAAATGTTGTTGATTCAACAAAATGATGAAAATCTCAATTATAGAAAGAAATAGCAAACATAAATGTAAAGTGCCTTTTTCAAAAATATCTATAACAAATAGTGAATTGGAAGGTTTAAAATCAAACTGGCAGATTGAGGCTAAGTATGTGGCCAATTCAGATAATTCTTTGGGAAATAAACATATATTTTGCACAACAAAGGAAAAAGAATAGAATTGACCCATTTCCATAAAACTTCAGAGAATAGTTTATTCAAACAACTTACAGGATTGTGTATATCCTATAATATCTAACTCAGAGAAGAAATGCCCTGCTTACACTAGTAGAGGATTATAAAATAACTTTTCCAAATTAAAAATGTAGTAATGGCTAATTTATTTATATCTCATTATAATTGATTTTTAAATTTTTAACATCATAAATATTTCTTGGTGTCCCCCTCCTCCTGACTGTTTTGTTTGTTTATTTTGACTTTTGAAACAAGGCTTCACAGTATGGCTCAAGCTGGATTCCAACTTGGTATGGATCCTCCTGTCTCTGTTTCCTCAGTTCTGAGATTCCAGTTATTGCTACATGGGCTATGTACCCAAATTTGGGGAATAGAAAGAACATTTACTACCTGCAGCTTCCCATTCTATTTTTTAAGTAGCAGCCAAATAAGCCAACTTTGTGCAGAAATTAAGCCAATGTCACAAAAATGTCACAAACAGGAAGCCTGCATATTAAGCACTGTGACTTTTTTTTTGATTCAAAGCTAAGGTAATCTTCTTCAAGTTCATCTGAGTTTCCATTTTCTCCTTTATAAACAGTTGACAAAATGCTTTCTCGTCTTTTCTCTGAGGCTAATGCAAGAATTCACTGATCTTTTGTCAATGTCCCGGTCCTTTCTGACAGTTTTTTCCAAAGACTGCCTGACCAAGGGGGTGTGTTGCAATACACAGGCCCTGACAACTTTGGTGGCAAATGAAGCAGTATAGCCTTCTCTTGGGATGTCCATCACCACCCAGCCAGCACTGTCAAGGACTGCTCTGCTCAGGAATGTTTGTAAACTGCATCTGAACACATAGTTGGTCTCGGTCATCTTTGAACACCCTTTAGAACACCAGTAGGAAAGACTGACTCTGTCATCAGAAAAGCTGATTCAGGCAGAGTTTGGCTAGAGAATTTTGGCATGTCGGCTTCACATTCTAATATGCAGCTAAGGTAGGATGTATCTAGAAGGGAGCAGAAATAGATCCCCCAGACTGAAACATCTAGCTCCAGAGTTAACTCATCTTTATAATTCCTTAAAGGTAACACACTTTCCAGGAGATCTTAGTCCTCATTTCTTTCTTTTTTAATTTTTTTTATTAGATATTTTCTTCATTTACATTTCAAGTGCTATCCCATGAGTCCCCCCACCCCCACCCTGCTCCCCTACCCGCCCACTCCCACTTCTTGGCCCTGGCATTCCCCTGTACTGGGGCATATAAAGATTGCTAGACCAAGGGGCCTCTCTTCCCATAATGGCCAACTTGGCCATCTTCTAATACATAGACACGAGCTAGAGACACAAGCTCTGGGGGGTACTGGTTAGTTCATATTGTTGTTGCATCTATAGGGTTGCAGACCCCTACAGCTCCTTGGGTACTTTC
The DNA here is from genome assembly GCA_902729485.2 of Mus minutoides. Lineage (NCBI taxonomy): Eukaryota > Metazoa > Chordata > Mammalia > Rodentia > Muridae > Mus > Mus minutoides. The sequence continues at coordinate 2,220,002 of LR749637.1, forward strand.
TCTAGCTCCTCCATTGGGGACCCTGTGTTCCATCCTATAGATGACTGTGAGCATCCACTTCTATTGCTGAAAGGTCCCTGATATAGCTGTCTCCTGTGAGGCTTAGTCCTCATTTCTTAGACACAGAAAAATACTACCTTGAAGTTGGCCTTTGGATGATGATCAGCTATGAGAAACTGAAAGCTTTAACTTAGAATAAATGATGAGGTAAACCTTGGAAAGAAATTTTAAGATAGACTAGATGAACAGGTGACCTCTTGATCCAGAGGATGGCGATGCCACTATCCAGTGGAGTCAGTATGGAAGGAAGCTGGCTTTCGTTCAATGTACTCAAATGCCAGAAGTTTTGGCAATAGATAGGGGTCATACTTGCTCCCACCTGTATCATTTTCTTGACAAGGACCATCTGCGATTAAAGTTCTTCAGGAAATTTTACCTATCATGACATTGACCAGAAATATCAAATGCCACCTACATCAAGGAGAGGCAACCCAGATGAACAGTTTCTATGTGTTGTGTTTATTTGCAGGAAACACATTGGGGACTAGCACAAAAACAGATGAAGTGATTGTGTAAGCACCCAACTATGTCTGTCAAAGCAGGTGAAAGTAGAAAGTCAATGTCCTTCCCGTGTCCCACAGGTCTTCCAGTGCCAAGCTGTACCCACCTGCTGTGCTCACAGTACCTACTGCATTTCCAGTGTGCTGAGTCCTTGCAAAACTAACTCCTTCCACTAAATACCAGAGAAAGAATTTCACCAAGATGTAGATAGAGCTTATTTTCTTGGGCATTCCAATGAGATGTTTTCTCCTCCCTCCTGGTGTCTGTCTCTGGCTCTCTTTTCTTAGAGAATGCCCTATATCATCAACGTGGGGAGTGTACATCAGTCCAGAGAGACCTGAGATTTCCCTGCAGCCTTCCTATCCCCTGACTGTGGGTTCCTAGTTGACACCTCACTACTGCATTGCAGATGCAAAATACAGCTCTGTCTTCCATGCAGTTGGCATTTCCTTTTCTGCTCCTTTCAATGCGTTAAAGAGTTGTCAGACCCATCTCTACATCAAATGTACTCAACAACTTACAGTTTTCCTAGCAAACTCCAGTAGTTGCCTTGGTTTTTCCAAGAGAGGTTTTTTTTTTTTTTTTTTTAAACAAAATTACAAAGTGAACTACAGTTCCTGAAAGCGATAACTCAATACCACCCATCTAATCTCTCTGTCCTTGCTCTCTTTGTTCAGTCTGTGAAACATGAGCTTACTTGCGAGGCTGAGGCCCAAACCTTTGACGTGGTTCAATGTGGAGAAAAAAAAATAAGTGCAATGAAGATTATTTTAAGACAAAATGATAAAATTCCACAGCTGATGGGCATAAAAACTGTGTTGACATCTCAAAGAGTAAACAAAAGGTCACTCTGTCTTCTACCAGGTTTGTCCACAAGCTAAGAAAATGACAATTATGAGGAAGGGAGGAGAAGCAACCAAATTTGCTTGTTCCCCACAAATGAAAAGCTGGGTAGGATTGCGTATCTGTTAGGCAGACAAACGACTCCACTGAATGAGAACCATGTACATGAAGCTCAGCTTCTGACTCTGCATTACTACCTCAACTGATGACATGATCCTTTGTTGTCTCATACATAAAAGTAACACTAACTAGCAGCAAAACTTAATTTAATATAGATTCCAACAATTCATCTCTTAATAGTAAGTCAACCCAGGGAAAATGAATTTAATTTTAATTATTGCTAATGTTTGCTATTAGGTCTTTGCAATACAGTTAACACTAACTGTCTGTGGTGCTGCTTTTGATGCCTAGATGAGTACATGAATTCTCTTGTCTCAGATGTAGACCTCAGTCAGTGGTTATAAGTTCTAAAGGACTGAAGAAGCCCTTGCACAACTCTAGTTCTGTCTGTCAACTTAGACACAGGTACTATTATGATGCTGTCTGTGTTCATGTGAACATGAACAGAGGTGGATATTAGTTGCCTTATTCACTGACTTCTCACCTCAGGTTTTTAGACAATGTCTCTCACTGAACATCTTCATTCATTTAACTAGAATGGCTAGCCAGCAAACCCCAGGGATCTTCTTGTCTGGTTTTCCAACTCTGGCATAACAGAGGTGAGCCATTGCATGGGGATTTTTATGTGAGTACTGGTGACCCAAACTCATGTGCTCATGCGTATGGACTGAGAACTTTACTATCTGCCCATACCATTTAACACTTTACAAAATGAAAATATGTTAACCTATGTAGACAGCCTTTTCAATTCATTCCTCATGGTAAGATTTATTCCTTGCTGGGGAGTGGTAGCACATGCCTTTAATCCCAGCACTTGGAAGGCATATGTAGGTGGATTTCTGAGTTCGAGGCCAGCCTAGTCTACAAGGTGAGTTCTAAGACAGCCAGAGCTATACAGAGAAATCCTGTCTCAAAAAAAAAATTTATTTCTTTATGATCAAAAGATATGTATAGATGCTAAAACTCTGGGCATATTTAGTAAAACACTTTAGAAGGGATAAGGATCTAAGGGCACTATCTTTTGATAATTCAGTACCACATTGTCTCCTTCAAAGGTATATTTGCAATGGCCTAAATCCTCTCAGTAGGCTTCCCCTTATAAAAGCTTCTACCTCCTTGCAATAGTGCCCAGGTACAGAGCAGGCTTTTCATACATTTAAACAACACATCAAAAACAGCAAATCCTTTCTTGATTTGTGCATTTTGGACCTGGCTTGAGTGACTGGAACATTGTGTTGTTAGGCACGTACAGTGCAGGAGCTTCCCCAACATGTAAGCCATGTATATCTAACTTGAATCCTCTCATAGTATGGTAGCCCCCAAACAGCCCAATTCTTTATACTAAGTTCTCCTTCTCCCAGATAAATCTTTTTTTTTTTTTTTTTTTTTTTTGAGACAGAATTTCTCTGTATAGCCCTTGTTGTCCAGGAACTCACTCTTTAGACCAGGCTAGCCTTAAACTCAGAAATCCGCCTGCCTTTACCTCCCAAGTGCTGGAATTAAAGGCATGAGCCACCAGGGAAAGGGCTACCTTAAGGACTAAGATATTAACCAAATGTTACTCCTGCCAAAGTGTATTTAACATGATACTAGATAAATGGATAGACTAGAAAGAAAGATAATTCAACTCCTCCCCTTTATGTATAACCTTTTTATTGTAGCTAAAGTAAGAATAAATGTATTGCTATAAACTATCTTTATTTTACAAAACAATTCATTCATGTGTCTTTTATATAGTGAATACGCCAAAAACATTTAAACTACCCTGTTCCATAAAATTGATTATTCATGAGTCATTTAGTCGAAACATGTTTATTGCAGAGAAGAAGGTACAAACGCCATGTCTGCTTTGTCAGGGGCTGTTATTAGAGCCCGTGTTCCCATTTTGCAGTGTTATTTAAGACCTGGCAGTTGCTGGCTGTTTGCTTTTGCCAATCTGACTTCAACATCTAAAGGTCTTCCAAAAGTCTTCTCTGCCAAGAAATGACTAGCTCAGAATGAGATTCTGAATAGCAAAGACATTAGTGGAGGATTTACCTCACCCAGGCCAGTGCTAGGGAATCTGAAAGGGACAGTAGCTTGTCACATTAATTATGTGCTTGTCAGATGGATCTAAGTGGGAAGAAATTCTACACTTGAGGATCTCCAAGACAACCTGAAACAAATGTTCCTCATACAGAATTTTGCCATTTCCTGGCAGAAGAGTCAGCCCAGGAAAAATCTTCATGTATTTCACATTATGATTTTTTTTTCCTCCACGCTAAGACGGATGGCAGACCCCGGGGCTGGGGAGTGCAGATGGAGTATCTCTTCTGCCAAGGCAGATGGTCAGCCTCACAGGCCCAGATCTATCTGTATCGATATGTTTCTGAAGAGCCAGTTTTTGTATCTCAGTATACACTGTCTGGAACTCTCGGCATTCACTGTGCTCATAACGGCTCTCTTTGCTGAAGCATCCTAGCAACGTACCAACTAACCAAATAAGCAGACAGTAGAACAAGTGGCATTTATCCAAAGCTGCAGGATGGCAGTGAGGATCTGCCACCACCCAGAGACTCAGGATCAGTGGGTGCTGAAACCAGAGCCACTGTAACAGCAACAGCAACATGTATCCACCATAAACACTGAAGCAAAGCCTTTCGGTGCTATTCACCAAACAGAAGCTATGCAATTGCTAAAATTCCCAAATAATTCTGGACCAACTATATTTAAATTGGCCCAGTTAAGCCTCTGTGTTCCCACCCTTGCAATATATTACTTAAAAGACTTTCATATCCTTGTGAGAACAATTTCTTTTGAGATTATTACCTATCTGAATGAAAAGACTGTTGAATTCTAAGAAAGCCTACTGTAGGTCCAAGTTCCAACCATTCGCTTAAACATAGTATGAGGATCCAGTTCCTGGGAGAAGATCTCTCTTCGCTTCTGAACCACGGCCTACTGAACCATGGCCTACTGAACCATGGCCTACTGTGCCGGCCATTCACTCCAAATGAGACTTACTGTGGTGACTCATGATGAGCATGTTTATCTGGAGGACTTACTTACATCTTGCTAAGAGGTTCGAGCAAGAACACCGCTCAGTTTGAAGCTAGCCTGGCCTACACTGTGATTCTGAAGCTATCTTGAGCTACAGAGAGAGACCCTGTCTACAGTGTAAACAAAATTCAGACAAAATGGATTCTGACAAGACTATTTAGGGACTACAACAATATGCACAACAAGCAATATATGCTTATATGAAAATGGACATGTGTAACATGGTACCATGTACAATAAATACCTAGAATGAAAAAATATGTTAAGCTGAAAAATTAAAAGACAAAATAAAAAAAGCAATTTCCTCCCCAAAACCTTAAAATATAAATCCTGGATCTTAAAGTAGCTCATAACTGGTGTTTGTTTGTTTTTTCTTATTTTTATTTATTATTATTATGTTGAATGTGAGTATAAAGCAAAGCATACAGACGGAAGTCAGAGGATGGCTTTGTGGAGTTGGCTCGCTCTCTCTCTCTCTCTCTCTCTGGACACCTTTATATGGATTTGGGGATAGAAATTAACACACTCTTAGCCACTGAGTCTTTGCTGTCCTTTTGCAGCTGGCCTCAAACTTTCTCAGTCCTCCCTACCGAGCCACCCAAGTGCTGGAGTGATTGGCATGAACCACCGTACCCAACATAATTCAGAACAGTGAGACAGTTGAAAGTATTTCAACAAACCAACTTCTACTTAGGAGTTAGGACATGAAGAGATCAAAGGAATTAACTAAAATTTTTGTCTGAGAAGCACAAAGAAAGCAAGGGATGCAGAAACTATCAAACCCCAAACTTCATACTATTTATAAGAGATGCAGCCATTGGCTTTGATTGTGTTGAGAATCATCAGTTACTAGACAGCACCTGCCATGGAATGCCTATATAAAGGAACTTCTACAGATACACAGAGCTAAGACTGTCATAAACTTTGCTATATGATACAGTTAGGACTTAATCCTTACAATAATCCAGTGAAGTAGGATCACATTACCCCTATTTATAGAGGGACATATTCTAGCCTAGAGTAATTAAGTGATGTACCCTATGCCTAATGATGAGTAGGTGCTAGAGCTATAGGTTCAAGCTCTTCACTGCTCTAAAATATTCTCTAATTACCTCAAGCAAAGGAGAAAAAATCACTGGGCCCGTATTTCAATACCACCATCCACTAACTTGAGCACGGTACATGTTACAAAAAGATTCAGAGCTCAATTTCAACACTGGAAAAAGATAACAATCTACCAAAAAGGTTATTGGGATGATTTCATTAACTATATTTTAATGTCAATAAAACACTACATAGACACTACAATAACTCCAGAATCTAAAGGTCTTTTATGAAATTGTACTCCTAAAAAAATTATGCTTAGCTGTGGGACAAATAATAAGAAGTTACTCATCCAAAGAACAGTATGTTGCTAATAAATTTGCAGAGATTTAAAAAAGAAAAGGAGAAAGGATTCATGTAGCCAACTCTCAAAACGGGCTTTCTAGGGCTTGAGAATATGTCAACCCTTACTTCCTCTGGGGTTCTCACCTCATCTATACTTTGTACGCCCTTATTTATGTGTGATTAGGACATGAAGAGATCAAAGGAATTAACGAAAATTTTTGTCTGAGAAGCACAAAGAAAGCAAGGGATGCAGAAACTATCAAACCCCAAACTTCATACTTTAGTAGTATGATGCCTTGGCCAAGTTAAAACTCTTCAAGACTCAGGTTGGCTTTACTAGTGAAAATAGTTACAGTATCTGAAAGCCCTTTGATGCTATGAGGATAAAGTGAGAGAATCCATATAATACACTGACAGCGAGAATAGGCACACTGTTGCTGCCTCAGAACATTAACTGCTATTCTTAACATGACTGTAATAAAAATCCTTTCCTGAGATCATTGAGAGACAGGACTGAAGCAAAGTTCAATTGCTTTGTGGATATTGTGGCTTTGTTTTATTGTTTTTGAGACAGGGTCTCATATATTCCAGGCTTTTCTTTCAAACTTTTTATGTAACCAACATGGACTTAAACTTGTAATTTCTCTGCCTTAGTCCCCAGGTTCTAAGATTACGGATGTGCCACACTGCCCGGTTTGTGCATTGTTGAGGATGAACCCCACCCAGGGTTTCATGCTCTCTCTCTCTCTCTCTCTCTCTCTCTCTCTCTCTCTCTCTTTCTCTCTCTCTCTCTCTGTTGAAAAATCAGAGTAAGAAAAGTTAGTAATAATTAGATAGTAAATAAATGTTTTTCCAGATACACACACTCATGTATATGTATAGGTATCTCTCACCATCATGAAAGAGAGCATAAAAGGAGATGTGTAAAAAGACAAACTGCATCCCCCCGCCCCCCAGGACAGCAGAATTCCCAGGAAGGATGTTTAAGGGGGAAGGAAGTCAGTCACATAACTTCAGAGTCCACATTCTTTCTTCTAAGCAGTGCTGGTCCTGTGGAGAGAGACAAGATGTTGAGCTTAACAAATCTTCATACACTGACACTCAACCCCTCAAAAAAATTGAAATTACTTTAAAATAATGATGGAAATGGTTTTAACTCTGATGACCCAAATACATATTCTGAGGATGAGTTTTCTTGTAGATAAAGCAGGACACTTGTTAAAGCAATAATGGTGACTAAATCAACTAGCACTTTAACCTAGTCACATTGGCCATTAGTCAAAGCATTTGAAATAAGTAAATCTCAGACCCTCTCTTCTCCCCAAATTTCTGTCAGATAAATGGGATTAAAATCCCACTTCCTTTGACTTTGTCTAAGCTCAGAAGTACATATGGACAACAGATTCTACAAAAATATTGCCAGTTTCCCGTTATAGTCTGTGGAACATAATTGCCATTCTAATGTCAAAATAATTAGCATTTTATCATCTGGAGGTTATTACCCTCTAAAACATGCAAATACACACACACACACACACACACACACACACACACCCTTCCTTAAAACAAGTAGCATGCACACAGTAATTTTCCTTGTTGTGAATCTATGCCTTCTTCATAGTGCATTTTGCCAGAGAAACATTGGACATAAATGAACATTCTCAGGTATCCTAGCAACAGGATGTGATTAATAATACCTCTCAGAGCAGGGAAGATAAAATGGCTTAGAGTAAACGCAAACTCAGAACTGACTTCTGAGAAATTGGTAGTACAGTGAGGAAAGGTTGATCAGATTCCATGACAGACTTTATTGTATACAGATGGAAGCAGGAAGGAGAGAGAGAACACACTTTCGATGGAGAGTACATTTGAGCATGAAATCATTGCATACATGGGCACATTCTCCCCTATATGCATACATATGTGTGACTATATGTATGCTTGTGTGTGCATATGTGTCATCTGCAAATGCCATCAAATAACATTCTTTTCCTTAGGAGTGATGCCCTTCACTGAGGTACCCCTGTTCATTATTGGCAACACACTGTATGTGGCAGTGTTTGCCTGTGGCTCTAACACATCAAAAACAGTCAACTGTGATTAAGAGACTTCTATACAAAAGTCCTGGAAAATATACCATAAATTGATGTGTATTTGATGTTTCTCTGTGTAACTAGACAAATGCAAAGGCTTTGAATGACATCTAAGATCGGTGTATAAAAATAGTCATAAAATTTGAAATTTTAGTGTTCAATTAAGTACATTTTCTCATATAAGAGGAAAGTTTTACCCAGCAAATTCAATTTTTATGAGCTGATGATCCATTTTTATTCCTCACAGGTGGAAAACTGCATCTAGGTTTACACAGAAATAAGATGCAAAGCATTTTTGCTGCTTTTAAACTAGAATGTTATAAAATAAAGCGTAAGTAGGACAGAATGCCTGCTCATTATTCTGAAAGCCTCTCCATTACTTTATCACCCACTTTTCTAATATAATAGTTTTCTAGGTTGTCAATTGTAATATAAATACCTGCTAAGAGCTATATTCTGATTGTGTGTTTGCTAAATCTGAGCAGTACTAAAATCAGCTTCTTGTTCTCTAGTGTTTCGGTGGGGGTAGGAGTCTTACGGGGCTCCCTGGATGCCAGTGTCTTCCCAGGCAGTAGTCTTCATGGCATAGTAGGAGGCATCAGGGGGCAAAATAGGTCTCACTGCATCTAAGCATCAGCCAGGCACTGGACTTAGAGCTTGTGATATAAGCAAACAGCTAGGGGAGCCCCAAGAGGGAGGGGGCTTCATAGAACTATTACATGCACTGTGCTCTAAAGGGGTCAATGAGGATTCACCCCTTAGAATTTGAAAGGCGATAACTATAAGGCAGAGCATTCCAGGAAGCACTTGGGGGAGGTATAACATCTCACAAGATGAGTCCTATGGATGGTACTTGATGGATGGAGGGAGGAAGCAAGTGATGGCAAAATCATCCAGTCACAACTGTCTTATTAGAGGACATGGACTTTAATCCTCAGCAGAGAGGAACAAGAGCAGAGCAGACAGTGAAATCAGTTAAGGATCCCTTCATGTACATTAGGTGATCTCAGGAAAGTAGATCAAGTTTGTGACTGCAGTGACAGCAGTGAGAGAGGAGGATAGTGGAAGGCTTTAAAGAGAGAGAGTGTGGTGGCTGGGGAGAGGGAGCAGCTGGGGGGACTTAGGTTTGTGTCCAGACATCTGAGTAGGAGGCACCAGGATGCAATGGCTTCGGAGAAGAGGACAACCACCTGGGATGGATGCAAATATGCTGCAGCTGAAGCCACAGCTGGGATTTCCAGTAGGCTTGAAACCTAGGTAGAATGTGGATCATAGGATATAGGTTGTAGACTAATTTCTTGCTCTGGAAACCAGAGTTGAGAGAGCCCAGATTACATCATCCACACAGAGCAAGATAAAGAGACTGAAAAGACAGTTAGTGTGTTGTCTCTGTACAAGCGCATAGGCTAACGTGCCTTGTTCAATATAATTTGTCTTAGTACTTTATCTTTGTAATTTAAAGTTTAGTGTGTATATAACTAAAAGTACAAATCTAACTGCTGTTCCCTGTGATAGACCTGCTAGCAGGAGAGAATCATTAAGTAACATTTATATAGGTATCCACTTACAAAGCTCTTTTGTATAACCCAGGAGCAAAAATTATTTAAAGTCTCGGTAAAGCCTTCCAATGTGTTTTTTAACTCCTTTCTGAAACACTGGATCACAATATCTCACAAAAATTTTGTCCACTTACAGGGCTCATTTCACTTCCATAGCATTGAAAAGATGCAGCTTCTGGTTCCTCGCTTTAAAGAAGAGAGCTGCCCAGATCTAGCATCACTTTGGTTATATTACTTCACATGGGAAACTGACACAAGCTTTGAGCATATTCCTAACAACTTTCTGGGTCAAAACAATGATAAACTTTTACTATTTGACAAGTATCTGTGGGTATCTTATGAACAGCTGGTTTTGTCTATGAACTTGTTTCTTTTGCCAGGATAAAATACCCTGACATAAAGCAGTTTGAGTGAGAAAATGTTTATTTTAATTGACTGTTACAGAGAAGCCATGGTCTGTCATGGTGGAGAAGGTATGGCAGAAAGAGCATGAGCCTGGCCCATCACATTTCAGAGGAGGAGAAGAGGAAGCAGGGCCACACAATTAAGATTTAACCCCCTCTCCACCCCAACGCCTTCCACTGACAATCATTCTGAAAACAAAACTCCAATCCCTAAAGGGTCAATAACCTTCACAAACAGCACCATCCACTGGGGAACTGTTCAAATATAGAAACTCATAAGAAACATTATTCATTCAAAGTCTAATACCATGGGCCCATGAACTTGCATGAACCACAGTCATCTAAGTTCCTGACTATGGCTAATGACTATATTGTTTGTGCCTCTGGGATTCTGGTGGTTGCTGATGTGAGTACACTGGATATTAACAGAGACCTTAGTTCAATGCCATGTGGACCTTTCCATGGACTGTGTAATTATCCTTATATACATTATCTGGCTTTCCCAAGAGGAAGAGTTTCAAAAGACAGAAAGATGGAAATTGTGTGTTTTATACCCAATCTTGGAAGTCACCCTCCACCATTTCCACAAAACCTTGTTTACACAAATCTGTCTAATTCGGTGGTGAGAGCGATTTAAAGGGAATGGGGTATCAAAAGGATGGAAGATATGGGCCACTGTAAAGGGAATGGGGTATCAAAAGGATGGAAGATATGGGCCACTGAGGGTGCCATGACTGCTTAAACACATTCACTTTCAACTTGAGACTCACAAAACTTCATTCTAATAGAAGTTAAAGATTCCCCAGAACCTTGCATTCTACAAACACTTTGCTAAGTCAAGGTTTGCATAAAATATTGTAAAGTTCATGAAAACATCTGAGGCACCTAGCAACCCTAAATGTTTAACCAAGTAGTGAGAGGTGGCTCATCCTGTAGAAAACTTGCAAAAGGAAACATATGCCTCGCTTGATAATAAATGAGGCCTTTAAATGGACTGTTCATGCTATTTATCTGTTTGAATCATTGAAATAAATTGCGACCTGGAAATAGCCCAAATGAAAATGATTTATCAGGATGCCAATTAAAGCAATTCTCCAATGCATGCGTATGGAGGAGGGGAGACTTGTATTTTAGCATTTTTAAAGACATTAAGGGCTTGAAGAATCCGTTGGATAAACTTTACATATAGCTTTGATGTGTTACATAAGTCCTTGATAATGTTCCAGCCATGAAATATTGCTAGGTGACAAGAAAGTGACTGGGGGGGGGGGGGTGGCTCTTGTTTACCCATGCTAAGGCACTGCTTTTGCCTTGACTTTGGTGTCCTTTCACACCATTAGGCTGGGGTACAGCTCCTTACCTGAGCCTTGAAGCCTGGAGAAGTGTCCCATACATTACCGTTAGCACTGGCTTGTGTCAGCTAGAGCTCTTGCTCCATCAGACCCATGTATAAGCTTCAGAGCTCCATGAGTGAGAATTGGCATCCTCAGCCTCATCTCCTCATCGCTCCCTTATTTTCTAGCTCCTCCCACAAAGATACCATGTAAATGTGAGTGAGCTGTATCATCTGCCTTTACATTCTGTTTAATTCTTCACTTCAAACATCTGCAGAAGATCACCATATCCTCCATCTTGATCTTTGCTAAGCCTCCTATTCCCATAACACTTTAAACTAGGTAAATCCATAAAAAAAAAAAAAATCCCTCATTTCTTTACCCTATAACTTCCCCAAGAGCATCACCACATGCCTCAAGTTATCTGAGTAAACTTGATCTTGCTACCTTCCTTTTACCTCAACTTTCATAAATCCCTGGCCTCTATTTTGATTCCCATCACCTCTGACAGCCACTACTTTTCATTCTCCCTAACCATAATCCAGCTCACTCATTGCCTACTAGATACATTCTATATACTAATATTGGAGGTTATATCCCTAAAGCAAGCTGTAAACATTCCGCTGGATGAACCGTATGGTATACTTAGGCTACTCTATTCCTAGTTGGTCAATCCTTGTTTCAGCTGTCCTGATCATTGTTGGTCTTACGTTATTTAGCTTTCCTCCCTAATGCTTTAAATAGGAATTATTACCATTTAGGCTTATTGTTAGGAAACGATCTTTTATCAATAGCCTTATTCAGTGCTAGACCCTACATGCTACACTATATACCTACCAGTGGCATAGTGCAATAGTGGCATGGCTATTAGAGAGCAGCCACCAATTTTCTAATGAGATTTCAGGCCTGCTATTCAGGAGGGAATTTATATGGAACTGTAATCCTGGTAATCTAAATCCATGGTTCCCCAGTTGGAACCAACCATTGTTGTTTCTGAATGGTCCTGCTACCAAAATGGTCTTCTTGATAACAGATTGTTAAAACCCCACAGAACAGTTTTTACATGCTTACGATTTTATTTTTTAAAGGTGACTTGAAAGCATTTTTTCTCCTTGTCAACTATGAGCACTCATTATTAAGTCACTCAGGGCATGGATGAGAGATAGTGGCTCTGCTCTGGCATTATCATTTACTGACTTTTCATCTTCATTATAGTATCATATTCTCATGACCCTACTCTGTAACTTCTCTTCTCATTTCAGGGAGAATAGAGAAGAAAAGGGAACAGAAAGGAGTTTCGGGTAAGATTTCACTTAATTAGCTCCAGCTCCATTTTTTTTGCTTTTATTTCCAACTTCTAAAATGTGGCTGTAACTTCACAGTCAAGTTTTCACATTAAAATTTATCATTTATGATCCTTGACTTGATCAATATTAAATTAATTTAAAATAACTTAATAGACTTAGATTTTATCTTAGCTTTCACGTCAATCAATTATATCCCTGTCATTATGCCTTTCCACTCAAAAGAAAATGAGATGGAATGTTTAATTTTTCATGATTACATAACAAAAAGAAAGTCTTACAATCAGCTATTTAAAAATAAGAAAATTGTCATGATTGTTAACCAGCTTATTTTCTCAGACGTCTATGAATCTCAGTTGTTTTTCTGAAAACCATTTGTGTGAGAGATGATTTTTCAAAATTATATTAGCTATTTAACTTAGAAAATCTTTGTATCTTGGAAAAATTGTTAATGTGTTTTCAATGATTATAGAATATAAACTCCTCATATTTCTAGAGGTGAATGTTACTTGGGTCAAATGCAGTTGCGTACATTACAGAGTCAATATTTGCTAACTAATACAAAAAGCTTTTATATTTCCATATTTTCTCTATTTGGCTTTTCATTTGGCTTTTCCTGTAAAATCTTGGGGGAAGATAACTCTCATTCACTGAACAAGCATTCATGTTAAGACATTGGAGCCCACTAGGTACAGATCTGAGAACAATCATAGAACATGTTAATTTCACTTATATACCTGTCTCCACCCCGCCACAAATTTCAACAGCTGTGTTTCTTATCCCTGTAGTGGTTGAGAGCTGCCAATGTAAGGATAAGTTCTTTCTAATACTCTTCTTCCCACTGTGTGTGGGGCGGGGAGAGGGTGTTTCTCAGGTGTGATGTGTATTTCAGTAATCTACTCTGGTTAATAGAAGACAGAGTCTGCACCCTCATCTGAAAGCAAATAGAGCTCCAGGATTCCTTGTCACCTCTACCTAAATGTAGCATCCATCTAGGAGATTTTGGCAACCGAATTTCTCTTTCAGCTTTCCTTTTAAAACTTACTCCCACTGTCTTTGTTCTGCCTCTTGAAATCCAATAATGCATAATATATATATATATATATATATATATATATATATATATATATATATATATATGCACACACATGCATATATATATACATACATACACACACACATGTATGTATGTATGTATGTGTGTATGTATATATGTATGTATGAATTCAAGGATGTGCCTGGTCTTTCAGAGCTGTAATCGCCTTTGTTCTTGCCCTTGAGGGAAGGCTGGGTGTACCTTTTTCTAACATTGCATGGAAGATGTCCTACTTGCTTCTTCATGAAAGAAACTGCAGAAAGGAAGAATGTTAATTAGCCAAAGCATTGTTCCAGATGCCTCATTAAGTTCCTTCTGTAATCACAGATTTAAGAAGCTCCGTGTGATCAAGGTGGTACACTAAGTTAAAGACAGGCTAGATAGCACTCAGACTTCAATCTTGACTTTTGTGGCCACGCCATCCTAACCATTCCTCACCAAGTATTTAACTTCTTTTTAATTAGTTAATTAGCTTGTTTGCTTTATGTCTTTATCACAGTTTCTCCTCCCCATTCTCCACCCAGTCCCCTGCCCTACCCACTCCTCTGCTTTCTCTTTAGAAAATGAGAGGCCTCCCATGAATATCAACCAGCCTTGGCATATCAAGTTGCAGTAAAACTGGGTGCATCTAATCCTATTGAGACTAGAAGAGGCAGCCTAGTACAGGCAAAAAGTCTCAAAGGAAATCAACAAAGTCACAAACAGCCCCTGCTCTCACTGTTACGAGTCTCACATAGAGACCAAGCTGCACAACTGTTACATACATGCTTAGGACAGTCTTATGTAGGCTCCCTAGTTGCTGGCTCAAATTCTGAGAGACGGTATGGGCCAAGGTGAGTTGATTCTGTAGCTTTTCTTGTGGTGTCCTTGACCCCTCTGGCTCCTTCAATCTGTTATCCCTCCTTTTCAGCAGGATTCCCCAAGCTCTGCTTAACACCAATAGCTGGTTGAAGTCTATCTAATGACAATTGTGTTCCTCTTTGTAAGTATAGCAGAATATCATTCACAGTGTCAGGGGTGGACTCCTTCTTAACAAAATTTTCTCAAGAAGTAGAAATCATTTTTAAGGCTAACTTATCTTTGTTGGGAGACAGCAATCAGTAGGGCACTGAGAAAACTCCTCTTACTAATAGAGGTAACTAGCCCCATGTGATTATAGTATGTCAATCTGCCAGGTGTCCAGGATGAAATGAAATCGAGAATAACTAAGGAATAGAGCCAAGCTTGCCAGTGGGAAATTGGCAATAGTTTGTCATTTAAACATAAATCATGCTCTTTGAAAACTGTCTATTTTAGGGTAAATTTCAGTTTGGGGGACAGTTTTGAGATAACCTTAAGCACAATGCTTGGTTCAAAGAGAGATGTACAGGGAACACCCAAGTATGGGCACTGACTTCACAAGGGCATGTTCCAGGGAATCTGTCCTGGTAAAGATGGCACAGCTTTCGGAGATCGACAGTCATTTTGTCAGTTTCATCATGAGTATCTGCACAGTAAGTGTGTGACAGTGGCATACACAGACATACCTTTAGATTCTGAAGTACCCTGAATGTCAGTGACCTTGCTGTTTCTGACCATCGCAGAGGCCATGTTCCACCCATTCTTTTCAGAATCTGCATTCTGCTTTTCAGATGAGGCTGTGCCCTCCATATGTACTGCTGGATCTGTCTCTCCACTGAGGAAGAGAAGAATTTGGCCCTAATAGTGTTCAACATACCCCTACCTTATTTCACTAATAAGAAGGAAAACCAAAAAATACAGGAAAAAAATCTATAGGAAAAAAATCTGTGGTTTTGCAAAACTAGCACCTGTTAGAGAGGAATACACAAAAAGCCTCATTTTTGCTTTGCTGTTTAAATCATTGTTTAAAGAATTGGGGGCTGGGTAAATGGTTCAGTGGTGGAGAAAAAATTGCTCTTGAGAAAAATGGTGATTAGTTCCCAGCATCCTCAGGAAACAAAGCATCCTCCTATGACACCACTACCACCCAACTGTGCCCTCGTGTGTATGCTACAAACCTACACACCTATACACACAGAGAGACACAGAGAGAGAGAGAGAGAGACAGACAGACACAGAGAGACAGAGACAGAAAGAGAGAGAAGATATCCACATAACTAAAGATAGAATAAATTTACTTTTATATTAGATTTAAATTTTCACAGAACAAAGTTTTTGATCAGCATTAGGAACTTATTCCTCATTAGGGAGTTATTTTCTAGGACCAGAAATGATGACTTGTTCATGCTTATGAAGCTGTACATCCAGGTAAAGCCTATAGGAGAGTAATCCAAGCAGCTGGCTACCTCATTCTGAAGGTAGTTTCCATTTTTGGCTATTGTTGGAATCATTGCTTAATTAAAATGACCTGCTTTGTAGATGTGGTCAACACCCAGCAACCCTTACATGGTTCAAATTTCATTATTTAACAGACTGAATTATGTTCCAAAGCTTTTGGTTAATTTTGCCTAAACTAAGTTTATCATAACCCATGTCGCTAAGGCTATGGGATAAAAGTTTAATTTTTTGTGCTGGGGGCATGGCTCAGTGGGTAAGAGAGTTTACTCTGCAAGCATGAGGACCTGAGATAGAGTCCCCACACCAGTCATAGCCACATGTGCCTATAACCCCAGCAAGGCAGCAAGTGGCAGATGAGCAGGTAGATCCCTAGACCTTGCTGGCCAGAAGACCTAGATAAAATACACAGCTAACAGTTCTGTGAAAGATGTTGTCTCAAGAGAATAAGATGTAGAATGACTGAGGAAGACACCTGATAGCCTTCTCTGGCCTCATCATGCCTGTACACTGGTGTAAGAACCCATAAACTCACATCAGTGCACTATGAACACACGCACACATGTGTGTACACACACATGCATGCACATACACAGACAAACACACGTGCACACACATACACACATCAGCTGTAAGGTCTGAAACAATGAGATGATAGCTCAGGGTTAAAGACATTTGCCACTAAGTCGAATGGTCTGAGTTCAATCCCTAAGAACCAAAGGTAGAAAGAGAGCATTGACTTTTGAAAATCATCCGTTGATCTCCACTCATGCACTATAGCATGAGTGCCTACAGGTACATAAACAAATAGACAAGTGTAACTTAAAATTTAACTGTGAGATATTCTCAGAGCTTGTCTGCATTCTGATTGCAAACCCAGGCAGCGCTTGCACTTGAGATACTATTTTGCCTAAGCCAGAAATAAATTTTACAAGAATAATATAAATTGGTATTGTTCACTGCAGTTTTTGAAAAGCAACTCAAAGCATGTGCATGCCCCTTGACACTAGCTTTGAAATCACAGAACCTATTCTTACAACATAGACACAAAAGCCAAAGCTAAATTTGGATGTGTGGTATTGTAAGAATACATGGACAAAATGAAAGAGTCAAATACTTGATGCGATTATTCATCTAGTTGCCCTGACATTTTCACTAATCCAGCTCTTTCATCAGGGATAGAAGAAAAACATCATGTTTATTTTACATAAAAAAAATCTACTGAGTGAGTAATATTTCTGTCAAAAAAGAAAACCTGCTTGTTTCAATGTTGTGGTGTTCTTGATATTAAAAGACAACATGGCATAAAATACTAAGAGGAATTTAGGTGTGCAAAACTTCTCAGGAATCATAGTTTGGACCAAGCAATGCCAGAGGTTTGCTAAGATGCAGGGATGACATCTGCTTACCTTTCAAATCCAGTTTACTATTAAGTAAAGAGCAGTACTGGAGGCCCAGAAAATGGAGCCACAGCTGAGACAATGTGTTTCATAATGAAATTGTGGGTTCTTCATTGATAGCATTAGACCATCTCTGTAGTTAGACATGGTTTATTCATTCACATAATTTTTTTAAAGTATAACAAAGTATTGTATTTTTGTCTATCCAAAAGGTGACACTTACTGTTACATTTCTAGCACATTCTGGAACACATGCTTTGGTGAGCTCAGCTCCTCATTGTTGACTTTAGACTCTGCTTTTGTGCTCCTTGGGAAGGTTCCAACATGACAATAACCATTCCAATTTGAAACACTGGCACACACTGAATACATAGACATTCTGGATTTAAAAATTAAGTAGAGGGAGCAGAAGAGACAGCAGCTGGGCAACCCAGGCAGAACAGTGACTACCCTGCCCCGCCCAGCCAAGCCCTGCTGGGAGACCAGATGTTGTCTGTGGCTCATGTTCCCACCAAGGACCCTGCAGATGCCTGTGGTCTGTGCTGCAGCCTGAATCCATGCAATATTCAGAGTCTATGCTGCCACCAGGGGCCATATTGATGCAGATGGCCTGTTCTTCCACCCTAGGCCATGTGGAGGCCATGATCTGACCAATCTCTGAGGGCCTTGTCTGGGTCCTCAGACCCTACTGCAGCAGGGGACTGTGATGGTGGTGTGTGAAGTCCCATAATCTGCATACCTGTTGACTGAAAAGAGCAAGAAGGCTAATTTAGCTATGCTATCAATGACTGCAGAAGCACAGTTGAGTTGGAAGGCTTCTGTGATGATCCCTACCCCCATCCCACCGCATCTCCATGAGTAACAGCCTAAACAAGAAACCACTAGAGAGAACTCTTAAAAATGTGACAGGGATGCTGAAGTTTGCTCTCTACAATAGATGAGTTCTGGTAAAAGGGTGGGAGGGGAGGAACTCAGCTCTATCTAAGGGGCAGGCCACTAACAATTTGACCATGCTCCGGTGAGTATATACAACACAAAGTAGACTTGGTTTTTCTTCTTATCTTTATGTTTTACCTTTTGGGGAGGAGGGAAGGTCACAGTGGGGTGGCAGACATGGAAGGATTGGGAAGGGATTATGATTGGATGCATGATTTTTAAAACTCCCAAAGAACTGATAAAAATGTTACAAGGAGAAAAAATAATAATAATAACAACAAAAATAGATAGACAAGTAGTGCATAAAATCTGTCACTGACATGTGAAAGCATGTTTTGTTTCTTATACATTATTTGAAGAATGCAATTTTCAAACACCTTCACCTTTGGTGTGATCTTCCTATAGGCTATCCTTCATTTATAGTGATTTCTAGGATTCCTACACAAGATCAAGTGTTAAGCCCTCTGGAGTAAACATAAGGAATAACTAGCTAGGCCTAGGTTGTCTTATCAGTGACTGATACTGAGCCCTCAGAGCTAGCCATACACAAACTCCTAAGTAAACTATAATTTTTTTAAAGCCCACTTTTATGTTTGGCTTTCAGTGTTTTGGAATCCTTTCTGAGTTTCATTCTCTCTTTTAAAACCATTATATTGATCATGATTCCTTAGCATCAAATCTGAAAATACTCACTACCCTAACATACTTGCTATTTTCTAACATACGTTGCTTATTTGTCTGTAATCTTGAGAATGTCACACATATGAAACCTGATCATACCCATCTCTCTCTTTAACTCCCTCAAGTTTGCCTCAACAGAGCCCCTTTCCAATTGCATGACTTCTTGTTTTCTAATTACTCACTGGTGCTCATGTGTGCATGGGAGTGAGGCCGTCCCCTGTTGCATGAAAAACCTACCAGTGGCCACATAATCAAAAAAAAGTACGATTCTCCCTTCCCTGGCAGCTATCAATGACCAATGGTTGCTCAGTAAGTTTGGGGCCTGGTTTCCTTGCCACATCATCTGAAGTAAACCAATTATGATCATCCCTCTGACCCTTCACACACCAAGGTAATTAGGGTAGCGTTGTTAGCCTTCATAGAAGTGTTTATACTAAGAAAGTTCACTGATGTGCTCATGGTTCTAAAGTAATATGTATCCAAGCATAGGTACCCTCTGCACTTAGCAAGTCTGGGTAAGTCAAGGTTACTAAGTTAGAACTTAAAGCCAGACTTGTGAACCACAGCTAACCTAACTCAAGTTCCCAGCTCTGATGAAATACATAATTGTATTGGTTTTTACTTATAACCAACCCAAGTAGCCAAGAATGATGTAAACACCGTCTCATGTTTAGCCATCTTCTAGCACTAAGACACCAGTTTTCTGCTTTGGTAACTCGCAGCAATCTATTGCCAAAAGACTTGCTTTGTTCAGGCTGCTTTCTTCATGAACCATTTTTCTGAAATGCTATAACATATCTCATGTTTTAAAAAAAAAATTGCCAGCTATCTGTAGGTTTTATAGCTTGAGGACAGTATTTATTGTTGAATGAAGTAGAGCCTTAGATACATATTCCTACCCTCAAAATAGAAGAATTACACTTGAAATGTTTGTTCAAAAAGTCATAGAGAATCTAAATTTTAAATAAACTTCCTTTTCCAGCAAGTCTAATTTATGATACATACTGGATAATGACAGAGCTGTACAGAGTTTTTTTGTAAAAAGAATGGGTTTATTCAAATTAAACACATATGAAATGATAAGTAATTAATGTGGGAGGAATTGCAGTGTGATGCCACACCGTTGTCTATGAAAGCATTTTTATAAAGACCACCCCCAACACACACAAACATACACACAAGCCTGGCATCTGACTTGGATTGCTACTGTGGTGTGCAGAGCAGTATGGATTTGCAATCCCTTGAGATTTGCACCATGATTTGTTTAGATGGCAGCAGAGAGATGTTTTCAGCTACAGTAGGAGAGATTTCACCATGATGTCATGTGCCTCATTACCTAATGGAGACAGTGTTGCCTGGGTTGACACTTGAGTATCATGTATCCAGTCCTGTTCTCAGGAAATGAAATGAAGTTTCTTAATTTGTGCTAACCAAAATTAGTTGGAGCTTTAATTTTAAATTAAGTAGTCTGTTAAAAGAAATTAAAAAAAAATAAGTAAAACCTCCAAGGAATTTCCAATTAAAGTGAAATGTAACTCAAACAAAAATAAAGCTTCTTACCAGACCTGGATCACACCAGTCATTCCAGCACTTGAGAAACTGACAAAGCAAAAATGCAGTGAGAGGCAAACCTGGGCTACATAGCAAAACCTTGTCTAAAATAGAACTAAGAAATAAAAATAAAGCATACAAATTCAAAATGTACTTTATCAGGCTAAAAAATCTTTTCAAGACAGCAGGGAACCAAACAGTTCTCAAGAAAACTGTGCTGGGCTTGTTGACGTTAATAAGGAAAATGTATCAAAGTACATCTTGTATGTGTTTGCATCTCACTCAATATTATAATGTATACAAAATAACGTAATGATGGATTGGGGTTGGGACACATAATACACTTTCTTCTGACAGAACCTGGGCATGGAGCATTCAAGGTAAAGATGCATTTTGGATTAATTAAAAGTGTGATCTACACAAAGGCTGAAAACTGCCCACAGAAATAGAATGAATACCCATGATCCTTAGGTTTCCTCTACAGAAGTCTTAAATTATAACTGATTTTCCCACAGGGATAAAAATGAGGTTGTGTTTCTAAGCAAGAAACAGATGCCAAAGTTTTTTTTTTTTTAAATACACATGACCACAAACATTTTAATCAACAGTAAATGATATATTTGTATAATGCTATAGCTTAAAACCTTTTAAAGTGAATGTCTGTCGTTGAGTGATACAGAAATCAATCATGTAAATTGTCCTGTTATTTTTCCGGGGAGTCCCCAGATAAGAGGATTTCAGGACAGCAGAAAAGCCATGAGACTCTCTGGAGACATAAAGCACTTGAAGCCTGCTCACCCCTGAGTGAGGTTATAATGTCAGTGGCAGCTGGGAAAATGCTAAAGAGGCTTAACCTTTTTGAGAAAGAAATGAGAGACTCTAAAGTGGAGGAGGTGCCCATCGTGGAGACAGATCCACATTACAAAGCCCATATAAAACCCTAGAGGGGTGGTGCCCATCGTGGAGACAAATCCACATTCACAGAGTCCTTAGGAGACCCTAGAGATATTCAGTGTATATTCTCTAAAAGTAAATACCTTTTTGTACCACTGATAAACAAAAACTATATCATATTCAACTTTGACCTCATATAATGCAATTTTTCTTGTTTTTATCAGTTATTTTCTCACCTAATGTCCTAGCCATTATATAGTGACTAGCCAGGAAGGGCAGATAAGCAAATACTAATTACATTAAATCTAATATGCTTCAGTGGCTCTCGTGGCACTAAATCTTACTGCAACAATATAGATATGTTGTCTGTAAGACTTTTAGTCTATATTTATATTTACACTGATCATAAAGTACACAGACTTATTGTTGAAACTGTTTGTAACATTTAGATAGCTCATTAAATACATTTAAATTGTCCTACCATCACTGCCATCTATTTATAAGGCTGCCCAGATTTGAAACTTTGCCTGTAATCTATAATTCCTCAATACCCCTCTCCCTGTGCTCCAACAAAACACAATTCTTGCGTGTGTGTGTGTGTGTGTGTGTGTGTGTGTGTGTGTGTGTGTGTGTTAATTCTATGTGAGTTTTCAGGTGTAAGTTCTTATAAATATGCATGCAGCAGAGAAAGACCTCAGGTGTCTATCAACCTCCCCCTTGCTCTTCAGAGAAGGGTTCTCCTAAATGAACTTGAAGCTTGCTGAGCCAGCTAGGCCGGCTGGCCAATGAGCTCATGGGATCCATCTCTCTTTGCCCTTAACCCTGGGTTATAGGCACTCTCAACCTTATGTAAGGGGTGGATTTATATTCATGTCCTCTTTCTTCACAACAAATGCTTTCATGCACTAACCATCTCCTTGTTCTTTCTTTTTCTGTAATTTGACAACGTTGAGCCTTTATATCTTTTGAAGCAAACAATAATTGATGGAAGAATACACATTTGGTTTCCTCTGTCAAAAAATATATTAGTAAGGATGGAGAGATGTTCTCCCAGACAAGATCCTGAGTTCATTCCCAGCATCTAGATGGTGGCTCAGAACCATTTGTATTGATGCAACACCCTTTTCTGGTGTGCAAACAGATAACATACACATAGCTACATACATACAAACAGATAACCCATATAGATAAAAATACATAAATAAACCTTTAAAAATATAATCCATAAAATATGTGTTATATGTACAAAATAAGCTAATTCCTTATGAAATTTTTGTGCATGCATGAAATGCTTTATTTATGTGCTTGTGATTAGCTTATTCCTAATGTCTCTAAGTTTTATCCATGTTATACACTAGAATTTCTTTCCTTCTGAAGGTTGAATACTATTTACTGTACCTACGTACTGCATTTTGTTTACCCACTTCTCTCACATGGAACATTTGAGCTTTTGGTTACAGTAAATTATCTGCTGTGAACATGTATGCACAAACGTCTCTCCATGATCATGCTTTCAGTGTTTAGCATGTTCTCTAAGCAGATTCTCTTGGTTTTATCACATTGTACAAGATTCTAGCTTGAGATATCACATATTATGGTTAGTCTTCATTGTCAACTTAATTGCCTTGGGACTCACCTATGGTGCATACTGGTGGCTTGACCTTGAGGGAAAGTCTTATGAAGTTCATGAGGAAGAAGGATCCACAATAAATCCGAGTGCCCACCACTTATAGATTTGTACTTAATAAGAACTGGGAAAGGAAGAAGTCAGTTGATGATCAGTGTCCTTACTAACGATGGATGCAATGTTATCAGCTACTCCACACTTCCACCAGCATCCCTTCTTCAAAACTAAGGAGCCAAAATAAACTATTACTTCATTAGAATTCCCTTTTCAGGCATTTTTGTCACAGTAACTAACACAGAAATGTGGTACCAGGAGTGGGGCTGTTGATTTTTTGATAAATCTGGCCATGCAATTCATAGGGCTTCAGAACTGGTTTGGAGGAGATATGTAAAAAAGTTTAAAACTGTGAGATTAAAAACCCTAAGAATGTTTTGTTTGTTTGTTTTGTTGTTTTTTGAGACAAGGTTTCTCTGTATAGCCCTGGCTGTCCTGGAACTCACTCTGTAGACCAGGCTGGCCTATAACTCACAAATTCACCTACCTCTGCCTCCCAAATGCTGGGATTAAAGGAGTGTGCCAAGATGGCCTGCAACCCTAAGAATTTTATAAACAAAGCTTAGTGAATCCTTCTTGTGGGACCAGAATTTCAAGAAAATGTAAACAGCTGAGGCCAGGGCTCATGAGATTTCAGGGAATAAATATAGACTTTACTGGGAACATAAGTGGGTTTCCAGTTATGTTAGAACCCACTAGAACCCACTCATGTTATATACATGCAAAGAATTCCTCTACATTCTGCCTATCTCCTAAAGATGCTAATGAAGATAAATTCAAAAGCAATAGATTACATCACTTGGCAGAAAAAATTTTGATGAAGAGAAGCACACAGTCTATGGAATGGTTATGGCTCATTACTCTTATCCAGGCCTACAGTAAAAGAACAGAAAATAGAATGGAAAAACATGAAGATATATATTTATATGTGAAAGGGGTATAGAAAAGTTTGAAGAAGCAGAGAAGATGTGTTTGGAGAGACAGGTGTAATTATTAAAGTTATTGTGTGTTGATAAAAATCTCACCCTCTGAAGGCTCCAATTTGTAAAAAATGCAAATTGACTTGAAATGAGAGAGCCTGGGATAAGAATGACATCAAAGTGTTCTCAGATGGAGAAAACCTCCTTGGAAATAATTTATCAGGTTCAGACACCAGGGCCACAGAAGCCACTAAAGCTCTAGTAGAAATAAAACAGACTTCAAATTGAACTGGCAACAGAAAGTGTCAACAAGCCCATGTGAGTCTTGTTTTGTAGCAATGCAAAATACAGGAATGAGTGGTCCTGGAGACTTGCATCACTGCCAAGTGATGTGTGATGAGGGTTGACTGCCTGAAAGCAGGCTCTGAGACTTCATGGTGTGGAGTGGTGATGGTGGGGTATAAGATACAGTAGGAACCTCAACATCCAGGAGAGGCTAGAATTATGGTACATCTGAAGAAATATACATCTAAGCAATAGAACAACACAAGACAGAGTCGTCTGTGTGTGTGTGTGTGTGTGTGTGTGTGTGTGTGTGAAAGAGAGAGAGAGACAGAGAGAGAGAGAGACAGAGAGAGAGACAGAGAGAGAGAGAGAGAGACAGAGAGACAGAGAGACAGAGAGAGAGTCAGAAGACCTGGACAGCTAGGCATACCCAAGGCTGATGGATCCCAGATGATGGCACCAGAAGCTACAGATACTGGACATGGAGCTTCAGGATTTGGTGTTTGCCCTGTTGAGTTTTGGTTTTTGCTTTGGCTTAAACTTTTCTTCCTATTCTACATTATTAGCTTTTGGAATGAAAATATTTCTTCTGTACCAATATAGATCAGAAGTGTGCAGCTTCCTTTTTTTTTACTTTTTGTTATGGGGCTCACATAACTAAGAAGTTTGTTTTGATCCTCATATGAGATGTTATACATTGGCCTTCTAAATAGTTATGGAAACTATTTAAAAAATAAAAAACCAATGGAGGCTTTTGAAGGTAAAATAAAAGCATTTTATAATATGAGATGACCATGGGGTAGGGGGCAGAATATTATGAATTAAAGTGGTGTGTTTGGATATCCAGTTAACAGGTGGTAGACTTGTGGTGATTAATCATTTTTGTCAACTTGATTGGATTCAAAAGTATCTAGGAAGCACAGCTTTGTCTATGCTTTTGAGAGAATTTCCAGTAAGTTTCATTGATCAAGGAAGATCTACCTTAAAAATGAATAGAATGATTCAGTAGGCTGAAGGCCCAGAATGAGTGAGAAAGGAAAAAGAAGAGGCCAGATAAGCACCAGCGTTTATCTGTCCCTGCCTCCTGACTATGAATGCAGTGTGGGCATTGCCTCGCACCCTTCCCCATACCTCTCATACCATGATGGAATGCATCCCCCAAACCATATACTAAAATAAACCCCTCCTTCTTCTGCTTGACTTCATAGGTAATTCATCACAATTATAGAAAACCTATGTGTAACCCTAAGTTTACAAAAGTCCTCAAATTCTACCATTACCTGCTGGTTTATTGTTTCCATTGCTGCTATTGTTTTTTCACTGACTCTCACTTTCTTCTAGAAAGGAATATTCACCAGAAATATCATAGATGCCATTCAGAAACACTTAAATGACTGAGTCACTCCATTCTAAAAGGCTTAAATAATTTAATAACATGATACCTGAATCTGGATATTATTATATTCCCATTATTGCCACTAATAAAAATAGATGTCACACATGTAGAATTAAATAATTTAATAAATCCAAGTGGCAGGTTTCTGCTACCCACCCCACTCCTTAGTGTTCCCAAATGAAAGACACACACAGCCTTTATATTTTGATATGCCCTAATCAGCTCAATGCTGGACAACTTCCTAACCCCCGTCTAGCTAATCTCCCCCCTCCAATATTCCCAAGTTATTACTTACTAAAATCTATATTCCATTTTTGTTACCTTAGACCCAGTCAGGGGTTCATTTGGGGGCTATTCTTCCCGGGCTGCTATATGGCGGCAATGTTCTCTGCCCCACACCTTCTAAGGCATGGGCATGGTGTCTTTCTTCTCCTTCTCCCTTCTTGGCATATCTCCCTCTTCCTTCTCTTATCTGGCCCTAGCCCTGGAATCCTAAAAGTCCTGCTTCTGTCTGCCCTGGCCTGCCATTGGATGTCAGCATCTTTATTTACCAATCAGATCCAACTGGGGGCAGGGTCCCTAGCAGTTTGGGTAAATGTAATTAGCATTTATAATACAAGCAGTTACACACACACATATTACAATAGTAAATAATAGTAATATAATTATATTGTTTTCAGTTTTTCATTGAAATTAAAATTAATATAAGCTTGGTTTCTAAGCTCCACTAGTCTTGTGTCAGATGCTCAGCTGTACCATGTAGTCATTTACATCAGTTTCAAAGGCTTTCTGGGAGAATGGTGCAAGTGTGCAGGACGCCGTATTTACATTTTGCATTGTTTCAACACAAATACCATGTGGATGACATTGACAATTTCTGTTGCCAGCACAAGAGGTAGTCTGTTTTTCTGTAGTATAGTGGCTTCTGTGTGTACTAATGGGTAAATGTGGTTAAAAACCTTCTCCTAGAAATGTGTTTCTCAGTTGAGAAATCTTTCAGAACCTTTACAAAGCAAACAACATTGCTGGAATTTCTTCTGGACAGTACTGCTCTAGGTTTCCATCTCTATGGAGACTGAGACCAGGATCTTGGTCACCATCAGGGTCTTTTTACTTAGAACACAGGAAATGTTTGAAATTACTTTACTTGGGATATATCTTCTCAAAGCTCACCATTTGCCTTCCTGAGTGACCCTATAAATTAGCCTCCTTGGTATAAGATGACTTTTTAGAGAATGGATTCTTACAGAGTCTATTTGCTTGGTTTCCAAGTACCTTCAGGAACTACTGGTTCATCAAGGGAATCAAGCCAATCACAAAGCTCATAAACTGATCCTGTGAGTTTCCTAAGGAAAGACATTCATAAGACAGCTAGGATGAGAGTAAAGGCAGGTCAAGTAATAGCCAGAGAAAGAGGAGCATACATGAGGAGAAAGCAATACCTTACCCAGAAGGATTTGAAAAGGCTTCAGAGGTTTTTTTCTCTATCCTACTCCAGGGCTATAAGTCCATAAGTTACAATGCAAACTGTATTCATTTAAATGAAGACATTCAAATTCTTATTGGAAAAGTTTTTCATTTACTCATTCACTTGCTGGAGTCACCAATAGAATATTTATTATTTACAAATACAAATCAAGGGCAAATACCAAGGTTACATATAGTATGAAAAAGAATTTTTGAAAAAAATATGATTTGATTTGATTTGATTGTTTAGGGAATATGAAGGGCAAAATGTTACTTTCTTAAATTTACCTTCATTCCCAAATTTGGTCAAAATTGATTGCCTATGGATGAGTCTGCTTGCTCAAAGAGATTCTGAATATCATCTTTTCAGCATGATAATAAAAACATCTGCACTTCATAGATAATTCTGTCTCTATTGCACTTGTTGACTTTTGGTATCTTATTGTTAAGTTTAGGAATGTTAGGATTGCATAGCTACTCAGTGCTTAAAGATAAAAGCATGTTCTAGTCTTGCACAGGAGTAGAGTTCAATTCCCAGTACTGCATGTAATCCCAGGAACATCTAGAGCCTCTGATTCCCCAGGTGCCTAGACTCACAGGCATGTACCCATATGCACACACACACACACAGAGACACACAAACGTGTACACACACACACAAATAGAGACACACACAAATGTGCAAACAAACATGTAATTGAAAAATAATAAAAATGGGACAAGAGAGACAACTTGGCAATTAGAGCACTTGCCTCTGTTATGGAAAACCAGGGTTCCCTGCCCAGCAACCAGATGAAGTCTCACAACAATCTATAACTTCAGTTCAGGGGATTTGGCATCTATTTCTGCCCTCTCTGGGTACTACATGGACATAGTACACAGATACACACGTAGGCAAAACACTTATACACATAAAATGAAAGAAAGAAACCTTAAATAATGAAAATTATCATTTTTAATTTTTAAGTAATATGCACATAAATCCAAGTAAAAAGTGTTATTCATACAAAAACATTCTCTGGAATGAGCATCCGTGCTACTGAAAATAGGAGAACAGTCTGAAGTGATTTGGGCATGCTGATCTGGGATGGAAAGAGATTGAAGCATACCACTTGTATGTTGTGACCTATCACAGAATACTGTACTGCAATGCTTGTAGCTGCAGTCAGGAAGCTCATTTGCCATTGATGTCAAAGGCTCCACATTTGAAGAAATAGCAGGTTCTCTTTGCAAAGGAATGTTCAGATCTCATATTCATTGCAAAGTGACCCTATTAAGAGTCTGTATGCCATTCCCAGTGTCACAGTCAGCCAGGCCTCCTCCACAGCAGAACAGTGGAAGCTATTGTGCTCAAGAGGAACAGCTGTGCACTGACTTTCCAGAAATTGTACAGGAATTTGTAAACTATCAAGGGATAGCAACGTGTCCTTAATAGACATGTTTACACACTCTCTGCTGTACAATTTTAAACATGTTTCACATCAAAACCTAGATAACTCATCTTGAATCCAAATGCAACTGTGTTGTTTTGCAAAATACTAATTAGATGACATCATTAAAAGTCACTATAGCAATGAAATAAAATAATTGTGATATTTAACATTCTTAGAGAATAAAAAGATGAATATAAAATTAATAAAAATATTTTAGCTATTAAACGTATTAGGAAGCCATTATCTTCTTTGTTTAAATCGCTGAAAAGGTAAAGAATATTTTTTAAGGGAAATTATAAACTCATTCTTGTAATTCACTTTATTTTTTCAATGTTTATCTAAAGAAACCAAAAAAACCCAATTTCTTCCTATGTATGAGGAGACAAATCAAAGGAGAACAAACTGACTAATTTTTCAAATTCTTAGCAGAAATCTAAAAGAATACCCTCCTAAGCTATGTGAACAAGTTATTGGTTTCATGGCATAATAAACTAACATCCTTCTCTTGGTTTTTAAATCATGGTTGCAATATTTGAATTCCACCAAATATCTCAAGAGGCACTGCACATTCTAGCCTTGGTTGTATGGTAGAAAACAAAGTCTTTGAGTGATTATAAAAATTAAACAAAAGCTAAATAACCCCGAAACAGACTTTATTATCCTCTATTTTAAAGTAATGTATAAGATTTGGTTGTAGAAATATATGCAGAAAAAAATACCTCAACTACCTTGCAAGTTGTTTTAAATTGTTTTTCTTTGAAAGCTCTGTACTGTGTTAGTTTAAACACTGGAAGATCTGGTACAGAATAAGTCAGAAATCAAATAAAATTTAACGTTGTCACTCCTGAGAGAATGTCAAAGGAAGAGCTTTGTCCTGGCTGTCAAGATTTGCATAAAAGATGACAGACAGGAGGAAACATGCCTTATATTTACTGATGGAAATGGAAATGCCAAGGTCAATATGTGACTCACGTAGAATTTTAATAACTGTTTAACTTCAGAATCTAGATAATAACACAGTATAATGCCTTAAGTGACACTACACCAGTCTTCCTTGATGATGAGTTTACTTAGACAACAAAGAACAAATGTGCTCTAAACTCTCAACTGGTCTTATGCAGAGGGACAGAAGGACCCCAAACTAATATTCAGCTCAGATCTTTCAAACAAGTAAAAACACAGCAACTATTGAAGAACTCACTTCTCTTCCACCCTCGGACGTCCTGGACCTCTGCCGTTGTGTGCATCATCGTGCATCCGGTTAACAACTGTACAGTGAAGTCCACTTTCAGGGTAGATTCCCCATTCTTTGTTCTTACCACAATAAAAGTGCAACAAAAACTGAATGTCCAAGTTTTATCTGGCATGTTAACTGCTTTCAGGTATATTCTGGAGAACTGAATAGACTGTCAAAGCAGTCCTTGGAGGATATTAGAGATTCTGGACACGCTGGGCCTATGCAAGTGAGGTGTGTTGTCACCATTTTCTCTGTACAAAGTGGGGTGGGCAGAGGGGTGATGCTATCAAGAGATAAGGCTTTCAATTTTTCTCTCATTTTACATATTTGAAAATATCCTTAATAAAATGTTAGAAATATTACAGCAAGGCAAGGTAGCCATGCTTCTGTGCCCTCTCCTGTGGGAATACTGTGGTGTTGTACTATATTTCCTTTTATTGGGCTGGGCAAGCAGATTGCTCCCAGACCTGTCAGACAGAGAGGCAAGCAGGATTTCTTTTTAATGTTCCATCTTTCTTTTCTCTTTATAATTGGAGACAAGGGAGAGATTAAAATCTACTCATTCTCGACTTGGTTCACATGTACAAATAGAAGAACCAGCACTCAGTATCACTATTATTAGAAAAGTTAAAATCTAACTGTAGTGAGAGTCTATCCCTCCAACCCCTTTAGAAAATATATTATTAAAAACACAGGTGATGCCAAGCTATAGGGATGCACAGTGAGGGGACACGTGCTCTGTGTTTCTGGGTGACCAGAATGGTACAGCACCATGGAAACCAGAAGAACTACTGCATGTTCCAATATTCCATGACTGATGGAGATGTGCAACAGTACCCAACTAATGTTATTCAAGTCGATCCAGGTGGCAGAGCAGCAGTGGTAGCATGTTCCTCACTACCCACTCCAATGGTCTGGGTTCCTGAATGAAAGACACATACACAAAGCCTTGATATTTTGATATGCCTTAAACAGCTCAATGGCTGGCCCACTTCTTAGCCTCCACGTGGTTAATCAACCTTCTTCCAATATTCCTAAGTTATTACTTACTAAAATCTATATTCTATCTTTGTTTCCCTAGAACCAGTCAGGCTTGGGGCTGCCCATCCCTGGCTCCTACATATCAGTTATGATTTCCGTCCCTCACCTTCTCGGGCATGTTGTCTTTCTTCTCCTTCTCCATCATGGTGGATCTCCCTCTTCCTTCTCTTGTTTGTCCCTAGCCTGAGAATCCGAAAAGTCCTGCCTCTGTCTTCCCTGCCAAGCCATTGTCAGCATCTTTATTTACAAATTAAAACCAACTGGGGGCAGGGTCCCTCAGTGTCTTACATAGGACCTTTCAAACAGGTTTGGGGGGAACATAATTAACATGAGGATACAAACAGCTATAGATATGCAAGAAGCCCAAACCAGTATTCTCAGACATGCCCAAACTGTAAGCTTTGTCTAATTGGAAACAACTTTCTTCAGTAAGCTCCTGTTTTTCATTTGTCATTATCTAGTCAGTGGTTAGACACTGGGTACTGTGTTAACTAGGCCACTCTGACAAGGTGACATCTGAAAGGATGCCTGGCAGGTTTGAAGAAGCTAACCATGAGCATTTTTGAAAGAAGAAGAAACATCAAGTGCAAAAGCTTCAGGTAGGACAGACTTGGTTGACCAAATTAAAGTGTAGTAAGAGTGTGGTGGACAGGGCAAATACATGGCACGGCACCTAGCTTAGGTAAGTAACTCTTTATGGAGTTCAGGCTTTATGTTGTTTGCAACAGTTGGCAAATCACTAGAGAATTATAAACAGTGGAGAGGGATGACTTTTCATAAAATGCTCAGACTTGGAAGAGACTTTTAGAAAAGAAGTAGGGAAGAAGATACCATTTAGAAAGCTATTAAAGTAACCCATTAGAAAATGAAATGGTCTGGACCAAAGGAAGTTCAGTAGAAATAGTGAGATGCTATCAAAGTTAGAATAGATTTTTGGACAAGCAATGGTTCAGACCAGAGACAGTTTAGGGAGGAGTGACAAAGGCTTGGGCAAGTCAGGCAGTGTTGCTATTAGCTGAGGTGTACCTGAACCAAAGAGGACCAACATGACCAAGGAGGGCTGTGACTGGGGCTAGAAGGAAGTTTCTGTTTGTATATTTAAATTTGAGATGACTATTGCCTGTCAAGCAAAGAAGCATTTTCAGTATTACTAAAAAACATCTAAACCAATTGTCCTCAGCCTTCGTAATGTTGGGACCCTTTAAAACCATTTCCCATGAGGTGGTAACCTCCCCACATCAAATTATCTTCTTTGCTACTTTTATGAACCATATTGTAAATGTCTGATATACAGCACCTGTGAAGGTCTGAAGCCACAGGTTGAGAACCACTGAACTAGGCAAAGACTAACGGGGATAAAAACCAAAGTAGGATTCATAGAAATGGAAGAAGTGGATGGATTAGAAAAACTCTTTAAAGAATAATAACCATATATTTGTCATGTGAGGGAAGGAGTGACTGATACTCTGCAGGAGGAAACATTGAGATATGTGCAGATTTGGAAGGGACAAAAGGGACTTTGCACTTGAGATATTTAGGAGAGTTGGAAGCCATCAATATTAGCTTCATCCTCATCGGTGCCTACAAAATGCATGATTGCCCTGAACAGTGTAATGCACAGATCAGGCGATTTCAGATCAAAAGAAAAAGCCAGGCATGGGTTATGTTGTTTGCAAAGCAATGGTGAAAATTAAATACAAAAATGAATGAGAGAGAGAGAGAGAGAGAGAGAGAGAGAGAGAGAGAGAGAGAGAAGGAAAGAAGGAAAGAAGGAGAGAGAGAGAAAGAAAGAAAGAAAGAAAGAAAGAAAGAAAGAAAGAAAGAAAGAAAGAAAGAAAGGAAGGAAGGAAGGAAGGAAGAAAGAGAGGAAGAAAGAAAGGCAGACAAAAACTGCAAAGCTCAAACACTCTCCTGAATCAAGTACATTTTTAATCAGGTAAAGTACCTTCCCAGCCAGAGTGTACACAGAGGTAGCATTAGATATGAGTGCAAGTTTCACAGGCAACTCAAAGCTTCCCACAGGAGGATAAAGGACTCAGAATTGAGACTTTGCTCTGGGAGCATCCTGTGCACAGGTTGGCACAAGGGTCAGACCCCTATACTCTCCATTACAATTTAGACTGAAGTATTAGACAGTCACCAGCAATAAAGGACAGGATGACAAGCCAGAGCTTTAGAAGCAAGCCACTGTGGTGCACTGACAACTGTGTGCTGGGCTAGTTTGAGAAACCTAGTGCTTCCAATGCTGAAGCCCCTGCCATGCAGCTGCCTTGAGACTATAGAAGCTCCCATGCCTACAAAGAATTCCCATGATTATTTGGTGCTAATTTTTCATTTAACAAATGAACTAGATACAACCCAGAGAGGTTCACTTCTTAAAGGTCAGATAACCGCTTTCAGGCAAAGTCTGTGATAATACTGAAGCACTCCTGCTGCCCCTGTTACTATGTACTGAGCCCTTTTTAAAAGAAACGAAGCCAATTTCACATCTGCCCCTTAGGTGTCATGAAATTCTGTCTATTCCTGGAGGGAGTCAAGAGCAAAAGGTTAGAAGAGCAGGCTGTACTCTCAAACTATCAGGACAGGATTCTTGTTCAACTCCTTAAGGTCATATGACCTTAACCCCACTCAGCTTGTTCACCTTAGATGTGATATAAAAACCATAATAGTTTTATCATGGAGTTGTCATGAAGGAAAAATGGCCTGACACTGACCAAGAGAAGCTAATTTCTAGGTCATGGTAATGTCACAATAAAGCTTATCAATAATTGGTTATTTTATATAATCTATATTTTAATATTTAGCATGGAAACTTTAATAATAAACCCAGATGTGCATTATTCATGAGCACAGAAGAAGGCTGGCTTTGTGAGTGACAGAAGAAAGGAAGGAAGGAAGGAAGGAAGGAAAAGAATAAAGAGGGAAGGAGAGGAAGGAAGGAGGGAGGGAGGGACAGTCTGATGGTGAAAATTCACTTATCATCTGCTTCATATTCCAAATGTGAAAATGAAGCATGAGTTATTAAGATCGCCCCTTTTGTGATTTGTGAATCACACAGTGTGTACTTGCATCAGAATATGGAGAAAGTGATATATCAATGTGCATTAAGCAGGCCAGTCCCTATCAGTGTTTCATCAACTGTTCCTACTGTTCTGTATGTCTTTATGAAGGTGTCATTGGCTCACACACACACACACTGAGAGAGAGAGAGAGAGAGAGAGAGAGAGAGAGAGAGATCCTCCATTGGGCCTGTAGGTGGTGGGGACAATTGACACATGATGCAACTAATGCTGCAATAAGCCAGGTCATGCCAGGATTAACAGCCAGTAATGCATTGGGCTCCTTTGTGACCTAAACAGGTGCCATCTCTGAGCCACCATAAGAACAGAGCTAATATTTACTTGGCAAAATTAAGGCATAAGTGAATTGATAAAGCTAAAGGTCTTGGCTCCCCCATGCAGCTCACCTCTAAGCTGTCACCCCCCACCCCCACATGCAACAACCCATGTTGTTTAGAGGACCACACTGTACACACAGATATAAAATCATCAAGCATGCCTGTGAAAGAAAGACTAAAACTTTCACATGCCAAAGGAAGAGATCCAGGGATTTCAGGCTTGAGACAGAGGTAACTGTAGTCTGGGGACTTCTACACTTGCTGTGGTGGAGACCTGAGCCGAATGAGTGAGCAGAGAGCCAATTTTAACTGAGGGTGTAGTTGAACTGGCTCCTGTCACTGTCGAAATTACATCAGGATTTTTCAAAAGGAGATTAAATCCGGTAAAACAAATGTTAAACAGTTAACTAAATTGATAAATCAAGGTGAAACGGTACCAGTGAGGGATGTTTAGAGGAGGATGCCTTTGATAGCCTTAAAGGCCTTGACTGGAAGGCTGGCGGTGAGAGTGATGTTTTAAAAGAAAGAAACAGTAAGTATGGGGTACAGAGAGAAAGGATCAAAGAGGAGAGGCTAGAAGTAAGTGCAGTAAAGAGCTGTAGGAGTATGCCAGAGCTACACACATCATGAGTGGCAGGAAGAGCTAACTGGATAGTTAGACATGTGTGTGCAAGCTCAGAAGGAGCCACTGAAGAAAGAATTACAAATTTCATTTAAGTTTTAGCTGCATTGATCCGTCAATAAGCCATCCTCAAAGAAGCTAGAATTTTGAGAAATGAGGTTAAAGGTTTTTAAGAGAGTTTAAAGTTAGCAACACACACACACATACTCACACTCTAGTACATACTCTCACATACACATGTGCACACTCAAACACACTCATACACTTATACAAACATGCATTCACATACATATGTACACTCATGCACACACACACACACACAAGCACACACACATACATATTTAGGACAGGATCAAACAGATAAAAGTGAAAGAAATGAGCAAGAGACGATTTCACTCTTTGTGTGGTGGGGTGGCATGAGAGTGTGTGTTGGGGGTCAGAGGACAATTTTTCATCAGTTCTCCCCTTCCATGTGGGTACTGAGAGTCACACTCAATTCCATGTGGTACTGAGGATCACACTCAAGTCTTCTGGTTTGGTGGCAAGCCCTTTTACCCACTAAGCAGCCTGGCAGAACCAACAG
Organism: Mus minutoides; assembly: GCA_902729485.2. Classification (NCBI taxonomy): domain Eukaryota; kingdom Metazoa; phylum Chordata; class Mammalia; order Rodentia; family Muridae; genus Mus; species Mus minutoides. Next base: position 2,255,563 of record LR749637.1, read on the forward strand.
TGATATTTTTATCTGATTTCATGTCAAGACTAAGGCTAGCTAACACACCAGCCTGTAAGTCTATTGTACCTAAGGGATCATATGAGGCCGGGCTTAGGAAAGTACTATGGAAAACAGTATTAAATAATCTGGCATTATGTGGAAAATGGTGAATGACTGGCCCTTACGAACTGTTTAACTTTTATCTGGTCTCCTTGAATTACAAATCAAATATATACATGAAGACATTTTGTAGATGAAGAATTTGGGGGACTTGTTTGGGCATCTGACAGGCAGGCCAAGTCAAGAAGGGGCTCAGGTATCCCGGCTGTCACAGTGCTTTGTTTGTCAAGGCTGCCTCTTGGGTTGCCCCATCCCCAGCCTCCATGACAGCACTTTCTTCCCACTCTCCTCCCATGGAGCCTGTCATGGCCACTCCCTGTGCTGGCAGATGGACAGACAAGAGTACTGCTTCTTTTACAGCAAAGCATGGCTTTATTAAGGATGCTCTAAAAGCATGCTCCTCACACACATGGCTTCTGCTCCTCACACACATGGCTTCTGAGTCCCACCCTGCTCTATTCTTTTGAATCTATACTTCCTTTTAACTGATTAACTAATTCTAAAATATTCACAAAATAGACTGGGCCACTTGCCCACATGGCCTTGACATTTTCATTCCTGTGATGCAATCAACCCTTTTATAATCACCTTCTAAAAACTATTGAAGCAAGATGCCATTTTCTGTAAATTTCACTCACCTTTACAGCCACACAATTGCAGTTATGTCTGAAACCAATGTAAACCTAAACAGCAGACTTAGAAATTGTAGGATAGTGATGGTCCAGGGTATAAATTTTTTGGACAAGAGAACATAAATACCTAAAAGGAACAGTCATTTGAGATCTTAAACTTTTCATGAAATCCTTACCAAGTCAGAGAATTCTCAGTATGGCTCTAAGTTTCTTCTGATAAGAAATACCTTGGAAAATGCTGAGGGAACTCAACTCAAACTGAGGCTTAAAAGGGAAAAGAAGTTTCTTCTTTAATATTTCAAAACTGCTGCTGTAAAGCTCTCCTTTCAGGACGTTAGAAAGCTCCTCTGAACTAGGGCATAAACAGGCTTAGCCAGAGAAGGGCTAGAGAGACATAGAAGCTGTGGGGTCCAGAGGAGCAGAAAGAAGGGTGCAGTGGGCTCTGAATTCTTTCACTAGCTTTCCTGTTTGCTCTTATCAGTTTTTAAGCCCATCCCTTCTTGGCTCCCCCATGGGACCATTGGGCAAGCAGGCTCTTCTGCATTGTTTATTATTGGCTAGGAAGGGTGCATGCCCTTTCTGGGTTTCTCAGTTTCATAACTACAAAAATCAGTTCTTTGTGTGGTATCAGCAAGCAAAACGTGTTTGCTGAAACCCCATTTGTATTGAATCAGTGAAATTTGAAGTCCAGAAATATCTGGGTTAACTCAAAGAAACCACGGGCTCTTGAATATTCCTAAGACAATTTGGGCCTTTTGTATCTCCCTTGCTCTCCCCCTTGCTCTCTGCTGCCCTGGCCTCCTGCAGACCACTCCTTTACATTTGCCTGTCTCCTCTCTGAGTTGTATACTCATCCCATGCAGTCACCTCTATCCAGAGGAGCAATGGGAGAGAGGGACAGAGCATTACACTACATCAAAGTTTAGATTCATCCTAGTTTAACAAGCTTAAGACAAATATAACCAAACTCAATGTCTTCCTTAAACTCCTCCTTATGGTTTAATTTTTAACTTTAATTTTGTTAAAATACATACATAAAATATCAAACACAATAGTTCCTTGCATCGACTACCTTTTCAGTGATGTATCCCATTAAACCTCTGGTTACCCTGCATAAGACTAGGCCTATCAACAGCCAACAGTGGAGCACTAAATGCCCCTGATGAACTGTTGGCAACTTGATAGTCTTGATTATCACCTTCAAATAGTGAGCCTGCCTGGCTTCTCCAGGTGGCTCTGGAGCTGTGGCTACACAGCTTGTAGTCCTGATTAAAAGAAGTGGATCACAAAACAAAAAGGCACGAATAAAGGACAACCTGTAGAGAGAAGGGGCTGGAGACCAGAGTGGGTGAGAGGCAGACAATAAGGGATGGCAGGGAAAGTAAATGAATATAGTATCTAGTTGTAAGAAATTGTCAGAGAAGTAATCTAATCAATTAAAAGCAAGCAAAGAACCAAAACAGCTGATTCTCTTTATCCACATGCATACAGGATGGTGCTCTTGGTCAGCTCAGCTGTCCAGGCCATCTCTAAGTGTGGGCCTTGCCTGTGCTGGTACAGAGGAGCTAAGAGTCAGTTAAGTTTGCTCCAGACCTTCTGTGTTTATTGTCTTTGCCTGTTTAATAATGTGATTACAAATTATGTAAAATCAATGACCTGCTGATGTACAAGTGTGGAAAAGATGGATGTTGCTTTTATGAATATGTTTGAAAAGATTTATGAAGTTGGATTACCAAAAGCTATAGAATTACATGACAAGAAGAGGATGGTAAATTATTAGGAAAAAAGAAAAGGTAAATCTAAAACAATTCTGCTTTGTGCTTTTAAGTTCTTGGCTTGCTTCAGAGGGACACTGGGGGAGTGGCCTCAAGTTTAGACTGTTTAAGAAAGTTCAGGTCTGGAAACGCATGACTTTACTCCCTGTAGTATTCTCCTGTAATTTCTCTGATGTGAAAAATGGGTCCCCAGAAAGCGTCGAGCAGCATGCCTCCTATTTAATAACATCCAGTCCCTGTTAGCTATTAACATGGCTATTATTGATCTAATAATTGTATATTCAGCAATTTAAAAGAAAGGGGGAGAAACTACATCAAGATCATATAAATATGTCGAAAGAAAGCATCAGGATACACTTTTAAATCTATCATTAAACACTGGACATCAAAGGACCTACACATTGCTGCTATGACCCTTTTGCTTGTTTTGCATCGACCCTTTTGCTTGTTTTGCATCAAATAAACATTCTCACAATTTAAAGAATGTTAATACATTTCTGAGTAACTTAGCTGAAAAAGCAAAGCCTGGCTCATTATTGAGACCACGTTTGGGCAGTGACAACAGGCGCAGCTCAAAGCACGTGTTGCAGAGGCTCTGCATTTAGTTCCCAGCACCATGGCTAGTGGTACACAACCAGTCTAGCTCCAGAAGTTCTGAGGTGTCTGGTCTCTATGACTGCTGGTTCGTGTACACATAGAGCATGCACACTCATAACACACATGAAAAGGCTTTAATGGAATCTTAAGGAGAAGGCTTTGGAAATCCACAGGTAATCTGCTTCAGTTGTGACAAATAGCTGCGTGGCCTTTGGAAGCTATATAACCTTTTCCTGTCTTTGTAATAAGCCTTCATTAATATGTCATGTGGCTAAGAGATTACTTTGAGTTCTTCCAAGAGAAAAAGCATGCAGTTGTATGTGCTTCTCTTACCTGAGTAGGAGCTTTCCATGGCTCCTCACAATACTCAAGTTTCATTAAGCTCTCTAGTCCTCCAAATAAAGACTAGTGAAGTGCTCATTATTTTAAATGATTTTCCATCATAACAATGAAAATATTCACTTACTGTGTCCTTAACATCACATTTCAACAGGTTCAGCTTGCTGTACACAAATGATTAAGATTAAAGGGTAGGAACAACAGAGAAAAATTCTGTTTTGATCCATTGTGTACGACACCAACTAAGTCTTAATACCATATTCATTTATAAACACAATGTAAAACATGCATTCTCCAAGCCTTGGTGGCATGTACCTTTAATCTCAGCACTCAGGAGACAGACACAGTTTGAAGCCAGCGTGACCTACAAAGTGAGTTCCAGGACCCCCAGGGTTACACAGAGAAACCCTGCAAAAACAAAGGCAACAAAAATATAGATTCAACAGAAGAGTGAATGGAAGGATACTCATAATATTTAATAAATGTTCAATTAGCTAATAAATCAGTGTGGACTGAGTAGAGCACCCTAGACCCTTAAACAGGAATGTTCAAGGAAAGGTCTAGGGATGTGACTCTTCACTGAAGAGTGAGTATTGCTTTATCAAAGGACCAGAGAGTCTGGATGCCATCACCCACATCGGGGGGGGGGGGGGTTTACAAACATCTGTGACTCCAGATGGGATAAGCACCTAAAAAAAATGTTCAACATCCCTAGTCATCAGGGAAATGCAAATCAAAACAATCCTGAGATTCCATCTCACACCAGTCAGAATTGCTAAGATCAAAAATTCAGGTGACAGCAGATCCTGGCAAGGATGTGGAGAAAGAGGAACACTCCTCCATTGCTACTGGGATTGTTGCAAACTGGTACATCCACTTTGGAAATCAGTTCCTCAGAAAATTGGATATAGTACTACCTGAGGATCCAGCAATACCACTCCTGAGCATATACCCCAAAGATGCTCCAACATGTAAAAAGGAAGCATGCTTCACTATGTTCATAGCAGGCTTATTTATAATAGCCAGAAGCTGGAAAGAACCCAGATGTCCTTTAACAAAGAAATGGATACAGAAAATTTGGTACAGTTACACAATGGAGTACTACACAGCTATTAAAAACAATGAATTTATGAAAGTCTTAGACAAATGGATGGATCTGGAGTGAGGTAACCCAATCACAAAAGAACACACATGATATGCACTCACTGATAAGTGGGTATTAGCCCAGAAGCTCAGAATACCCAAGATACAATAAGGTCAGGTTTCTAGATTCACTTAAAAAGCAAACAGTTGGCCTTGTACTGCACTTCTCTATTCCAGCTATTGATAAAATAGAAAGAAGCACATACCATCTCCACATCCTTATGAAAATGGCATTTTCATATAAGCCAGATAGCTTGAGAACAATGCTTATTGAGAACAATCCATCATGTAATCAGTATGCAAATTACCAGAATGTCATCAGAAATAAAAGAGTAAATGCACTTGACACTTGAGTATCTTCTTTTCTGTAATCCTTTAATTTGTTCAATCATTGAGAAGTGGTGCACATTAATGATGATAGTATGCTGGGGGATATACAGAGTAGACATGATGTTGGGCTCAGAATAGAGTTCTCATGACCAAATGAAGAAACCTTGACCTCTGTCATGCTGCTGTTACACAGATGAGCAGGTAAAGTCAAGTTACAATTACAGTAAAGTAGGTTGGAGCAGCGGGTTGACATATCAGGTTCCTACTGTGAGGATCAGCTGTACCGAAGGACTATAACTTATTGATGAGCTGTATAAATGACTTATAAATGCCTTCATCCAAAATGCAGAAATTGCTGAATCAGTGGAATTGCTGATATCTTACACCAGGAAAGCTCAAAACAGTGAAACTCAGAATGGCTCCTAAAGCCAGAAATTCACCTCACTGACGCAAGTATAGCCTGGGATATTTTAAAACAAATGAACTTTGGTGTAAGACTGATTAAAAAGATAAGAGCAATGAGGATACGTGGTCTCAATTAGGACAAGGAAAAGCAATGTTATAAATGAATCATATTGGCAGCAGGTTATTTAAATGGAACAGGACTTAATATTCCTAGCATGCTTTAAGTCACAGCCTTCAAGTACGTGTTCATGTTTCAACCAATGAATTTTGAAATAATTTTTTAGGCATTCAGAGGAAAAAAAACTTTTTATATTTGTATGACAAATATATAATGCATAGACAGTATAGCATATATTTTAAATATAGTTAATACTATGTAAAATACATGGTATAGTATAGATTATATTATAATAAATTATGTGCAATGTACTCATGATGTATTAAAGAGGAATTGTAGGAAAGTAAGAAAGTCGATGGTCCCTATACTTGCTGGCTATATGGGCCAAGGCTCTTCTCTCCCATATATTAGTAAATGCATAGCTATGCTACATTTAAGCAACTCCATCTGGCAGAAGGGGCACTTCTTGCTCATTCGGATAAAAAGGCCTTTCTTGAAACTCTTCTCTGCAGAACATGCTCCCACTGGATCTGATTGATGTAAATGGCCAGGGGTTGCTTCCTCTGAAATCCATAGCCCCTAGGATATCAGTTCATTTTCTCCTCCTAGTCTTGAAAACGAAGGTGTCCAATATGGAACCACAGACTCAATGTACTAGCAGATGAATCTGACATGCTTACCTGTAGATCCCTGTTCCTTGCCCGTACTTATCATAAATTACTCAATTTTCTACTACTCTTTTTATATGAAAATTTATTAATTAAAAATTTTCACACAATATATTTTGATCATATTCTTTCCCTTTTCCAAATTCTTCCTTGATCCTTCCCACCTCCCAACCCACCTACTTTCTCTCTCTTCCTCCATCCCTTCCCTCCCCTCAAAAGGAAATCAAACATCCAAAAAAAATCTTCAAGGCAAAACAAAGCTCTGTGTGTGGCAAAGCTGAAAGTAATGCCATATTTCCTAAGAAACCCCTAATGTCACCAGAAACACATGGGGTGACATGCTTTGTTTTATGACTCCCTTTCCAGTACCATCCTTGTTACACATCAACTATCAGAGATTTGGTAACATCTTCATGTGGAAATTTATGTAAATGTCTTTGGCTGTGGTGCTGATATAGAAATGTCCTTTCTGTTGCTGTTTGGCATAATTGTGGATGGTATATTCCTTGCAGCATGATAGGTGAGTAGCAGCCTCCTCCAGTCTCCACCCCTTAGACTAGCTGAGCATATAGCACATCTTCAATCCTCATTGTTGCTTCTATGTACCTGTCCCTGGGATAGTGAGCATCAGAAACCACAGCCTGGGTACGATGGTTAGAGTAGATAAAGTCTCAGAGGGTGGAAAGAGAAGCTAGCAGACCAAGACCCAAATCCAAAAGGAGTTTACCAAGAAAACCAGAGTTTTTTGCATATGTTTTTCCAACTCATGAAATAAGTAATATTTGTCCTATATTGAAAAAATACTATTTTCTATTTTTATTTTACACTATATACTACTTCTTTGAGGCATGGAACTATAATTTTTAAATTTACAAAATTTAAATATAATATAATTTTTAAATTTATTAAAAATCATAAAATTTTAAATTTATAAAAATCTGGAGTGAGGTAACCCAATCACTTCTGTGAAACCAGTAAAACCTTATCAATTCAAGCAGCCTGCTTCTGTGAAACCAGTAAAACCTTATCAATTCAGATACTGCTACTACACATCATTTGTTCTAGAAAAGGATGAAATTTTATTTGGACGGTCTGAGAGGAATGAATTGGCTGAGTTGGAAGAAGAGATCATGCAAGTTATGTGAACATCTTTTCATGGCTCAGACATAGCATGGTCTTTAGGCAAAAGAGCCAGCTAGGAAGTAAGGATCCGTGTCATTAAGTAAATGTGTCCTTAGATTTTATTGGCCGAACATAGCACTGAAAGTAAAGACGTTGCATTGCATTCAATAAATTCTGACTCGCATAATTCACACTTACCTTCCCCTAGCTTCAAGCCTATTATTTCAGTCTACTGAAATTTACTATTGTGGAGTATGTGAGCATACCTTCTTTTTCTTTTATGGTAGACTTCTGGCTAGGTATTCTAGGCAGGTTCAGTTCCCAATATAGAGCTCCAAAACATCTCAAATGCACAGAACTATTCCTGCCTGAGCCTCTCCATGCTGAGATTGTGGGCATTAGCCGCCATGCCTCAAAGGCAATTTTTATAAAAAGAATCAACTCCTAATTTCTTTAAACTAACAAGTATAAATTTTATTTTTGATGGTTTTCCATAGCACTGGTTTCCTGGGTCAGATGCTATCTCTACTTGTATAAGAAAAATAATATACTCTTACTATTTCAGTGATACCATAGAGCAAGCAATTTTCAAATCTGAAGCTCAATATTTTCACAAGACAAGCAAAAGAAATCCTCAAGATAATAATAAAGATTAAGAAATAAGATCATTTATTCCTTGAGGTTTGTTGAAAATCTGAGTAGGAACTCTATTACCACTTATTCTTTTGTTCATTCAATAGAAAAAAAAAAGCCATGGACCATACTTACTGCATAAGGGGGTTGGCAATAAGAAAAACCCTCTTGTTTTCATTGGGTGGGAAGATTATAAGCTGAGACAGAGACTGAGAAAACTTTCTCTTATGATGAGTGATGTTTTATCCAACATACAAAATACTGAGCAACACAACAATACCAACTCGACGTGATTAGAAGAGGGAGGAAATATCCATATCTGTGTGACATTCGAGCTGAAGGGTTAGAACTGGAGGATGACTAGATTTCTAAAGTGATGAAAAAATGGGAACCCTCCCTAGCAGTATGAGCAGGGCATTGAGATAAAGAACTACGAGGATAATTCCAGAATTAGGTCTCACTGTGATGGAGCTGTGGCTTGGAAGGGTGTGTGGACAGGGGTGATATACATATAATAAAAACATGAGATAAAGTACAAATGCTCACCAAGTATTCAAAACACCGGGAGTACAGAGCAAAAGAGGACTGAGTGTTTCCTGAGTATTACTAGATGTAAAACATAGGAATTAATAATATCACCTAGAGATAAAGGGGGAAAAGCACACTGACTCATAATTATAGCAGATTTGACCATAGACAGGAGGAAAGGAAGAATTAGAAGAAGATATGTTTGGTGGTGGATATAAAGAAATCCAATATGTCCAGTATTTTGTTTCTGAAAGAACAAGTTTTCTTTCTATGATCTCATGGAAGCAAGCACAAAACAGAGAGTAGAAGGACAAATTTATGAAAAATAATTCAACTATCTGTGCACCATGTACCATGAGCAGGTGGGTCACCATGTATAGAATGGAGACAAAGAGAACAGCATACTCATTGGAAGAATTTGTAATTGTTTGAAACTTTCATAAACTAAAATGTTACACTAAGAAGCAGCTGAGCATGGACCACAGAGGGCTGCTGCATGGCCTCACTAAACCTTTTTGATAAACCGGGGGATGGGGGGGGGGGGAGGATGTGTTCCTGAGGTAATGAAAGATGAGCCATGTACCAGCCACACAGAAAAGAAAGATCCTTGGAGGTGGGCACTGTCCCGTTATTACTCTCTGCAAGTATGAGCTGGTTTCTGGGGTGGGAGGAGTCACAATGGGGAATGAAAGCAAGAGAGTATGTATAGTTGTCCATAGGCAGCCCGGATAGCTGGTTCTGAAAAGATGATTTTTCAAGTACAACCACATCCTTGTACCCTGCATCAACTAAAATCCATGATTTCATCATCTAGACTTCATGGACTAAGTGGCTAATCCCTAGAGCTACTTTGGTGACACTGAGAGAAGCTGGTCAGTGCAGGACCCAGTGATGTGACAGCTGTACACTTAAGACTTTAAACTTCATCCCCATCCCTGACCCAAACATAAAGGCCCTTTTCTGTTCAGAGTCAGCAGCCTGGGACCTGAAGAGTCATGTCATTAATACATAAATGTATGGATTAGCTAAATGTCCTTGCCAGCTCTCCCCAGGGTACATATCCTCACCCATCAGCTCAACTCTAGCAGGCTGGTGTTCATAGGAGGACAGTGGCCTCCTGACTCCTATCTTCCTTGATCTGCAGCTCTACCTCAGCTTCACCTTCCACTTGATGTCCAGTTCTACCCTGGCAGACGAGTCAGCAAAGCCATTTTTCAAGCGCACCCACTCTTGGAACACAAATGTAGAAATAGAGCCAAGTGGAAAGCAGTCAGACTGCCTGCTACCCCTACCTCTCTGAGCGCCATTTTTAAATTTCAATACAGAATTTCCTGGTTGTAATAGACAGGACAGATTTCTCCCCACGTGTAGTCACAGGTTATTTCACTAGCCACTAGGAGAAAAGCCTATGTCCTCTTCCAATGCTTAGTGCGCCTTGGGGACCCAAGAGAGAGCTGCCAAGATCTATCTGGATAGTTGCTAAGCTTTCCTCTGAGGGAGATTTGAATTGCAAGAGCTCTCACTCTCAATTTGCCAAATGGCAGTAATAAAGAAAATATAGGCTAAATTCTGCACATTATTGACTCCCATCTTAATTAAGGTAAGACATATCCCTCGTGTGGGAGCATAGTTGACTCACTCAGCCAGTGATTATTCATTACTGATGACTGCAAGGTGCTAGTGTCTACTCAAGTTCTTTGAGGATAATGAATCCAGGGGTCTCCCATGAACAATATTTGAAAAATTTGGAAAGCTTGTCCATTTTGAACAAAACCCGAGGTTTCTCTGAGAAGACAACTCCAGAGACTAATTAGGAGTCTGAAGAGGCAAGGGTTTCCTCTGCTTCCTGCACAGACCTAAAGCTAATTTCTCTCGTCTGTCCCAACATGAATCCCATGCTGCTCACCTCCAAGCCCCTTGCATCCTGTATATTCCTTCCTGCCAGTTGTGCTGACCTCCCAGTTCCTGCCTTGCCTTGGGACACCTGAACATTCTCTCCTGCACACATGAGACTCTCCCTACAGTGTGAGGGAGCCCTGCAAAAGCGCAACACACAGTGTTCCCCACATAGATAGGATCCCGCATGCTTCTTCTAACACGGTTTTACACAGGGTACTCTGTCTCCATATAAAAAATACTTACCTGTCCTTCTTCTGCATACTTTACACACCTGGAACTTAATGCCGGTGTCATTCTTGTCTGGCTTGTCACCTCTTCATTCTGCATCTTTTGAAGAAAGCAATCACTCTTCCCCCAAACCAACACTTCTGTATTCTCTGTCTATTGGCCCTAGCAACACTGCCTTCTGTTTCTGACTTGATTTGAGGTTTAAGTTCAGTGTTCTTTGTCTATTTTTTTTCTGTTCTCTTATTCCTACATTTATATATCTTGCAGATTTTGCTAAACATTGAGATATTATTTACTGATTTCCCACATGGTTCAAAATAAGCTCAGTGAGAGGTAAACTAGAAACACAGACTGAGCAGCACGCAATCACTTACAGGGTTTTCTTATTGCTCTAGGATCATCCTCTGCTCTGTGGCCAAACCATGGCCAGCTGAGGCTAATATTGATTTTTCTTTTTGGTTATGAGACAAAGTCTCTATTCCAGGATAACCTCAGACTCAATCTATAGCTGAGGATGACCTTTGACTCCTGATTCACCCTCTCCCACCACCAAGGTGCTGGAATTATGTGTGCACACCATTATACCCATTGCTGGAGATTGAGCCTAGGGCCTTTTGCATGCTGGGCAAGCATGCTATCAACTGAACTACATCTACAGTCTTACATTCCATAAATTGTCAATAGCAAGAATATAGTCTGGACTGTAGCATCTCTGATTGAGTTCTTGATAAAATGTGCAAGATGGAATCTAAAGCTTGGACTTTCTGATCCTATACTTGCCAGGGAGATAAGATGGCATACTTCTAATGCACTCTCGTGTTTCAGTGGTTGAACTGAGAAATGTTCCTTGGTATTTCAGGAAGAAAAACTTCCAGCTAGTCAAAGGATCCTTATATATAAGCTGAATAACTTTTTACATCTTAACAGCAGATTCCACTCTTAAAGTGGAAGGCTGCTTTGAGTGAAAGTTTCTGCAGTGTGTGTGATTTTAAAGGAAAATTTGCTACCCACCACCTTCTGTGGGTATGCTCCCAGAGTCTACCATCTTGGGCTTGCATCCATAGCTGTATAGCCATTAGGTGTCTTCTTGCTCCTTCCTGTGCAGAGTTGCTGGAAGGGACTTGTTTTCTGTATTCAGTGTTCAGTATAAGGTTATTGTGTTCATAGAGAGTGAAGCCTGTCTTGCAATATCAAACACTGCAGGTTGCAGAATAGGGGCTCCAGCGCTGGGCAAATAGTGCTCAGGTTGAGGTTAAGGTCAGGCTATAAAGAGGGCAATCAATCATCATTCAAGCAATGGTGGTACACTACTTTTCCTTCCCCATACTGTAGGGCATGCTTCCTGTTGCCAGCCAGAGCATTGGTCTCTGTAAACCCAGGATTACCAGAACCTCTAGGGGTGGCTACGTAGACAGTTTTCAATAGGCTTCCTGAGTTTCTGTGAAAATTACGCCTTATAGATCTTATAAGAACTGATGAAAACGATAACTTCGTTTTAAGACATGCAGCATAATCCTTAAGAGTCACAGCCTATTGGTCTCAAAGGAGACCTGATTCTGTCTGCTGCAAGGATGTAAACACTTTCCCAGCCTTTCCTAAGGTCATGCCACAGTGGGAATCCCAAAAGCTTCTGAATTCCCATCAATGGATGCAGCCATTACCATGCCCACAGAAGCCTCTGCAGTCTCAAGGTTCAGCTAGGAGAGGGGATTGTAAGATGTTATTCATGTGTGAAAATAATAAAGAAAAGAGTGGCACCCCACAGTTAATTTGGCTGTTCTCTTAAATACCTTCTTGGTACTTAAATTACATGAACATATTATTTCAATGAGCTCATCTGCAAGTGTTTTTCTCCTCCTTGGTGTTAGAAGTAACCTTAAGGGTCTAGGTTCCCTGTATTTATATCTCACATTCAAATGATCTGTCATTTCCATTGCACTGACACCCAAAAGTCCATTCTCCCCCTATCATTAAAGTGCCCTAGAAGAGAAATTCCATGGCAGCGATAGAATTCTTCTCAAAGTGTAAGTGCGCCCCTTGCTGGTCTGAAGTGGCAATGACATTCATCTCTAGAAACAGTACTTTGTGTGTTTGTGAGTTTGTTTGTTTTCTGTTTTTATTTTCATATATTTGAAGTTCATAATCAAGTGTGTCTTGTTCTAACAAAAAAATAATACAGTAATTTTGCCAACATTCTTCAAAAGCCAGGAAGGCAAAAACTTACAAAATATGTTTAATGAATTTACAATATAATATTTTCATACTTAGAAAATAAGAAAACATTCTAAATAGTGTTTACTGATAACATCTTTATCACATCAGCATATCTTAATTTATACACAACAAAATGTTCAAATATCTATCTGGTGATTATTCTAATGCATTTTTAAATTTTTCAAAGACCTATGTAATTGCCAGCAGAATAAAGGTGTAAATCTTATACTTTGCATAGTTCTCTTATTCCCCTGTGGAATTAACCCCAGCCCCTGCTCCCATCCCAGATCACTGAACCTCCTTTCTCACCTACATGTTTTAGACAGTTTTACTATGTTGTCTAGGCTGCCCTTGAACTCCCAATCCTCCTGCTTCAGCTAGTCAACGCTGAGATTACAGACATGAAGCACCATATCTTGCCATCTGTTCTCTTATTTCTATGATTCTAGCTTATCTTGGCATCTTTTTCAATTTATTGTAAATGAAACCATGCATATACTTAGGGCATTTTTATATACCTTATTAATATAAAATGCAAATTTACATATTAAAATACAAATTAAAAGTTTGTTTCTCTTCCACTGTATTATTGTCTCTACTCTGCATAGTGTTTCATGGTTTGATTACAAACTATCAATTGTTTTGTTTTTGACATTTGAGCTGTTTGTGGCATGCAATCATGTCAATATTCCTGAGGTAGTCTCTTTGCAGTCATGTTTCCTCACTCCTGTTGGATAAACAAGGAATGGGATAGCTAGAGCAGGTTAGTGGTCAGCTGTATACTAGACTACCTGAGAAACTCCCAAGAAGCGCTGAACTCCAGGCATCCAAGGTCACGGCATCCAAGGTCACGGCATGCGTGGATAGTGCAGCTTCTTATGGTTCTAGTTTACACCTTTCCACTTGTATGTATTTCTTTTTATTATTATTATTATTATTATTATTAGATACTTTCTGTATTTATACTTCAAATGTTGTCCCCTTTCCTAGTTTCCCCTCCAAAAATCCCCTATCCTCTCCCCCTCTCCCCCTGCTGCCCAACCCACCCACTCCTGCTTCTTGGCCCTGGCAATTCCCTATACTGGGCCATCGAACCTTCAAAATAGTTACAAATAATATAAAATACCTTGGTGTGACTCTAACTAAGGAAGTGAAAGATCTGTATGATAAGAACTTCAAATCTCTGAAGAAAGAAATCAAAGAAGATCTCAGAAGATGGAAAGATCTCCCATGCTCATGGATTGGTGGGATTAATATAGTCAAAATGGTTATCTTACTGAAAGCAATCTACAGATTCAATGCAATCCTTATCAACTCCACCTCAATTTTTCACAGAGTTGGAAAGGGCAATTTGCAAATTCTTCTGGAAAAACAAAAACTTATTCTCAACAATAAAAGAACCTCTGCTCCAGTATAGGGGAATGCCAGGGCCAGGAAGCAGGAGTGGGGGGGGGGGTTGGGGAGCAGGGGTTGGGGGGGTATAGGGGATTTTCAGAGAGGAAGCTAGGAAAGAGGGGATAGCATTTGAAATGTGAATATATTTATAAATAAATAAATAAATAAATAAATAAATAAATAAATAAATAAATAAATAAGAAAAAGACTTCTGTATCATAGAAGGGAAAACAAAACAAAACAAACAAACAAAAACAAAAACAAAAAACAAAAAAAAAAAAACCTCTGGTGGAATCACCATCCCTGACCTCAAGCTGTACTACAGAGCAACTTGGTACTGCTAGTAGATTAATGGAATAGAATTGAAGACCCAGAAAGGTACCCACGCAAAAATGGTCACTTGATTTTTGACAAAGGAGCTAAAACCATCCAGTGGAAAGAAGACAGCATTTTCAACAAATGGTGCTGGCTCAACTGGTAGTTAGCATGTAGAAGAATGAGAACTGATCCATTCTTGTCTCCTTGTATTTTCTAGTATAACAGCTGTTCTTGTGATTTGTCTCACATTTCTTGAAAAGAAAAAGCTTTGGGGCTGGGGAGATGGCCCAGCAGTTAAGAGTGTTACCTGCTCCTCCAGAGGACCTGAGTTCGGTTCCCAGCACTAACAGGAGGCAGCTCACAACCACCTATAATTCCATCTTTGGGGCATCAACTGCTCTCTTCTCATTTCCACAGGCACCCACAGTTATGTATACAAATACACAAAGATAGACATAAATAAAAAGCAAAATTCATTTTCATTTTTCAGAGAAAAGAAATGACTCACCTACTATTGATTAGGGGGTTCTTACATCCTTGCTGTAAGTCCATGGTCACATACACGTATTTTTGCATGTTTTTAGTTTGCAGCATATTAAAATGTTCTTTGATGACCAGAAATCTAAGACTTCATAATAACAACAAATTTTCATTTTTATGATTAATGTGTTTTAATGTCCAAATACATGTTAGAGCTACACGTTCATCAGAGTGTAGAACACTTGCCTAGCAAGCTGGAGGACATGTATTTGTTCCCAGGCACAGCAAAAAGAAAAATGACTGACCAAAATATCATCATCAGGGCTCGGGTGGTATCTCAGCAGCCGTGAGGACCTGTGTCCCACACTCACATAGAAAGTTGGGTGTAGTGATGAGCGTCTGTAAGGCAAGTGCTGGTGAAGGCAGAGACAGCTGGATCCCTGGGACTGAATGGAAACTCAGCCTGATTTACTCTGTGAGGTGCAGGTTCCAGTGAGAGACCCTGTCTTAGCAAGCAAGGTAGATGACTCCTGAGGAAGAATAGCACCTGGAGTTGACCTCTGGACTCTGCATACACATAATAGGCATGTATTCTCACACACAGAAATAAATAACAGAAACAAATAAATACATAAATAAATGGATAGATACAAATAAAGTCTAATCTCTTTCTACCCAAGGTTATGAAGTTACTCTCTTACTTAAGGCATAGTAATAGTGACAATTTTAAATCAGGGATAAAACTATGATCATTTGCAAGCAGATGAGAGGCATGCTGGTGACTGTACAAGGGCTGTCTCCATACTTCCAGAAACTGGCCACTAATCTTAATTTACAAATTATTTCTTAGCATGTGATCCCTCTCATAAGAAGTAAACGGAAGTCATAGGAACTCAGATGTCTTAAGAAGTATTAGGCCCAATCCACTTGGAAAGGTCTGGTGTAAGGTTGGAATGTCCTAAATAGGATAATGACATTAGATAATGATCAGGAGCAATTTTATGGCATTGTACCCTGTCCTTCAGCAGCACCTGCAGTCCCAGGGACATACATCATTCGGTTTATTCTTTATCCCCTCCCCTGCTTTTGCAGCAAGAGAACAGCAGCAAAGCGTCACCAGCCTAACACTATCATTTATTGCATACACTGACTTAAATGTGAGAAAGTGTTACTATGTTTATATAAACTATCAAGTACATAAACATACACATCCATCTCCCTGTACATGTTTAGAGATAGGTAAAGACCTTTGTCAGCTTTATGAAGATGGAACTCTCACATCACTAGCGCATACAAAAACTCTAACAGTATTTATTATGGTGATTAATGCTGATGCATACTCAGGGCTAAAGTCAGCACACAGTGATGAGCAAATGAACAGATAGCCTTGATAAGCCTATCATCTAACTGGGAAGAAAGATGGTCAAGTGGCAGAGAGACGGTCCCTGGGTTTTGCTGGATGCTCTGCAGGGATATTCAAAGGTGTTGGAGGTATGGATGGTAATGAGCACAGGTTTGGGAGGCATCTTCTTAAGCATGTGATAGACAGGTACAGATTTAGACTACGAGGGACCCAGACATGTATCAGATGAACAAAGTATACAAGAGTGGCAATATAACAGAACCCTAGGTCATTAAGTGTTGGCAGCTTCGGGACCAAAGAAAAGTCTACATTCCTTACCAAAAAGGCATGGGGTGTTCATCTACACTGCACAGAGTCCCCAAAGGGAAGTGTATATTTTGAGTGGGGATTGATGACACATGACCTAAGATTGTCATGATCAACTGGTAGTTTGTGTTAAGAGGGATCTCCAGGATAAAATGTGCATAGAAGTGTTAGGCGGAGAGGAGGGGGCTGAACAAAAGAGAGGAAAGCAAAGTTCTCCACAGGAGTCTAAAAGTCTGTAGGGCATATAGCATGGTAGTGGGAAGAAAGGCATGACCAGGACCACAGTGGAGACCTGTGCTGTTTGGTCAGATTTGATGACACATTTTCAAAACTGTCCTTTCTATTCAAACACAGATTTTCACTCATCATCCTTTCTGTGACTTGAATTCTTCAAGTCATTTGTACTTCCCTCCATAGAAAAGTCGAAACAAAGCCTACTAGCCCGACTCTTTTCCTAAAGTCCTCAAGTGAGAGCAATATGTTAAATGTCTTGCTCAAGGGTGGTGTTTCCTCATGATTCTCTGAATTAGATTAGCCAGAAAGTACCCAGCTTTCCTACATAATGGTCTCCTTTGAATGGTTTCTAGGAAGTTTATAGCCTACTGAGCACTATCTCTAGCAGTCAGTGGGACCCAGGAATGTAAATGATGCGATTCCTTTATATTTAGAAGCCTGGGGTCCACAGAAATACAGATGCCAGGACAGTCAGTATGGAGAGCAAAATTCTAGTGCAGGCAGCTAACTGCAAAGTACCATAGCTACGAGCAGGACTTAGCAGGGCTGGAACACAGGCTCAGTTTGTAAAGGGCTTGGCATCATGCAAACACAACTTTGCTCCACCGGATCCCTGCTTGTTTGTGTATCTGTTTGTTTGCTTGTTTGGAACCTAGAATTGTGGACTGGACTTGCAATCCCAGGACTACGGAAACATAGATAGGGACTCACTAATCAACCAGTCTGCTTTGAACACTCCAGCCCACTGGGATTTCAAAGCATGAGAAACCCTATTGCTAGAAAACAAGGCAGAGAGAAGCTAAGGAAAGCGCCAGTGTTCTTTTCTGTCCCTATACACAAACACTCACATGCATACATGCGCATGCGCACGTGTGCGCACACATACACACACACACTGACACACCACAGAGATGAAATACACACCACAGAGAAAGGATGACAACACATACCAAACACACACACACATACATATTCACACACACTACAGAAAGAGAGATCACACATACTCTCTCTCATGCACACACACACACACACACACACACACACACACACACACACACCACATGAGCCTTATCAAAAAATACAAGGAATCTTAGTAACTTTTTTCCCTTTTTAGGTCTGTACAAATGACAATAAAGAAATCCTACTTTTAGAAAGAGGCTTAAATAAAAATGAATATTCAGGCTTACTCGATTTTATAGGAGTAAGTTTAAAAACTAGATGTCAGAATGAATAACTTAGAGAGAGAATCCTTGGTGACACCACAGAAGAGACTGAAGCTAAGATGAAAGGATGGACCATCCAGAGACTACCCCACCCAGGGATCCATCCCATAATCACCTACCAAACCCAGACACTATTGCATATGCCAGCAAGATTTTGCTGAAAGGACCATGATATAACTATCTAGAGTGAGGCTATGTCAGTGCCTGGCAAATACAGAATTGGATGCTCACAGTCATCTATAGGATAGAACACGGGGCCCCCAATGGA
Organism: Mus minutoides; assembly: GCA_902729485.2. Lineage (NCBI taxonomy): Eukaryota > Metazoa > Chordata > Mammalia > Rodentia > Muridae > Mus > Mus minutoides. The sequence goes on from LR749637.1 coordinate 2,273,886, forward strand.
GGAACTAGAGAAAGAACCCAAGGAGCTGAAGGAGTCTGCAACCCTATAGGTGGAACAACAATATGAACTAACCAGTACCCCCAGAGCTAGTGTCTCTAGAAGCATATGTAGCAGAAGATGGCCTAGTGAGCCATCATTGGGAAGAGAGGCCCCTTGCTCTTGCAAACTTTATATGCCCCAGTACAGGGGAACGCCAGGGCCAAGAAGTGGCAGTGGGTGGGTAGGGGAGTAGAGCATGGGGAGGGTATAGAGTACTTTCGGTATAGCATTTGAAATGTAAATAAAGAAAATATCTAATAAAAAAAGGGGGAAAAAAGGAAAAAAACTGAAGTAATAAGAAATAAAAAGAAGCTGCAAGTGTGGCAAAAACGAAAAAGAAAAGAAACACAAAGAAAAGAGAATGGCTAGAATCTTGGTGCTGATTCAACTACAAGAGAAACTACAAGAGGTATGAACTAGGGGATGTTACCACTGGTGTTTATAACATACATGCAAAATGATTTTCATTCAATTTTTTGTGTGTTTGGAAAGAATTCTCTCTCTCTCTCTCTCTCTCTCTCTCTCTCTCTCTCTCTCTCTCACACACACACACACACACACACACACACACACACTCCCATGAACATTTGCATGCATGCACTAAAAATTTGTAGATCAGGCCTGTATTTTGTGATAGAGTTTGAGAGTCTCTTTTACAACAGTAAATAAATTTCTGTTGGGATGGTTGTGGGGAAAGAGTAAATCTAAATGGATTTGTGTTTCTTTACAAGGTTGTCACTTATGTATTGATATGTTCTCCTACCCCCTGAGGCTAAACCTGATGACTTGATGTCTCCATGGAATTAGAACAGGGAATAGAACTAATTTCCTCATTTGACTTTTAAATTAGTTGTGTGTGTGTGTGTGTGTGTGTGTGTGTGTGTGTGTGTGTGTGTGTGTTTTAACTAAAATTGAAACGTTTGGATGATGGATATGCAGCGATGAAATGGTACACTCCATTGACTTTAATGAAGCACATATGTTCTTGCTGGTATGTGAATGATGCCTAGCTGTAGAACTCTAGGATCTGGGTATTTAATATTCTCTGCACTCACATATTTTATTCACAATAATACCACAGTCACAGCTCTTGAGATTCTCCCTTAGTAATGTTATTCTTTTTGAAAAGTTGATGAAAACAACTATTTTTACAGAAAACAAAAAGTTGACAACTGAGTTAATAAATTCAAATTAGCCAACGCTTTCTCTGTGGTTTTTGTGAAATGCACTTTTCCCAGCACAAGGAATAAAAAGAAACTCACTTAAAATTATCTAGATTTAAAGTCTCAAATCTAGATGGTTGAAATTTAGATGAATCTAATAAAACATACATATATCACATGTTAAGCAACTAGGAAAACTTGAATATGAATAGTAATTGCACAAAACTTTGAAGGAAGATTTTTGCCAATTATCTAAAATCTCAGGCCCTTAAGTCAAGTCTGTTGTGGGTGTTTGAATAGTAAATGTGCACAGCTGCAAGTACAGTTACATGCCCTGTCGTAGACCAGGGTCTGAGCTTCCCATCATGATTTTCATATTTATTTGACTACTTTTGCTAATTTATTCCATGCTAAACAAGTAAAAAAATTATCAAAGAATATACAAATTAATTCACATAACTCAATAAGAGGAAGGCAAATAGCTTAATTCATCGATGCACCAATGTGTGGTGAAGACTTATTGAAATATATACATATATGGTCTATGTGTGACCATTTGTATGTCTACATGTGTGGAGCTACACATGTGTGTGCAGGTATATGTCTACATTGCTGTGTGCTTACATAAAGAGGCTAACATCAAGTGTCTTCCTTGATGGCTCTCACTGCATTAACTGAGACATGGTCTCTCACTTTATTCCACAGGTCATCAGCTAGTCTAGCTAGTGATTTTGCCTTGTGACTTTCAGTCTATGCTTTCAGAATCCTAGGTTTACAAGGATCATCATGCCTGCACAGCATTTACCATATCATTGTAATACAACAGGAACCTCATTACAACTTTTACTCTACCCTTCCAATCTCTTCAGGACTGGGAATTAGGGAGTTTTTCAGTAAGAAAAATAAATTCCATATGTAATTCAGCAGTTTGAGTTAAGAGGCAAAATAAGTGTGCACCTACCGTCTCCCTTTCGATTTCTGCTCCTACCCTGGGCTTCATCCTCCCCTTCCACTCACAGCAGGCTTCTTGTATATAGCCCTACACTCCCATTATGAACTGCCTGCCTGAATTTTGAAGCTTGTCCTGGCTATGCATGGGTGAATGCACTCTGACGAGTTGCAAACATTCTGTATTCTCCAAGATGAGGCACAAGCTTGAGCATTTGGGCGTAAGAATCCACAAAGTTTTTCTAATTTCTGTAATACATGGCCAGCTCCCAGTAATCTGTAATCTTTCCACATTATTTATTAAAGGCAAAATTGTTTGGAATTTAATTATTCCATGACCCTTCAACTGTCCCAGATGGTGGGGGTGGGGGGAGATGAGTGCAGATTCCTTTTGTATTCCTTGCCCTCCCCACACCCATACAGAACAACCAACTCTGGATTCATTGTTTCTATAAGCATAAACACATGAAGAGGAAATATGGGCAGTACTTATACCTGAGTCCTTCCCTGTCCCAAACAACCTTCCTCTTATGCCATGATACTTGAACCTGGATCTCTTTCATGTACTAGATATTGCAGCCCTGGATTTTGGAGTTGTATCAGGCTGAGTGCATGTCATGGGTAAATGTCTGAGCAAACTCTTTTTCATCCCTAAATCTTATATTCCTTAGAAAATGCTTGTATATTAAGAGCTGCTTCATTGTAAGGAGTTAATATGTGTGCAGTGTTAAAATTAAATATGGACTGTGATTATGAGTATTTTTTCATTATCTTATTTCCTGTGTTACTGTTTTTTCAGCCAAGATCTTTATACTACTAACTACTCAAAAGACCTAGAAGCAGATATCTGTGTCTCTGAGCTCTCCTCCTTGTCTAGCTTCCTTAAGCCAAGAGAGCTTCACCTTGGCTGTATGTTTAAAAATCGTCCTGAGCCCCTTACAACATATATGCTTCTGGGTCTAACCTCAAAAGCCCTGATGCTCCCCTGCCACTGCCTGCCTGCTACTGAGCTACACAATATACTCTGTGCTGACCCTCTTCTTTCTCCCAACCTGTCTGATCACAGATTCTGCAGTTCACATTGTAAGACACTAGTGATCAGTGAACCTATCAGGACAGTCAAAGTCAGATACTCTGCTGTGGATTGCCTTGGGTAGTATTACTAATATCAAAATGGTGGCTGATAGATGCAGATTCATAAGCATCTATGTGAGTTAGGGAGTCTTCATCAAGGCATCCTCAATCAACTCCATGAAACAAGTATGTGTATCTTTGGGTTGCATATAAGGCATTCTCACAAATATACTTATGAGCTTCCGATGTAACTGGAGCTTGGACTGCTTCAAACCTCAGATTTCTCCCATTGTCTTTGCCTCATTCCTATCCCAGTGATTTATCAGGTAATTTTAGGTAACAGGGTACCATGTATTTTTTTGTTATGATAACAATTACTTCAAGTCATGTAGCCTTTGAGCATAATTAATACCTGTCCTATAGCACGAGATAGGAAGAGGTGGACTTTTTTCTCCACATATCACCAAATAGTCTGCAAGAGGCAGCTGAGGTAGGAAAACAAGTTATAGACAAAAGATATGCCTGGAACTAAGAGCAATTCACACTAGATCCAGGTTTTGTTTGCCAAGTGTCTTTGTGTCTTTTCAAAAAGTTCTCATTTTAGTTTGCTTCATATAAAAGGAAAAAAAGGAAAAGATAGGGGAAGGGAGGAGAGGGGACTAGAGGGGAGGGGAGGGGAGGAGAGGAGAGGAGAGGAGAGGAGAGGAGAGGAGGGGGAGGGGAGAGGAGAAAGCCAGCCATAGTGGTACATACCTATAATCTAAGCATCTGAAAAGCAGAAACAGGAGAATCAAGAATCCAAGGTTAGCAGCAGCAGCAGCTCACAGGGATCACATGAAATTCTGAAGAAGAAAGTGAAAGAACAAAATCAAAGAAGGAAGATTGTCAGGGAGGAAGAAGGAAGGAAGAGAGGGAGGGAGGAAAGGAGGAAGAACAGGAGGTAGGATAGAAGATTAACTCATACATCTCCATATATGTTATAAATGAAAACAATCACTGGATAAGATAGAATTACTTTATTAAAGAACCTAAGATCCTTAAATGGTGGTAGTATATAAGATATAGAAGCCTTCATAGGAAACTCGGGTAAAGGGGTAAAGTAGTTGAAGCCAATGAAAGCTTTATCTTGTTTCTTCAACAGGTTTAATTTAAAAACTATGATTTTAGGTCTCGCCTCCAAGGCTTATAGTCTGTGTGCTTCTGAGCCAGCTCAAAATACGCTATCATGGATTTGCTGCTAACCAAGACAAAAGAAAAACAGGCTGAATAAGAACAGGGCTTTTCCACAATTCAATAATGTACCAGAACTTTCTAGAAGTTTTCTTTTAAATGATATGTTTCTTAAAGAATTTCACAGTATGTTTTTAACAGTGCCACAGAATGATAAAAGCTTATTTAATTTAATTTTCATTCCATTACTTTCCAAAGTCTAGGATCAAGTAAAGAGATGTACTCACAGAATACATGCCATGTGTCAGAAGTTTATCAGGTTTTCTGGAGATATTACACCAATATTTCTAGAATATTCTAGTTATAAACTGAAAAGAAGGAAATTCACTAAACTTTAAACCTCAAGCAGATGACAACTTGGAAAGCTCCATTAATTCAGAGGTCTGTGTTCTTCCCTTACATCAGTGTTGTGTCTAGAGGACACTGCAGAATGGTCTTATTGGGTCAAGCTGAAATCCAGGACTGTGGGAACTGAAATGGTCTCTAAGTTTCTTTTCCTTTTCAACATTAAAATTATGAAATATCTGACTGAGGTTTCTTTCTTTCTTTCTTTCTTTCTTTCTTTCTTTCTTTCTTTCTTTCTTTCTTTTAGAATTTCATGAAGTCATTGGTTTTTATTGGATATTTAATGAATTTACATTTCAAATGCTATCCCCATTCCTGGTTTCCCCTGCTGAAGCACTTATGCCCATCCCCCCTCCCTGTTTCTATAAGGATGTTCTCCCTCCTTCCACCTCGCCTCCCTAGGATTCCCCTACACTGGGGCATCCAGCTTTCACAGGACCACTCCTCCTGCTGATGTCCAACAAGGTCATCCTCTGCTACATATGTGGCTGGAGCCCTATTCCCTCTCTCCTGCAACCGTGGGGTGTTAGCAAGGTAGCTCCTGGGGGTCCCAGGTCGGGGGCTGCTCCTTTTCAACCCCCACTGCATGGGTCAGGCATGCTCACCCAGGGCCCTGTGGAAAAGCATCTGGCAGATCTGCCTGCGTCTGCCAGCATCTGCCTGCCTAGAGTTCAGGAACTCTGGATGGACATTGGGTACCTTTTCCTCCCCTACTTTTCTCCAGGGCCCCCAGCCTCCCCCCTTTATTTTGTTCCCAACAACTGGATTACCTCACTCAGGATGATATTTTCTAATTCTATCCATATGACTAAGAATTTCATGAATTCATTGTTTTCAATAGCTGAATAGTACTCCATTGTGTAAATGTACCACATTTTCTGTATCCATTCCTCTGTTGAAGGACATCTGGGTTCTTTTCAGCTTCTGGTTTTTATAAATAAGGCTGCTATGAACATAGTGGAGCATGTGTACTTGTTATATGTTTGAGCATCTTTTGCCTAGGAGAGGTATAGATGGGTCCTCAGGTAATACTATGTCCAATTTTCTGAGGAACCACCAGACAGATTTCCAAAGTAGTTAGACCAGCTTGCAATCCCACCAGCAGTGGAGAAGTGTTCCTCTTTTTCCACATCCTCACCAGCATCTACTGTCACCTGAGTTTTTTATCTTAACCATTCTGACTAGTGTTAGATGGAATATCAGGGTTGTTTTGATTTGTATTTCCCTGATGACTAGGGATGTTGAACATTTCTTTAGGTGCTTCTCGGTCATTCAGCATTCTTCAGTTGAGAATTCTTTGCTTATCTCTGTACTGTTGCAGTTGGTTGCTGTTTTGTCCTATTGACAGTGTGTTTTGCCTTACAGAAGCTTTGCAATTTTATGAGGTTCCATTTGTCGATTCTTGATCGTAGAGCATAAAAGTACTCAATAAAATTCTCGCAAACCAAATCCAAGAACTTTTTTTTGAGACAGGGTTTCTCCATATAGCCCTGGCCAGGCTGGCCTTGAATTCAGAAATCTGCCTGCCTCTGCCTCCTGAGTGCTGGGATTAAGGGCGTGCACCAACATGCCTGGCTCCAAGAACATTTTAAAACAATTATTCACCATGAACAAATAGGTTTCATCTCAGGGATGCAGGGAAAATTTAATATATGGAAATCCATCAACATATGAAAATATCAACTATATAAACAAAATCAAAGAAAAAAACCACATGATCATCTCATTAAATGCTAACAAAGCATTTGACAAAATTCAACACCCCTTCATGATAAAAGTCTTGAAAATATCAGGAATTCAAGGTCCATACCTAAACATAATAAAAGCAATATAAAGCAAACCAGTAGCCAACATCAAAGTAAATGGACAGAAGCTGGAAGCAATCCCATTAAAATCAGGAACTAGACAAGACTGCCCACTCTCTCCCTACCTATTCAAAATTCTTGCCAGAGCAATTAGAGGTCAAAGGGATACAAATTGAAAATGAAGAAGTCAAAATATTACTATTTGAAGATGATATGATAGTATACTTAAGTGATCCCAAAAATTGCACCAGAGAACTCCTAAATCTGATAAACAACTTCAATAAAGTGGCCGGATATAAAATTCACTCCAACAAATCAGTAGCCTTCCTATACTAAAAGGACAAACAGACTGAGAAAGAAATTAGGGAAATGACAACCTTCTCAATAGTCATACATAATATAAAATACCTTGGTGTGACTCTAACTAAGCAAGTGAAAGATCTGTATGACAAGAACTTCAAGTCCCTGAAGAAAGAAATCAAAGATCTCAGAAGATGAAAAAAATCTCCCATGCTCATGGAACAACAGTATTAATATAGCAAAAATGTCCATCTTGCTGAAAGCAATCTACAAATTCAATGCAATCCCCATCAAAATTCCAACTCAATTTTTTGTAGAGCTAGAGAGATCAATTTGTAAATTCATTTGGAATAACAAAAATCCTAGAACAGTGAAAACTGTTCTCAACAATAAAAGAATATCTGGGGGAATCACCATTCCTGACCTCAAGCAGTATTACAGAGCAATAGTGATAAAACTGCATGATATTGATACATAGACAGGCAGGAAGATCAATGGAATAGAATTGAAGATCCAAAAATGAACCCAAACAACTATGATCACTTGATCTTTGACAAAGGAGCTAAAACCATCCAGTGGGAAAAAAAGCTTTTCTAACAAATGATGCTGGTTCAACTAGAGGTTAGCATGTAGAAGAGTGCACATAGATCCATTCTTGTACAAAGATCAAGTCCAAGTAGATCAAGGACCTTCACTTAAAACCAGATACACTGAAACTAATAGAAGAGAAAGTAGGGAAGAGTAGGGAAGGGCACAAGGGAAATTTTTCTGAACAGAACACAAATTGTTTATGTTGCTTTTTTACCTATGCTCTCTGCAAGATACCATCTACTCCTGTAGACTGTCTTCTGAAGCTCATATTATCAACTCCCTATTGATATAAGGCTATTATAGTCACTAACCAGAAGCCTGCCCCTCCTCCATCTCTAGGCTCCATTCCAGTCATCTAGGTACCCTGCTATGAACACTGAACCTGTCTTCTCTAGTTCACATATTCAGTTGTCACGTCCTAAACCCATATTGCCACCAAATGCCTGTTTCTTTATGTCCTTCTCCTCCCACCATGACCTCTCCCTATCCTTACCTACAGCATCCTTACTCTTTCCTAAACCTTCACTCTATCCCCCCTAAGTCTCATTATTCATACTCTATCCAGTATGAATGTCACCATCAAAGATCTGAGTGCAGTGTTCCACAGCGTAAACATTCCAAAGGCTTCCCATAGGCTTTCGAAGACAATACGATTTCTTGGGATCATTGATGACCCATGTCCTTACTCATCAGTCTTACCCTACAGCCTGTGCCTCCCAAGACACTCTCTCACTTTCTGTTGCACTGGGTTCCTAGCAGCAGCTTGAGAAGGAGGGGCTTCCTGGCCACATTGGGTTTTATTCTTGAACTCCTTTCCCCTCCTCAGCTCTTGCTTCCTACATCCAGACTTTGTAGCAGAGTTAAGATTACAGATCACCTCCTCAGAGAACCCAGTAAGCTTCCCATCCACTCTAGATTAGAGCTGAGCATTCTGCTCAGTGTGTTTGACTGTGCCTGCACTCTTAGGTCTGAGGCCATAAGCATATTATATTCACCCCTGACTCGCCACCAACTTGTGCATTTCCTTACTCATAGTAAGTCAAAAAAAAAAAGTTGTTAATAGAATAGATGGATGGTCAACCCATCTTTCTTTCTCTCTTCTAGCTGCTTCTTTATAGTCACCCCAGACTCAACTTGCATAGACTTCCCATCTTGTCTAGAAAAAAACTCCGCCTGAAAAGTGAAAAGAGCTTTGGTTCTGTGTGGTTCCTAGTCATAGCTCTTGGTCTTTCTTGATTTTTACCTTCTACTTTTTTAAACTAAAACAGGGACCAAGGGATTTATAAAACAAGTAATATGCCCTATATTCCTCTTATAGCTTCTAAAAGAATGTAGCAGGTCTCCCAAGTCACACTTCCTCAGGCTGACTCCCTACAGTGTGCAATGTCATGTTCTATTGGTCCACATTTATCCTTCGTTTTGACAGATATGAAGAGCAGGAATGTGGCAGACAATGCTATTGCTGCAAACTTTTATCTCACTCATCCAACTTTGCTCAATTCTACTCCAAACATGTTTTGATTCAAGTAAAAAGTCAATTAAAACACAGAGCACAAGACCCAAATTTAAAATGCTTCATCTGCAAAATGCAAAAATTAACACTTATTTCTGGGACATACACACCATCCAAGAAAGTTTTGGTCTGTTCAAAGAACAAAGATGGGTTAGAGGTTTTATTAACAAAGAGAGACATTATGGGGGTCGTTTTCAGTGGCAACTGATTGGTACTCTTTTCTCAAGAGTTCAATGTTTATAATCATTCTTGAAAATAAGTAGATGTATAGATTCATTCTGATTTATGTTTTACAATCATAAAGACAGACTTCCTGCTGTGACAGACCCTTCTGCATAACCCGCTGTTTGTGGGATAGTGTGCACATACAAGAGAAAAGAAACAGAGTTAGAAAACTGGCAGTCTGCACAGGGGAACGCAAGGGCAGCGGGCCTGGGCACAGACACAACACAAACCATTGCCTCTGGAGCACTGCACTTCGAAACTTTGCTGCCCTGCTCAAATTGGGCTAACACAGAACAGCAGACATGTAGCTGTGACACACAGCCAAAAAGTCATTCACCCACTTAGTCACTGAGACATTTTTATGAAATGTCAACTTCATGACAGGTGTTATCTATTTAATAGAATATATCCATAAGTAATTATCTTTTGCTCAATTCATACCATGCTTTGTGTGAATCCGTGTGTATTGTAGGTGTTTGTAGCTATACACTGGGGATTGGAATATTAAAGTATCTGGTGCCCTCTGTCCCACTTCTGGGCCATGTTGATATTGTCAGAACAAGCTTGCCAACTCTGCCCAATCAGCTGCTCCCTGTTCATCAGTAGCGAAGCTGCCGAAGTAACTTGATTCTGTTGGCTCTGACTTGATCATACCATGGGATTGCACTGTTCTCTGCTCTCTCTCTCTCTCTCTCTCTCTCTCTCTCTCTCTCTGTGTGTGTGTGTGTGTGTGTGTGTGTGTGTGTGTGTGTGTGTGTGTGCGTGTGTGTGTGTGTCTATACCCTACACAATTCATGCATGTGAAAGACAGAAGACAACCTCGTGTCACTTCTCAGGTTCCATTCATATCACTTTGAGACAGGGCTCCTCACTCGGCTGGAATTCACAAAATCAGCTAGGCTGACTGATCAACAAGCCCTAGGAGCACACCTGTCTCCCCCTGCTCAGTGCTGGGATTACAAGTGCTTGCCATTGGATCCACCATTTATACAGGAGTTCATCTCCTCATGTATGTTAGACAAACACTTTACCAAATGGCCCATCTCCTTACCCCTTTCTGCAGTTAACGTGACTGATTAAAGAGAGACTTCTAATAATTACAGTGATCACAGGAAGACTGATATGCAACCACATGAGCTGTTTGAACCCAAAGTGGTGTGAAAGGACAGAGGAAACTGAAGACATGTAGATGGAAGAACAAATCTGTAAAGGGAGATGAAAATGGTTTTCCAAAATAAGCATTAGGTCTGTAGGTGTGACAAACAAAGACGTCACAAAGATATAGAATTAACAGGCTCTGGATACATAGACTGCAGATGAAATCAAATGAATGAAAAGGAAATGACTAAACAGAACAGAATTGCAATAAATAGTTGTATGTCCAGGAAAACTAATGTGAGATCTAGTCAAGACCCATTGGTAGACTTTGCCTGGAGGGTGAAGGAATTTAGTTGCCTCAAGATCATTGGAGTTAATGGCTTCCTGTGATTATGATATACTATCCCCAACCTCAGTCACAAATTTTAGATTCATCTGTGAGCATTATCTACTGAGCAAATGGATAAGTAAACTTAATAAAGCTTGAACAGCCCTGCTCTTCCTCCCTAAAGCACTGGCTAAGTTCTATTGTTCTGCATAAGTTCTAATTAGGAACCACTCCCTTCAACCACATGCTAATCAGGCTCCCTTTTGATGAGGTATGTAAACAGGAGAGAGGAGCGGGATGAAGACTGGATGACAAGTGGAAGTGGGGAAAATCATAAAGTATTGGAAACCAAAAGTCTGATGAAAAAAATAGAGGCAGTTACATAAAATGTAGTGGGCATCTCCATTAACGAGTGCTGCTAATTTCATGGTCACTAAGGTGCTCTGCCCCAGATGCCATCAAGGAATTCAGCATACTTTGTGTGTATCAGCAGCTCCAGAACAGACACTTCCCAACACTGAGGCCGACTGATGAAAGCCACCTGCCCTGTTTTCCTCATTGGTGAAAAGGAGAAAGTGTTGGTGCTGTACAAGACAGCACAGTAGGTGAGGGTGCAGAATGTTCTCCCAGCAAACCCGAGTATGAGTCCCAGCATCCATATCAAGTATCTCATGACCATCTGGAACTCCAGCTCCAGGGAATCTATTGCCCCAAAATTTATGTTTCCCATTTTCCTTTCCTGCACAAAAAACTGGCCAAACATGCTACTGTAAAATGCATTGAATGTTCAAAATAAGCTCTTGGGAATTTTGGTTCTAACCTAAATCTGAAGGTAGCATCAATTAGAGATAAACGTGGTCCATGGGAGCCACTTAAGGTTGATCATCAAGGCTGTGCCTCACTGAGAGATTACTTCCACAAAACGGACTTATTTCTTTTGGACCTTTGAGACAGTGTCATGTCATGCAGCCCAGGCCAAGCTTGCGATCACACTGCCTCAGTTTCCCCAGTGTTTGGATCACAGATATTCACTGCCACCCCAGACGTATATGAAATCATTTTAAATATAGAAGAAACAACATAAAGTTGACACATACAACTTACTGGATTATGCATATTATGCATTATAATATAATATAACTACTATTATTCCTTAAGTCCCAGCCACACATTAACAAATTACTAAAAGCAAAGGCTTTTAATATCTCACTTTGTCACAACACAAATTTTTTTATTACTATTACTGTTTCTGTTATATATCATTTCTTCTTGCACATATAGAGCTGAGGTTTAAAGGCCTTATATAATATTGTCCATGCCACACATTGCTAAACCGGTAATGAAGCCTAAATGTTTATCATTGTGGTGACTTCTCTCTTGGCTAGGAATGAGACTTATGGGAAGTGACCAGAGGGTTCATAGACACGGTAAATGGAAAAGATTACTGAATACCATTCTTCATATCTGTTTATTGTTTTAAAAGCCAAATTTGAAAAATGTCAAAAATCTACTTCTTAATACGGCCTTATATCAGAATCAGGGAGTTCTGGTTAATTGCATTCCCAAATTGTTTATTATGTAATACTGTCACTGGGGAACCCTGGTCTTATAATAAGGGACTAGAGATTTTTCCTATTACAATTGAATTTCTGAAGAAAAACGGTAATTTGTTGTTATGATGTCCTACATCCACTGCAGAAAAGCTCTCTTGTCTGCCTAATTGAAATAAATTGATTATAAACTTGATTCTTTGTCCCTGGGATAGTCACATCTGCACTAGAAAGAGGAAATGGTAGATAGAACAAGTCACTGGAAAAGAAATTTTGAAATTGGACCTTGTCACTAGGGGGCACTTAGAGACGTAAAATCAGCACTGCCAGGAAAAAAGAAAAAGAAAAAGAAAACCCCCGCTTTGTGAAAGAAACCCTTGGTGGCATAAGTATCTGCAAGGGAGGGAAACGCAGGGCACCTTCACCACTGTTCTGAGGTGCTTACGCTTTAGAGAAAAGACTAAGAAAAAGCACCACAGGGTGGAGACCAGAAGCTGTCTTCCCTGTTCCTCCCCATGGAAAACTGTTAGCCAGCAGTGTGCCTTTGTTTCTCTGCTTTCGTTTCTTGTGGGGTTGTCATGTGGGCTTTTTATTCCGGTTTTTTGAGTTTTGTTGAGGGGAGGATATTTGTTGGTGAGTAAAGTGGTTCTTTTGTTTCTCTTTTAGACACTCTTATCCCAGTTTCTGTAAGAAATCAATAAAACGTGTTTGCAGGATCTGTTTCTCTAAGTGTGGTGGCAACAGACAGATGTGTAACCTGAGGCAAGAGGAGATAAGGTTTTACCCCACCGAGTAAATGGGGGGGAAAAAAAACAGAGCAACCTAGACAGCATCCAAAAGGAGACAAGAAGTGGAAAAACAGTCCCCTGCTGTGTGTCGAAAGCTGAAACGCTCACAATGCAGGAATAAAGGCATAGCGGGCACACTGAAAGGGAAAAGGGTTGCAAAATAGGCTTGTTTTGGTCCATGAGCAGTCTGCCTGATGTCTTTCCCAAGCCCACCATTTTTTTGTCATATGAAGAAGTTGTGCTATATTTGCAGGTTCTGGGATATCAGAAATGCCTCCTAGCAAAGATGGGAGACCTTCAATTGCCCTGTTCCTTAACATGAGGGGATCTTCCTGCATGATGTACCCTATCTGCAGAAATTACCCTGCAGTTATAATTAAGAAAATAATTGCAAGTACAATTTACCAGGTCCATGCCCATCATCTCATCCTGTAAATTGAAACAGAGAAAGCTTCGCTGCACCTCACCCAGCGACCTAGTTAGGAGCTCTGGGCGAACCTCCCAGGAGCACGGATCTTGGGCCTCCGGAATAATGAAGTGATGGTCGGGAACTGGGAATCGTGAATTGGATTTCTTGTTCCTCTGACTCACCATGTGGTCACGGGGAAGGCTACACATCATCAGTTATTCTGGTAGGAAAATGATTAGGATAATTACCACGCACATTACTCTAGAGCTTTGGTTTCAATAAGCCACTTGTTGGCTCTGCCCTCAGCCTTTCAAGAAAATGTGTTGCTCACATAAGCAACAAATCTTATTTCAAATGCCAAATCTTACAACATTATTATTCCATTATTCTTTCTAAAAGAATTTAAATTTGTTATTCCTTACTTAAAAGTACATTAAACCATAACAAGTAAGCCTGTGTGGCTGTATCATATAATAAAGAGGTAAATCATTTTCATCTCAGCGTCTTGACTTTATAAATGATTTTCATCTTTCTGTAGTTATACCATTGACTCCTTCCTCTTGAAAGACTAATCTAACCTCCCAGCGTATATAGGAGCACACAGATCTGCTGCTCCAGCAAAGCATTATTCCCTAATATGTCTGTGGTCATAACAGGCTTTTACGTTTCTCATTAGCTATTATATACAAACTATCTCCAAGTTATGATGGGGTAAAAGCAATACTCTCACATCAGAAAACATTCTTTACTGAAATATGATCCTCCTCAAATTTGCAACATGCTCTGTGGTATTCTTTCATGATGAAATCCAGCATCTGCAAGCTCTGATAATTAACAAAATCATAAGGGTAAACAAATCTTACTCTACAGTGGGCCATGATTATAAGCTACACCGGACAGCTCTCATGGTCACTAAGTCTATTTTCAGTGATGATGTTTTCACTCTGCCTGGTAAGCCGAAGGGTAATTTTATGGTGTTTCTAGATCACATTCATTTTCAAACCTTTGCAATACCCAAATGTTCCATAATTTTAAAGAGCTCAGTTTGTGGCCAGAACCTATACACAGACTGGCCAAATGATAGCTATGAGGTCAGTTATGACTCGGGAAGTTATATATAAAACTAATTTCCTCAAGACACACTAAACACTATAACATAATAAAACCCTGTTACTCTAACTCCCAATGTTATTTTTAAACAAACCTCTGAAATTTTCTGTTTATTCTACTTAAATTTAAAATTAAATGTTGAGTTTGATCTCATAAAACATTTAATTGCCTTTGGAAACAGATTTCATCAGACCGAGCAAAGTCACTATCAATAACGACTGAAAATCTAATATCTTACTTGCAACTCAAGTTATCAGAATACACTGCATCAGTGGTGGGGTTTGCTTTAGAAAATAAATTATTGTGTTATTGGCTAAATCCTGCCAGAATTGATTTTGGAAACCCGAGGTTGAATATTTTGGATACTATAATTTACTATTTTATTGAACAGGCAAATAGTATTTTTATTAAAATAAAATGTAATAAAAATGGTTTCAATAAATTGTTCTACTGGTAGTTATTACCTGTTCTGTGGCTCAGAGCCATAAATCGATGCTGTATCCGGTGTAAACCAGCAGCATTCTATATCGATGTGATAGGAGCACTTTCAAAGCTTGTCGCACAATTGCATTGTTGTGATCAGTTATTACTTCTCAAGAGAAACATTGTCCATCTTAATTAAGTATTGAGAAGCTGATTTTTTATTATCTAACCCTCTTTCAAAACTGCTCTGATTTTTTTTCAAATGCAGCTGTAGCCAGAATTACTTACCGGTGACGAGGGCTAAAAAAAAAAAAAAAAAAAAAATTGGCTAGGAACTTCAAACCTGCAGAGAAAACCTACAAACCTGATTGGTAAGTATAATTCCTCTCTGAGCCAATGGGTAAGGAGTGTTCCCACATGCTCATCAGAGAGTTCCAGCCTTGATAGAGAAGTGCTTTCCATTTGTTATAAAAGAAAAAGAACTATATTGAAAAACATAATTATATTGAGATACAATAGTCTCACAGGGGGTATCAGCTACTTTTCTCATTGCTGTAACAAAACATGACAAAAAGCTACTTAAGGAAGGATTTATTCTGGCCCAGAGACTCTGATGCTTTTCTCCAACAAATAATACACAGAGTGAAATTAATAAAATTAGGTATGATTTGGGTTCCTCTAGATAGTCAAANTTACAAGTTTGGACCAGCAATCCTCCTTCCAGCCCGGTGGCCTGTCTTTTTTTTTTTTTTTTTTCTTATAAAGAAAACATTTAATTGAGGTTGGCTTACAGTTCAGAGGTCTAGTCCATTATTGTTTTCTTTTTTTTGTTTTGTTTTGTTTTGTTTTTTATTACAAAACAGTCCTCAACAGAGACAAAAATATTGAAATTATTCAATGCATCCTATTAGATCACCAAGGACTAAGGCTGATCTTCAATAACAACATAAATAATAGAAAGGCAACATTCAAGTTGGTCAAGGAAGAAATAAAGAAAGAGATTTAATAAAGAAAGTCTTTTTAGAGTTTGATGAAAATGATGCCACAACATATTCAAACTTATGGGACACAATGAAAGCATTCCTAAGAGGAAAACTCATAGCCCTGAGTGCGGCCTGTCTTACAGAGTCTAGTATGTCGTTTGTAGAATTATTGCTATCCTAACTGTTAAGCAGTGGTTATAAAAGCATTGGCATAGAGCTGACCTTTTTCCATATTTCACTATCAGGGTCTAAAACCCTCCATAAAAAGGAGTCATATTTATAGAGTACAAGTTACAGAAGCCTTAGCATAGTGAAGAGAGCTTTCTCAGATTATATCCAAGGCTGGCCTTATAGAATCTTGAATGGACAGAATGGGTTGCTGCTTACTAGAGGATGCACTGCCGAGCAAAGCATGATGGGACTCAGACTAGATCTGACTCAGTCCTGACATACAAGATGCATGAACAAAGAGGGATTCCAGTTTGATCTCCAAAAGGACTTTTTATAGAAAGTTCTTATTACTAGCACTATTAAATACCTGATCTCGTGCTGGAGAGGTAGCTTAGTGATTCAGAGCTATTGCTGCTTTTCCCAACACCCACATGAACTGGATCACAGCTGTCCTTAACTAAAGTTCCAAGGAATCCAATGCCCTCCTCTGGCTTCCTTGGTCATCTGCATGCGTGTGGTAGGTAAACACACACACACACACACACACACACACACACACACACACAATAATAAAATAAAAATAATCTAAAAATAAAAGTTCTTTAATAATTCTTGGATTTCCTGTTCTTCCTTAAAAAGAAACTCAAAATTCCAATGGAAATGAAGAAAATTCTAAATTCAATACTGGCCAAACAAAAATAAAAGACTGCACTACTACACATTATAAGCCATTTTATGAAATTACAATGTGAAGCAACCTTTGTCTTCAGATTCCTGGTATTAAATCCTGTTGAATGTATTTATTTTAGAGACTTAAGCTCAATTTAAGGTTATTAAATCTTTTTTTCTGAAACTTATTTTTAAGACATTTGCTTATATTTTCATGTATCCATATACATGTGAAAGGGGAACTTAAATCTGACATGTGTAGCTTAGACTAGTATTAGCTGTAGCAAATGACTCTAGACTTAGCAACTGAAAATAAATAGATTACGTCCTAGTTGTAGAATTTAGAACCTGGAGCTACAGATTGTAAGGAAATGAAAAATTGATCTAAATAAAAGTTCTCCTAAATTAATGCTACCTAAAAGTTTGCCTCCTCCGTGGATTTACAGGTGAATCCATAGGAAGGCCTTAAATCTGAGGACTCATTTCTCCCTGAGCTCCTTACACGTGTTGCTCTCTACCACTGGTGATCATTCATATACTCCTGCTCCTTTCCTCTTCATTTTCCTGGACCAAGTCAACCTGTAATATACCAAATACTACCCAGTTCCCCAATACAAGATCTGACAGCAAGCTACAAAAATTCTCTACAAGAATTTCAAAATAATTTTACCATCAGTCTGGTCCTCCGAAGTTTAAACAAGGAGCTATGACTGAAGTAGACCCTTGAAACGAATTCACTTGAACTCCTGCCTGTTAATTGGTAAAGTAAGTAAACTAGTTGCTATAATCTGGACCTTGAAGATACTGGGAACTCAACTCATTTTAGGCTCTCCTTCCTCCCTCTCTCTGCTTCCTGGCTGCCACACAGAAATAGAGCCCTTCTGCCATGTCATGGGATTACAACAAGCCCCAAAGCAGTGGCATGAGCCAGCTATGGAATCTCTGGAACCTTAAGCCAAAAATGCCTTCCTCCTTTTAGTTGTCTGTTTAGTTGTTTAGTTTAACTATGCTGGGCTCAGAAATAATAGTAATGAAAAACAAATCGGAAGTAGCAACAATGAATAAGAAATCATCAATTCAGTTGGACCTTCAATGGTTACATGGGTGGCTTGGGGAGCAGGGCGGGGGTAGGGTATAGGGGGCTTTGGGGAAAGAATTTGAAATGAAGAAACTACCTAGTTTTTAAAAAAATGCCATATGTACTTTCTTCCTTCTCAAACCCATTGTGTTCCGGTTCCTGCTACCAGTTTCCCAAACTAGACTCCTCACGGGTTCATGTCTCTAACTCCTAGTTCTGAGTTCTTGAGCCTTTCTGACCATCATGGATTCTGGGAAAGTAAGAGCCCTAGAGATGGGCTCTGCTTCAGCAACTGTGGGCCTTCCAAACAGGAGAAATGGATGGGACACGAGTGTGAAAACATGAGCCTTGCTACTCACTTCTTATTGGGCTCTTCTGCCATCCCTAATCCCACTTTCCCTCCCAACTGATACCCCTGCTTGGCCTGTGATGTTCTACAGGGAAAAAAAAATTCTACATTTCTTGTACATTCTTTCTGAAACCCCTTCTGCATGAGCCAGGGTTATCCTCAGAACCAAAATCCAAAGTACATAAATACATGTATGCTGGAAAGACATATACAGACATTTTTGTATATAGGAAGAGTGTATCGGATGAATTAGCTCACGCAATCACAGAGCCTGAAAAAAAAATCATTGGCCATCAACAAGTTGGAGCCAGATAAGTAGCTCAAAAAGCTAGAAGCCCCAAGAGCAAGAATACTAATGAAGTAACCTGCATTTTGAGGCCAAAGACCAGAGTCCCCAGAGGGATACTAGTACCAGTGCCAGCTCAAGTGAAGCTGGAATCTGACATCCAAAGGCAACAGGTGGAGACATGCCCCACAATGAAAAGAACATTACAGTAGATCTTTCCCCCCTCCAGCAATTGACCCTTATGCCTGCTGTCTCTAGAAAATCCCATGAAGACACCCAAAACAAAACACAGGGGGTGTCACCAAGGAAACTCTCAATACAAACTTCACCATCCCCCCTTCCAAGATTTTAACTTCCATTATTTCAAAGGCTGATCCCTGTGCCAGTGTTACATTACTTCAGTTTGTTCTCAGTTTTCACCATGACCACCAGAAACATTCCATACAACTGATCACATTTGGTACAATCGATCCCTGCCCCACAGAAACCTTCATATGATATACAAGAAGCCACACCTCAGCCCTCACTGGCAGAAGCCTCTTGGAGTTCTTGCTTCTTCCTTCTGTCTGTCTACTTTGCTAGTGATGAGATAGCTCAGCCTGTTGTCTGCTCTTCGCCTTGTGTCATGATAACCACACTAACTTCATAAGAACGTCTCTAGATCTCAAGTCTGTAGATCCAACTGCTTTGTTGACCTTGTCACTAATATACCAAGCAGTGAACCAGGTCTAAGCTAGGCATTTCCAGTTTTTCCTTCAGTGGCCTCCATGTCCTGTCTGCTGGCACACTATGGACAGTTCTTAGCATCAGTGTCTGATGGCCAAGTGTGTGTCTGTGAAGATGCAAGAAGAGTTGCTGGTGTTTAGGCTAAGCTTTGATCAGCTTTGATCCTGGCTAGTTGTTGAAGGGTTTCCCAATGTGTTTACACCATGGCCTCTTTCCACTAGTGTGTGAAAGTTTCTTTAATTTGATGTCCTGGTCAAGTGATATGCTGTACTCTGGAATTTTCTGCTCATCTGTCACTGTTCCTCATCCATAAAGACTCAAGAGCCCCATGGGTTCCCAGGGTGAAGACACAGTAGGTGTTCAATCCAATTTTTGAATGAGTTACTTTGACTCAGTTTTCTCCTTGAATAGCTGCCATAGTATAGGGTGGGAACTGCATAGCTCTTTAGAAAGCAA
This sequence comes from Mus minutoides, assembly GCA_902729485.2. Classification (NCBI taxonomy): domain Eukaryota; kingdom Metazoa; phylum Chordata; class Mammalia; order Rodentia; family Muridae; genus Mus; species Mus minutoides. Next base: position 2,293,543 of record LR749637.1, read on the forward strand.
ACAGACATATGTAGGATTCCAACTAGGAAAACATTCACAGAGCAAAAGAAAGACACTATGTGACCTTAAGATATGTCACAAAAAGTGTTCACCCAAACACTAGCAAATGTTGCAAGACTCTGGAACTTCTTTTCCAAAAATGTTCCATCCACACCACAAAGCTGCAGAAGCCGGGGGGGGGGGGGGTATCTACAGCATATGTGAGTTTAATGATTGTTCTTACTCTGTATGTATGATTTCATGGGGACTACAACTGTAGATTACACAGTTAGCAGTGTGGATAATAGATAATAATAAGGGTACAGGTTGAGAGGACCCTAAAAGCATAGGTGTTAAGCACAATGACATTAAAAATAATTAACATTAAAACATTATGACAATGATATTAAAAATAATGACAAAGGTTAGTTTCCATAAGTTACACATAATTGTGCATTCAGAGACATTTTTTAAACTATGCTAACTGCATCTGTACAAATTTTATGGTTTATGCTTTTTTCTCTATTTTTTAATTATATATCAGTGAAGGAACTAGAAGTGGGACACCGTAACCTTTCACAGTTCTTTAAGAACTTAGCTCTTCCTGAGCAGAAGCCAGGACAGGTCTGAAGAGCCTTGTGGGTCTTGTTTTATCTGTGTGGGAGGTTGAACTTAATCTTAAAGGCAGTTGCAAGCCACTGGATGATGTAAAGCAAGAAATAAAGCATAATAGATTTGCTTTCTAAAGGTCATTGTAACTGTGGTGTGCAGGACTGGGTGGGGAGCAGGAAGAGGAGGATACACAGTCAGCCTAGGAAAGAAGTGTTAAATGTTGAAACTAATCAAAAGGAGAGCTGAGAGGCTAGAAAGATTACACTGTGGTTAAGAGTGCTTGCTACTCTTCTAGAGGACCAGGGTTTCATTTCCATCAATCACCAAATGACATCTCACAGTGATCTATAGCTCCAGTTCAAAAATGTTCTGGCCTCCTCGGGTACCTGTATGTAAGTGGAGAGAGAGAGAGAGAGAGAGAGAGAGAGAGAGAGAGAGAGAGAGAATGAGAGAATCATAGAGAAAGAGAAACACACACACAGAGAAGTAAAAGTAAAATAAATCTTTAAAAAGAGAGAGAGGGCAAGAGCTTGATTGAACTCAGCCTATAACAGCATGGAGGATGAGATTCTGAAGATATTTAGTAAGGTGACTCAACCCACTGAATTTGCTGACAAAGATAGGGAACTTGTCAGAAGTGATTAGAGTGAGCTTTAGCTATAACAGTAATAATTAAACTGTCAAGCCCCAGCTTCCTCTGCTCTCAGAGGTTATGTAATGGAAGTCTTTGTTAACTACAAAGCCCCGTGCACACACAAAGCAGATAATTACCCACAGAAATCATACCTCCAACGCCTGCATGCCAGAGGCAAGTCCTGAGAGTTTGAAAATGAGTTCTCGTTTATTGTGATCAACAGCAGGATAGCACATGTACTCCTGGACAATGAGCGTACTGTTGGTGCTCAAGTGCTCATTACAATGGAAATTAGTAACACTTGAATGATTGATGCTGCTCTCTTCTAAACATGCCACGGAGCAGACACTTGCTGCGGCTCAGTAAGTCTGGAATTCACACACTGATTGATGCCAGACCTGACTGACTACCTTTTGTGAATGGCATGAGGAGGGATATATTACCATGAAGAGTAAACATCATGTCTGTGTAGGTCATGAGTAACATATTTTTGTAGCTTATTCTTTCCATGTGAAAAATATTACCTGCTATGAGTATTTATGTTTTCAGCCCTATTTAAAAAAAAAAAAAAAACTGGATAGCTGCTTCCTAGCATTTTATGGAGCCTTTTAGACAAAGGCATATCTAATTCAATCTGTAAACACTTCCGATTCCCCAGTCCACACCTCAATTTGGGAAACCAGGAGAAATGTAATATTTCAACTCTGGTATAACAGTGAAAAATGACAAGTCAGAAGCTTTCTGTGGCCTCATTGCTTTCCCTCCACATCAGAGACTCTTCTCACACAGCTGAAGATTGTTCTTTATAGATGACTATTGATCGACATTGTGAGAAAAGACTACACCTCTGTCCTTAAATATCATTTAATTTTCATGTCTCCTCCCTGCACTGGGACTTCAGACATACATACTGAGTTGGTTCAGGCCAACGGGCTGCTGTGAAATAACCCACAACCTCTTTCATACCACTTTGCTCATTTTCTGCCCTTGGTAAAAATCGTCATTATTAACTGCTATAAATTATAAAATCCTTTTTACCCGAGAAAAGTGTGGATTTCTTTTTGAACAGATTTAGCACTGATACGCCTGTTTGCCTTAGGCAGCACAACTAGTAATTGAATCTGCATGCAGAAGAGGTAAACCATAGGAATTTTAGAGAAGGAAGCCTAGTGTGCAAAATGGAGTGAAGGCAGTTAACAAAGAAGGGAGAACTCAGTGCTGTGGGGCATCCAGACACCAGTGTGTGAGTCCTTACACGCTGGTTACTTTGGCACATATTGAACATTAAAATCTGGAAGTCTCTAAAATTGATGAAACCTGTAAAGATTCCAAGGATAAAGTGGTCAACTAATTCTGAAGTCTGTTGGTCTGTCCTCCAAACTATACTTGGGACATAAATCTTATCAGTTTGATCATTATTATTTTTATTAAGCACTATTTTTATTTTTAGATTTATGTGTGTGAACCTGTGTGTGTCTGAATGTATCATGAATGTCGATTCATTCTGGTGTGTGCATCTGTCATAGGCACAGAGGCCCAAAAATGACATTAGGTATTCTTGTTTCTCTTCATCTGTTTACTCATTTTTAGGCAGGATTTTACCTAAAATAGGAGACTTACTAGGCTTTAAGTAAAAGAATCTCTGTCGCCCTACCTCAGAATTTGTTGCAGGTATGCATAAGACACCAAGCTTGTCACGTGAGCACTAAATCTGGACTTGGGCACTCGAGCCTACACAGCATGTGCTCTAACCACTGAGCAATTTCTCTAGGCCCCATTGTTGAACTTACTGACTTCTCTGAGGAATGAAAATAAATAACTTTGGTGAATAGATATACACAATGGTAGGCCACTGTAAGTCTATAGTAGAGACTGTAGTGAGTAAGAGCCTGAAGACCTAAGCTCAAATTCTGAGGACTCACATAAAAAGCCAAGCATAGTCATGCCTACCTGTAACCCAGTGCTATGGGGAAAGGAAGTTCAACCAGGGCTTGCTGGCTGCTAGCCTAACTCCAGGTTCTGAAAGAGATGCCGTCTCAATAGAGTAAGGCAGAGAGTATAGAGTATAATGTTCACTCGGGGTTCTCCTCTGGCCCCACAGGTGCACATGTGGATGCATGAACACACACATGCATGTGTGCACACACATACACAATATGCAGATACCACACAGTTAAACACACAAATTTTTATTTCAATAATAATTGTATAATTGCTTGTGGAAACAATATGGAACCAACAATAGAACAATTTTCAGAGAAGTTAGGGCAGCTTCAATTTATTTACTCAAAGGGCTTTAGAGAAGATGATATATGATTGTTCTAGGAACGTTTTTAAACAATGGATTCCAAAGCCAATGTAGGCTCTGTGTACATAGAATCAAATAAACATGACTTCAACTATAAGGAATCCAAAGTAAAATGGAAACTAGAAAATTCAAACTAATTTATACAAGAAGAGAGAACTGCAGGGGTGTCAGAGATATGTCATTGGGCTTAAATCACATTAGTGGGCCAGGTGGCGCTACCAAAATGGGATGGTGAAGGACTTGAGTTTTAAATATGAGAGAACAGAGAAAATGGAAACAAAACAGTTTTCATTTCATAAAGGCACATAAAATCAGACCATCATACAAGATATATACTTTAGCCAGAACTACATAAAAACCAAACAAGGGGAAAAGATCAAGAAAGGGTGGAAGGAATAAACAGTTAGTGATTGTCACATGACCAGTATCTTTTTCATTTCTCACAACTGGCCTTTACCAAATAATCTATTATGAACCCATAGTGCTTATATAATGAAAGGAAGATACAAGGGTTGTCGGAATTTTTGTATTTTAGGGGCTCATAGTTCAGTCACACTTTCATAAAAAACAAAACAACAACAAAAAATAACCAAGGTCATTTTTAAGAAGCATGACCACAGAGTGACATTCCAAAGAACATGCCCCAACATAGAGTGTCCAAGCCCTAGAAAGAGCAACAAATCCCACAAGTACCGATGTGTGACTTAGGTGGCCTGGCAAGTGCTACTGTATTTATAATATGGTGGTCTCTTGCCTCTCCCCACACCCTCTGTGCAGTTCTGCTCAGCCCAGTGCAGGCTCTGTTCACTCAGAGCATTAGCAACTTGATTTGCATAATGCTTTGGAATTTATGAGGCATTTTCCTAAAGTTTTTACTTTTATTTTATTTTCTCAGCATCCCTGTGAGGTAGGTAGGGCCGATATTATTTTTCTCATTTTACAGTTGAGAAACCTAAGACTTAGATGAAGTTTCTTGCCTCTGGTTATGAGGCTGCTAAGTCTTAGAAGTGATTCTGGAACCCAGCCGTCTTTTTCACATAGAGTTTGCTCTGCTGTGGAGCAAATATCAAGCGAAGGTTGCATCTCTCTTGCAGACAAAACCAGGCCAGCCAGCATCTGTCGGAGCAGAGGAGCTGTCTTATTTTTAATGTGTGAGTTAATCCAGTACTAGGAAAGTTCTAACACACATGCAACAGATGCCCAAATATTGTTAGCTGGACCAGTGCATGAAAAGATTATTAATGATATGACTTATTTTAATAAACATATGGTTCTTCAATAAATTGTAGCAAAGCTTCCAAATAAATACTGTCCTTTAAAAATTTGCTCCATAGACAAAATATTATATTAGTATCAAAAATAAAACTTAGGAAAAGGAGAAAGTTAGGAAGAAGTTTTTAAAGTCTGTTTAACAGAGATTGCTATGTATTACGATAATTTAAATTGTACTGTGCACTAGTTATTTTTCTAGTGCTTTGATAAAATGCTATGACCAAAGGTAACTAAGGAAGAAAGAGTTTATTTTAGCTCATGTTTCCAAGAGATAGTTCACCATAGCGGTGGAGACGTGGGAGCAGGAAGCAGCAGGCATGGTGAGAAAAAGCAGGCATGGCAGGAAGCAGCAAACGGAGAGATCACATCTTGAAGAGCAAGCAGGAAGTAGAAGGAGCATACTGGGAGGGGATAGGTTCCCAAGACCTGTTCCTAGTGACACACTTCTCCCAGCAAGGCTGCACCTCCTAAACTACCCCAAACAGTATCACCAATTGGTGGACATTTCACCCAAACCACCAGACTAGAAAGTGTCATGCTAAGCAAACTAAGACTCAGAAAGGCAAAAAGCTGCACATTTTTTGTTATATTCAGATCATACACATATGCATATGTATATTCACATATATATGTAATTCAGAGCAAAGAGCAATCATGACATGTACATATCAAAATGCTGTACCAAAACCCATCCTATAGTATGCTAACTTAAATCATAAATCAAATAAGCAAATGCCAATTTTATCATTAATTTGTTTTATTCCAAAACAATTTTCTACATTAAGCATGTTTATACACTAGTGGGGGGTCAGGGGAGTCTGAAACACATCAAGTATGTGCAATTTTTGGGCCTGCTCTCCTGCCTGCTTCTGAAAATGAGACTCATTTTGAACTCTCTAAGGAGTGCAAGAATGCTCTTGTTCTCCTGATGAGTGCAACTTGGGAGGGGAAGTCTCTTTTTAACTTATTAAGGTAACCTGCAACCATGCCCTAGTGACATCAGCTACATATGCCCTTTGAAAATTCTCTAATGATGTGCTGGATACCCTGCTCATGGATGCCCTCAGTTGAAATGAGAGTCAGACTACTGCTCATGGGAATGTTTACTGCTTGGCGTCAGTGTAACATTACCCACAATCTAATAAAAGAAAATGGCTCTTGTTAAACGTAATTTTGCAGATTTCTTTACTGCTGTGTACACGGTGTTGGTATATGGCTTGGCAGTATAAAGAGGAATAGCTCTTCTAATGGATGAGGAAGGAACTTTTTATGTCTGTGTACTACTAAACCAATAGTTCTTAAACCTCAGTGGACAATGACACCATCACTACCCTTATTACTTTTGACTAACTTCTACGTTTGGGAGGTATCTTTAAATCCTTAGCACTTTTTTTTTCCAAATGACCTTTGAAAATGATTTCCAATAACTTCAGCCAATTTTAAGCTCAAGGCTTGGTAGGGAAAGGTCACTCTGTATTTAGACAAAGCACAGAGGAATTTGTGCTCCCCAAGCCCTGCCTTGAGAAATTACTATTGTGTCTAACCCAATCTTCTTCCCAACCCGGACATTTGGAAAGCTTCCATCTGGCCTTTGTTGAAACTTCTTGTGTACTCATCATGGGCTTATGTGTTAGTAAATTTGCACTACAGATGCAAATTGTCCTTAATGGTATAAGACAAGAGGCAGAATATGCATTAAACTTCATATAAGGCTTAGCTTGGGGGTGTAGAAAGTCCACCTTACAAGCTGTATAGATTTGGATAGTAACAATCCCTTACTGCCTTCTCATTCCTTTCTCCAAATTCCTTACTATGCGGCAAGAGAAAAGAAAGCCACAGCTGAGGCCTCTGTGTAAACACACTTGCTGTAGCTGCACCAAGCAACACAAAGAGGTTGCTTTTGTTTTGTTTCCCTGAAGAACCATCAGTCAGGCGACTGGTGCAGCTGTGAGCAATGCCATTTTCTTGCCACTTAGTTTTCTGCCCTCACATCTTCCCCACCCCACACAGCCCTTATAGGTGAGCCACAGTGGGGCTCTTTGTCCTGCAACAGTCCATCTATGTCAGAGAAAGACTTCAAACCTACTCCACAGACTCACTTCTCAGGTCTGAATGGGCTTTAAGACCACTACCAGAATCAAGGATGGAGGACTCTCTCTCCTTCCTGACTCCAGTCTCCAAGCTGCCCAGATGAAGGTAGGCTTCCATCCTACTGCTTGGCATGCATGACCTGGGAGGGAGGCTGAGCTGATCACCAAAAGACCTTTTTTTTTTTGTCTTTTACAAGTTTGAGAGTTTGAAACTAACTGACTTATCTGGCAAATTTGATCTCTTATGTGAAAGGAGTAAATTAGCAGAATTGATTTTGTAAATTCAGTAAGATGGAACACAGCCTGAAACATGAGTCTTTTCCTGAATAACTAACTGGTTTTGGACCCGATTCCTCAGGGAGTCAGATGACCACAGCTCTCTCTGATACTCATCCCAAAGATGGTGTTTGACTGAACCCCATCTGACCCAAAAATGTGCCAGAGGGAAATAATTCCTTGTATTCAGTATAGCAGCTTAAAATTATGAATAGATTTCTCTTATTACGCAAATGATACCTGTTTTGCTCCTATTAACTAGCATAGGTTTGAGGTAAGGATTAGAGCCACTCCCCTATATGTTGCAGCTAACAGAGTAGCCCTCCCACAATACAGAAGGTTGCTCCAGGTCACTGAATCGTCCCTGCTAGGGAAAACTGGCATTTGCCAGGCAATGATGGTAGCATGTGGGAATGTACAAGGCCAGCTCTTCCACTGCCAAGTGAATTTCCTTCGAATGTAACTGATGCCCTGTAGAAATCAGACTAAGCCTGCAATCTTTACTCCCCAACTTGCCTGCTGGGTTCACCCTTGACTGGCTTCCCCTGAAAACAGTTCTTTATATTCCTGTCTGAAAAAAAGCGTCATTGAATGAAATCATGAGGGATCAACCATGAAGAAAGGTTGATAGGCCTCAGTAATTATTCTATGAAAAAACTCATGTTTGCAGCCTTTCTATTTAGCTCTCAGCAAGGTTGTCCTGTAGGGCAGAGCTTCACCCCCTTGTCTCTAGGATGAGAATGATCATGCTTCTCTCCCCACCATGTGGTTGTTGCAGGGGATGGATGGACTCAGATGAGATCATGAATGGTACGATTGTTTGGGACGAGTCAAACACTGTATAATATAAAGAAACTGTTTTTTATGCTAAAACATTTATTTTTATTTTATGTGTATGGATGTTTCTCCTGCATGTTTGTCTGTGTACCCCATGCATTCCTGGTGCCTGAAGAGACCAGAAGAGGGCATTGGATCCCGCTGGAACTGGAGTAACATATGGTTGTGAGCTGCCATGAATATGCTAGGAATTAAACCTGGGTCCTTTGCTAGAGCAGTAATACTCTTAACCATCGAGGCATCTCTCTAGCTTCACCTCAAATTTTATTCTGGACTTCAGAGAACTAATGGCTTTTCAGAGGAAACCAACAATAGCATTAAGAGATTGCAAAGCATCTGTTACTTTTTGCTTTCTGCCCATCACTGCCTTCCTTCCTCCCAGTCATCCAGTGTCTCCCTCCTGAGAGATGGATACTTTTCCCAACAGTCCCTAAAGGCACAGGAGAGGAGTTAGAAGGTGCTTCTCTTGCTTCTTTTTCATTTCAGTCACTTAGTCTCCTGCCCCAGTGAAGAACCTCCCATGCTGACTATCACCCTCTAGTGTCTACCACCTAATTCCTGAATAACGACTTTTTAATTCTATTAATTTCTTATTCTTTCAAGTCAAGCCATATTGGGTCTTAAAACTGACAAAGAGAGGCTGTCATCTCTCAGAGCTCTAGCCTTGTGCTTCAAGTGCTATGTGCCCTCAATTCATGAACTGATGTCACACAGCAGATGTAATTGGAGGTATGAGCCAGATGGCAGCTTGATTAAAAACATCTCAATATGTCCAAAAGATCATGGCATGCATGCAAGGTTTTTCTTTTCCATGAAGCCTTTATAGAATTCATGATAAGACTCTGCATTTAGTAAGGGTCTCATTAGAGAGCACAGCATGAGAACTTTAAAACATGGGGTCAGGACAATTTGGTACAATATGTGTTTGTCAAATAGGCACAAGAGATAAAAGGAGGAATGGCACATCATCCCTAGTGGAGGAAGCAGACATAAACACTGTGCATTAGAATTTGTAATGCCCAGCATGCTAACGGCCACCCTATGCTGTCTGGGAGTCATAAAAATATTTTCTCTTCCAACATGTCACTTTGAATTTCCTTTAACTTCCCTATAACATCTTATCCTGACTTTTAGTATCCTTGATTCAGAACAATGGTCGCCTTTATCTAAGACTCCCTCCAAGAAGATGCCTGAAACTTGGGATTGTATTGAAGCCTATTAACAGGTGGGTAGCACAGACAGAATGGATACACCAGGCAAAGACCTGACCATTTCCAGGTAAATGGGATGTTACTTAGAATATCATACAATTTTAAAACATATGAAACATTTGTTCCCAGAGTTTTCTACTTGATATTTTCAGACCATGGCTGTTCATGGATAACTGAAGCAATGGGAAAATAAAGCCTGATGGGAAGGAGAAGGCTTCTGTGGTCCATACACGCACTGTTCCTAAGTCTCTCGGGCACTGTTCTCCATACTGAGAAGTAGACAGAGCCAAGCCCTACTGCTTAGGAGGCTTACATTCTAATGGGATAAAAAGAAGTCCTTATTGAGAAGATTCTGGGAGTTGGTATCTCCTGAAGGGACAGACTCAGTGATGTGGTCTTGTAGGATTCTAATGTTGCACTGTGTGGCACACACCAGTGAACATATAGCCAGAACCAACTGGACCTAGTGGGTTGTTAAGAAAGCAAAAATCCTATGAAGTTGAAACTGAAGTTGGGAGAGTGACGTGTTGAAGGGATGCAGGTAAAGCTGGGCAGCAGAAGAGAGGTGGGTATGATCATATTGCAGAAGTGAGGTGGATACGATCATATTTCATTCCATCCATGTACGAATGTTTCAAGAAAAAAATCTAAAAGACAAATGACCACTGAAGTGGGGAAGGTAGCTCCATCAGAAGAGTCTTTTCTTTGCACTGAACTAAGCTCAGATTTCTCAGAATGTAAATCTCTCCCATGTAAAAAAACAGACATGTTGTCATCTACTTGGAATCCCTGTGGAGGGAAGAGACAGAAATAAGTGGATGTTTGGGGCTTGCTGGCCAGTCAGTATATCCTTTTGAGTGAGTTCTAGATGGTGCCTGAGAAACAACCACCTTTGGCCTACACACACACACACACACACACACACACAGAGAGAGAGAGAGAGAGAGAGAGAGAGAGAGAGAGAGACATACATGCATATACATACACACATGTCTTAGACATACATACTCACAAACACATACTCTCACACATACACAAACACACAAACACCATTTCTTACATACATGTACATGCACACAAAAGAAATTATGAAGCAGCACTGTAGACTGTGAAAACCACTGTTGAGGAAATACAGAATGATGGATCATGAATAAGCAGGAGAGACCTTCTTAAGCTACCGTGGGGGGAAGACCTCTCCTGGAAGAGACACTGAGGCTGAGATACATGGAGGGAAGGGATGTGTGCCTGGGAAGAACTCACTGTAACCAAATGCCCACGAGCAAGCTAGGGTAGCCCTAGCTAGCGACCAAAGTGCACGACATCAAAGGTGAAACTGGAGGAAGGCAAAAGATCGTGGGAAGAATCACAATTTCATTTCAGAATCTTGCTGTGTTTGAAACTAAAACCACATTGTGAAACTCACACACCAAAAAGAACTTGGAATCAGATTCCGAGGCAAGATGTCCGGCTGTCACCTAGGGTGAGCTGCCCCCAGGTCTCATTGAACAATGGAGTCTCTCTCCTGAACCTAGCCCTCCCTCCATCTTTGCCTTCCGTGAGTCTGCTCTCAATACAGACACTTGTAACAGTAATGTGAAAGCATGCTGTTTCCCTTCCCTACCTGGGTCTGCCACGGGAAAAAATAATCAGAACCCTGATAGGGCCTCCAAAGTCCCATGAAGTCTAGCCTTGGCAGACTCTTATGTCTCCATCTGCCAGTGCCATGCGAGCTTCCTGACCTCCTCGCTGCTCGTAAACACACAAACATGCTCCCACTTTAGGACTTTGCACAGTTGCTCTTTTTGGCAGAAACCCTTTCTCAGGAAACCCCATGGCCGCTTCGCTTCCTTTGCTCCTTCAGGGACCCATTTGGTAGCAGGACTTCAGTGAACACCCACTTTTCTCTACACTGACACTAATGTCGCTACTACCTGCTGCCTCATTTTTCAATAACATATACTATCTCCTAACATTCTATAATTAACACAATTGCCACTTCTGTCACATGTTTTCTATGTTCCCTTTATGGTATAGAATTGGCTACAGGAGGTAGAGATCTTTGTCTACTGGGGAGTCATGATAATCATTCACAAACAGCTCTTTCCTTTTGGCTGGACTACCTGACTCTGGGTGAGATATAGTTGCTTTGACCAATAGGAATGAATGCCACATGGGCAGGGATGTTCACAACCAGCCCATGCCCCATTACCTTCTCCCCAACCTGTCAAAGGAGTGGTTACCTCAAGGGCTCAGTTACTGCATAATTAACTTGGGTATATCACCCTGGCTACTGTCAAAGGCTATCCCATATCACCTTGAAAAAAGATTTTCATTTGAATTCACTGGGAGGTGGTGACTATTTGTTGTTGCTATATAACCTGGACTATTCAGTTTTATTTGATTCTTCAGGGCTCTTCAGCGCTATGTAGTGGGGAGTGTTTAGCTACACAGCTTTGTGCTGCTAGAGGGTCATGCACTTCTAGCCACCCATCCAGGAACTCTTTGGATTCTCGAATGGAACACACACATACACACACACACACACACACACACACACACACACACACCAGTTAATTTTAAAATGCCTTGACTGGGCACTCCTAAACCTTCCCCTGCTACTTGAGGCCCAATCAGGGAAGTGGCCAGTGGCCACATATTTGAATTCTTTTTTTTTTTCTTTTTTAGTGCATGATGTTCTTTTTATTTTTATTTTCTTAATTGGATATTTTATTTATTTACATTTCTTTTTTTTAATGTTTTTTGAATTCTTACATGGCTCGTTGACTCTCTCTCTCCTGCAGCTCTCAATCTCTCCTGTCTCTCACCCCATCCTGGAAATCCTGTCTTCTCCCCACTTCATCCTAACATATGCAACCCTAAGGGTCCCACCCCATCTCCCTTTGCCCAGCCATTGGCCACTGGCATCTTTATTGATCCATCCAAAGCCAATTGGGGACAAAAACCTTTAGGGTTTGGATACATAGATTCCCAGTTGAATCAAAGCATTAGAGTCAATTTTCAACAGAGCTGTTTACTTAGCATATACTTGGTAAGTGCTTGTCAAGTGAATCTCTCTGCCTTTATTTTTAATTTTTATTTGGCAAGCTTAAAATTAAAATATATTACAGTCATTGCCAGTATCTAAATGCAGGCTTTATTCCACTGAGAGTCTTAGGGTGCACTTTGCCATCAACAGTAAATATTTTTCATGGGATCTAAATCTTTCCTAGTTTTCAGGGGAAGCCACTGCATATAGTTTAAAGTATTTTGCAGTCAGCTTTCAGAAATGAGGCAGAGAAGAACTCTCCTGAGCCACTGTCTGGGGTAGGTGAGTCTTCCTGAAGCTGCCCTAGCAGTCTGAATATAAGGAATGCTGCTGGTGAGGCTAGTCTCAGAAGGGGACAGGAGGCTGCTCGAGCTGAGCTTTGGCCATGTGCATACAGATAGAGATAGGGACAGAGGTCCCCACAGCATTCAACGACACTAGTGGGGATGGAGTCTGACACATTATAGAGTAAGACACGTGTCTGTGGATTACAGCCAAGCTCTATATCTCCCTCACTTGAAGACTGAGCTGTGTACATGTTGCTGCCTCTGCTACCTTAGACAACATCTGCATTCCTCAGTTTCCTCATTTGTAAAGCAACATCTTAAGTGTTATTGTAAAGACTGAATGCATCTTTAGCTCTGGCATTCATATCAGAGCCTGGAAAATAGCAACTCTTCCTTTGGAAAAGGGCTTGAGAACTGAACCTGGCCCAAAGCTCTGAGATTTTGATTCTCAGATGGTGCTGCTTATAGATCCATAGTATAAGCAAAATTATTTCTCACTAGCAGCTAAAGGCTTATGATTAGAAAATTAATATTAGGATTATAATATTGAAAGGAAAGGTATGGAGGAATTGTGGAGATTTTGTGTTGTTGCTCAATCAGAAAAGTACTTGTGGTCCAAATCATGAAGGCCTGTGTTGAGCCCAACACATATGTAAAAGGGTAGGTGTGGAGATGTACGCATGTATCTCAGCTCAGGAAAAGTGGAACCAGGGGGATCCCCAGGCTTCTTGTCTGTCCAACCTTGACTAAGTTGCAAGCTCCAGGTCCCAGTGAGAGATCCTCTCTCAAAACACAGGAAGAATGACTCCTGAAAAGCAGCCACCTGAGGCTGACCTCTGGCCTCCACAGGTACCTGCACACACAGGAACATGTGCACGCATGCGTATATGCACAATAATTGTAGGAGATTTCAAGTACACAGCATTGAGCCATGTTACAGCACTTCAGAGAACTTCCAAGGAGGGAAGGGAAGGCTGGAAGCAAACTGTTTCCCATGAAGCAACTGAGAGGCATGATGGCAAGGCCAGGGACAATGAGAGGCCAGGGGAAACCGAGGTAAATGGAAAGACGGCAAGTTCTATTCCAGACACTGAGCTACTTAAGGTCAAGCTACTTAGAAGGAAGATGCCTAGGATAAGCTGGGCCAAGCAAATTTAAGGCTGAGCTGAGAGTTTTTCCCAAACAGCTTAGAGTTTATCTATACTCACACCCCAGCTCCACCACTCTGCAGCTCTGACTCATAATTGATTTTGTTAACTACACTTATGGAAGACTATTATATTACCTATTTATTTGCCAGTGCTCCTTCCTTCTCGGCTCACATAGCGTTACAGGAATTGGGATCTTCTATCTTAGTCATTGTTGAATGCCCAGAGGTAGGAAAAGGCTCACCTTGCATGCTTTTGAGCAAACTATTTTGTGGATGATTATTTTAATTGTGGGGGGGGGGAGCATATTTACAACCTAAAGTCACTTCAGAGATCAAAGTGTATTAATGGTGTGGGAAAATATCACAATGGAACAGTTTATTCTGTAAAACTGATTTTCACTGGTAGTATTTTTTTTTAATATAAAGCTATGTGAACTCCAGTAAAGAGAAATGGTCCATGGAGCAGAGTTGAGCTGAAACTTGAACAAATGTGGAGAGTGTGTGGACATGAAGATGGCAAGGGGCAGGGGAAATGATCCTAGTTTAATACCGGGGGCAAACCCAACAAGGGTACAAGTGTACCTCAGCATCACACCAGGAATGGCCAGACTTAGTTCTAGAGCATTAGGTAAAGAGCTGGACCAAGTGATAGATCATCAGGTCTGAAGAAATGGCCCCATCGGTGAGAAGGCTGGCTGAGTAAGCAAGAGGACCTGAGTTTCCAATCTTCAGACTCCATGTAAAAATATAAGTAAATAAATTCAGAATATGGGCATGCACTTGCCTCCAACACTGTGGAGATAGACACAGGACTGGTAGCTAGCTAGCCTACAGGCTAACTACAGGTTCAATGAAAAAGGACAGACTGAGAAAGTAAGATGCTGTATCAGAAAGTGGTTGCTCTCTTAGCATGGGTGGAAACATATGCACACATGTGTGAATAAGACACACAGATACAAGAGAGAGAGAGAAAGAGAGACAGACAGATAGACAGACAGACAGACAGAGACACACAGAGAGAGAGAGAGAGAGAGAGAGAGAGAAGAGATTGAAGGTCATTCTTGGCTATTTTCTTTGATGTCAGGTTAAGCTAGAGGTATCCTATCTCAAAAAAATTAAAAATCATAAAAGTACTGGAAGATAATAGTTCATTTTACAGCTAATGGAATTAAAACTATTGTAATCAAATACACAAATATCTATCTATCTTCACTATATGCAATAAAACCAATATAAATAAAAAAGGAGACATGTGGAAGATGGAAAGTTTACAGAAAGGAAATGCAAGTGATTAGCAATCACAAATGAATATGCTTGAATAATACTTTTTAAAGCCAATAAACATTATAACAATGGCCAGAATTTCAAAGTGTGATAGTGCTGAAGGCCAGAGGATGTGGTTAGAACCACAAACACTCATGTATTTTTTTGGTGGAAGTATTACTGTGTATCACCTTTTTATGTGGTCATTTTGTAATAACAACTAAAAATTTAAATATGCATACCATTTGGCCAAATAATCAAAGTCTGAGAATTTAGTCCACAAGGGGTACTGTGAGAACCAATAACACAAAGGCATGTACATTGACAATTTCTTACAATAAAAATTTACTAAGCACATACAATTGCATTCCTTAAAACACTGTGTAATTTGAACTGAACCGAATAGAACACAGTAAACACAAAACGGTCAATCTCAATCAGTGTGAGCAGAAAGATGTTTAACCACTTACTGTCCAATGAAAGAAAGAGTTGCTTAACATCACACATAGGCACAAAGACAAATGGAGAAATCCTTGCACGGTGTGTGAACAATAAGTGGTCAGGATGCTATATGGGGCTGTTCACTGTGGCTTGTCCTGAGGAGTTCAGTCTTAAGGAAGGCTTTTCATGTTTACTTTATACTTCCTCACTGCTGGAATATCTCTTTCACATTGAGTCTGAGGATTTAAAGAATTTTATGAAGAAGGGAAATGAAATCTTTAATATTTCATGTCCACTGCTCTGATGACCCATCTACCACAAAGTGCATCTACTGTGATTGCTCAATCATTCCTAAAACTGAAAAGAGATGTCCACAGGCTCACCCAAGACATCCACCATTGGAACACTAAGGAGCTAAGTCTGTTTCCAGAATCCCTTCAGCCTCTGCAGGAACCTCTTTGATGCCTATTAGAGAGGAATGATGAATGTCTGGTTTTCATATAGCCAGCGAACATCAAAGATCAACACAAGAACAACCTGAAATGCCAAAATGATTTGTGTGCCTCCAGATAGCCAACTCTTCATGAGTTGAGTTCATAGCAACTTGGGACCCTTTCCAACCTCACTAAGGCAACTGGAAAACTGACAAGACAGCTGAGCTCATTATGCCAGGACAGGTGGATATGTGGTTAATTTGTAAGAAGGCAAATTACATGGCCAGTGCACATACATGTGCACACAATGTGAAGTGCCAAAAGACAGATTGGAAGCCAGTACCAGGATTTCATAGAGGACTTTGTTGAATTGAGAGGTGCTAAATGTATTATTAACATCCCTGCTTGTTCTAAAAAAATGTAAGGCGAAGGAGATGAAAATGTAGAGATCTCCAAATAGCTAGAAAACTTAGAGATCTCCAGATAGCTAGATTTCTGCTTTTGCTACTATGAATGCCTGTTTCTGCTTTGGAGTTTTAAATCACAACATCATGGTTTTAAATGCCTCCGCTCACCTCTGCTGTACCTCATCTTGTACAAGAATTCAACAGGCCTATTTTTAGGAAGATGAAAGGGTCCTATCAACTACAGGAATTTCCTTGATTTTTCTTATAATAGCTGCCCCCCAAATTACACTTCTCCTTGAAAAGATGGTCCACCTTTTGAACTTACTCTCCCAAATTAATAAAAAAAAATAAGCAAACTTTCTTTACTAAACCTTTTCACTCTCAATGTTCAACGAGGTCTGTCAGTACCTGAGAGGGAGCTTGGAACAAAGGTAGCTCAGTTGGTAGAGAGCTTACTCTGCATGCACAAGGCCTTGGGTTTAATCTCCAGCAATACATAAATTGGGTTTACTGGTTTATGCTGGTTTATTCTGGTTTATAATCCCAACAGTCTGGAGATGGGGGCAAAAGGATCAATTCAAGGTCACCTTGGCATACAAGAATAGTTCAAGGCTGACCTTTTCAGAAAAGAAGAGAAGAAGGAAGAGGGAAGGGGGAAAGATGGAGGGGGAACGGGGGGAAGAAATAATATGTCTGAGACTTTAAAAAGTAAACATAAGCAGCTGTGAATATTAAAACAGCATTAAGTACATTATTTTCACCAACCCATACAGTGTTAGGAATTCTCACTAAGGCATATCCTATGAGTACCCATTCTATCCAAATTACAAGTCTCCTCTCATTTTTGTCATTATTCCAGGGATCTTTTTCCCTTCGGTCTTTGTCTCTCATCCTACTGTAGGAATCCTACTGTGTTTCCTTCCAGATCCCTTACTAGACCTCACAGTTGCTCATAAGACTCAAATGTTTATGATTTATTCAGAATTTGATAGTTTGTATATATGTGTATGAATGTTGATATATATGAGTGTATATATGTATTGTATATATATATATATATATATATATATACATACATACATGTATAGTCATAAATATGATCTTTTTACTGTTGAATCTACAGTGTTTTTTGTTGTTGCAGGAATAAAAAGGACAATACATTTGTAGTAAGCTCTCCTTGATAATTACTGGTTAAGCCTTCACAGCAACAGCATAAAATAGCCTATATTATTATCTACATATCTGTTATTTGCAATCTCTGGCATAAGGATGATAAATATCTTCCTCATACTTGCACAGCTAATGAGTGACAGACCTAGCCCTTGAACTCAGGTGATGCCAAAGTTCGTGCTATAGGCCAGGGTCAGAGTAATGCTGAACTTAGCCACATGGCCTGCTGCCCAGGAGTACTGCTCTATACAAAGCACAGACCATGACCCAAGTAAACCAGTAGTGTGCCGTCGTCTCACTCGGGTTTCCACACACACATTTTCACGTAGTTATAAAATGATAGCACTGGTTAGATGACTCTTGCAATCAGAAACCACAGCCTCAAGGGAGTATTTCTCTGAAAGACACTATGAGCTGGGCAGGGCATGAGGTCATGACCCTCAACTGGCCAGCACTCAGTTGAGACTTGCAATCTAGTTGCAGTCAGCTAAAATTATTTAAACACAACTAATATATGGTCCAGGGCTTCACACTGAGAATGAGTGGTTTCTCCTTTTAAGTTAGAAGCTGATATCTTCCTTAAAATATATTTACTTTGGACAGCCTCATGTAATGAAAAAAAATTACTAATTAAACATTAGCAAGAAGTAAAGTCTTTTATGGTCTCTTCCAAAGCTCTTGACTGCCTAACCAAGCTTTTCTTGGGGCCATTAAGCAGAGTCCTGGCTCCTTCCACCTTGTGTATTTGTCTTTTCCCATCTTCCTCACAGTGTTTACTGAGCTCTCTACCCCTTTCACTCTGGAACACAGCAAGCTCTCCACCCACTTCCTTTGCATAGCTCTGAAAAGGCACAACTCACTGCTTCTCCTTCCAAAACAGAGTTCTCATCCTTCTTCACAGTACTGCACACAAGGAACATGGAGGTATTTGTTAGATATAAACAGTAAACAGACAAGGCTGTTGGAGACTGGGGAGTCAGAGGCCTAGTTCTCCCCAGCCCACACTGGTGGACCCAGGGGCAGTGGGTTAGGATCTTGCTGTTTGCTAGCCAGTCTCCCACCCATCGAAGTCTGCCATGAGAGCAGGAGTTACCAGAACTGACATCTGGGTGCCTATTTGATTTCTCTCATTTAATGCCAATGGACCAAGGAAAATAAAACCCAACCAAGTGATGTGCACTGAATGGAAAACATAAGTGTGAAGTACAAAATGATATCATTTGCTTCTGAAGGTGGGAAAACGCATCCTCTGCGCTGTTTTCTAGCCTTCCATGGAATTTCATGATTTTCTTTTATCAAGTGCCCATCTCAACTCTCTTATGCCCTTGTCTGGGTCAAGTATAAATACACTCAAGCAGAGGTGGCTTGACTTCATGTGGGTCCTCAGCATCGAATGAGTGAGTCCCCCAGCATCCGATGGGTGGGTGCCCCAGTATCCAGTGGGTGGTACACATGAATGCACATCCAGCATCCAATGGGTGGTAAAACATGAATGTGCATACTTTGTAACCATTACTTTTTAAGGCCATTTACTGAATCTCACAAAAAAAGAAGTACCTCTGAATACATCTGTAAATTATTTTATTGACTTTTTGGCCAAGTTTAAAGGACATGATGAGCAGTGGTGGCACACACCTTTAATCCCAGCACTTGGGAGGTAGAGGCAGGTGGATTTCTGAGTTCAAGGCCAGTCTAGTCTATAGAGTGGGTTCCAGGACAGCCAGGGCTACACAGAGAAAAGTAAGTACACATGCTCCACTATGTTCATAGCAGCCTTATTTATAATAGCCAGGAGCTGGAAAGAACCCAGATGTCCTTCAACAGAGGAATAGATACAGAAAATGTGGTACATTTACAGAATGGAGTATGACTTGGCTATTAAAAAATGATGAATTCATGAAATTGTTAGGCAAATGGATAGAACTAGAAAATATCATCCTGAGTGAGGTAACCCAACCGCAAAAGAACACACATGGAATGCACTCACTGATAAGTAGATATTAGCCCAAAAGCTCCAAATAACTAGGATACAATTCACATACAACATGAAGCTCAATAAGAAGGAAGAGCAAAGTGTGGGTGCTTTGGTCCTTCTTAGAAGAATAACAAAATACTCACAGGAACAAATATGGAGATAAAGTGTTGAGCAGAGACTGAAGGAAAGGCCACCCAGAGACTGTCTCACCTGGGGATTCATCCCATATACAGTTACTGAACCCAGACACTATTGTGGATGCCAAAAATTCATGCTGAAAGGAGCCTGATATGGCTGTCTCCTGAGATTCCCTACCAGAGCCTTACAAATACAGATGTGGTTGTTCACAGCCAACCATTGGACTGAGTACAGAGTTTCCAATAGAGCAGTTAGAGAAAGGACTGAAGGAATTGAAAAGGTTTGCAACCCCATAGGAAGAATAACAATATCAACCAACCAGACCCCCCAGAATACCCAGGGACTAAGCCATCAATAAAGGAGCACACATGGCTCCAGCTGCATATGTTGCAGAGGATGGCCTTGACATGCATCAATGGGAGGAGAGGTCCTTGGTCCTGTGAAGACTCGATAGATGCCCCAGTGTGGGGGAATTGAGGGTGGGGAGGTGGGAGTGGGTAGCTGGGGGAGGGAGGATGTCATAGGGTGTTTCCAGGAGGGAAGGAAACTGGGAAAGTGGATAACATTTGAAATGTAAATAAAGAAAATATCCAATAAAAATGAATAATGTCATCACATAGAAAAAAAGTAAGCAGTGGAACAAAATAAATAATGCAGATTTAAATTTAGTCTCTAGTCTTGACAGATGTTCATCACTGTAGGAAATGTGAAGCTTGTATTGATTCCACCAGGGTCTCAGTTCTGATTCCATTTTCTTAAGCTTAACGAACTTATGGTCTCTAAGTCTGTATAATGTGCTCTTCTTTCCAAACCAGAAGTGTGTTGGTCCTGCTACAGATCTTTAGGTTGCGTGGCCCCACCCCTTTCCCTTTTGAGGGGTGTGGTTAATAAGAGAGGCACTGATTAGGATGACTTCTCCATTTGCTTACAACATGCCAGGTGCTGGGCCAAGTACAGAACATGAGAGAAATGGGTTAGAGTTCTTCCATTCATCCCCATCGTAGAAAAAGAAATCAAGGAACAGATAGCTACCTAAGTTCTCTGAAGTTACACATCCAAGTTGGTACTTTGCTCTTTTGGAGGGTGTGTGTACAGGTGTATGGAAATCATACACACGCAGGCATGAGAAACCAGATGACAACCTCAGTATTATTTCCCCAGGAGCTGTCCTCCTTGTTTTCTAAGACAAGCTGCCTCCCTCAGATCAGGCCTGACCAATTTGGCTAAGCCTAGCTAGCCAATGATCCCAAGAATCTGCCAGTTTCCACTTCCCCAGTGCTGGAATTACAAGCAGGTATCACCAAGCCTGGATTTTTATGTGAATTTTGGGTCCTGAGCTTGGTATATACACCTACCAGCTGAACAGTCCATATCTGCATGCATAGTCATAATTTTCTATCACTCCAGGACAAATAGGCTGTAAAGTGAGATAGCTGCTTTTGTTTGGAAAATCACATTAAAACACTCTTTATTTAATGTCCTTTTAAAACACAAACTTGAACTAAGCTGTCCAGAATCCACGAGTTCTGTGAAGTTTTTCCATTTGAACAGATGGGGGAGCTTGTAGGCAGCTGATATCTTGTCTCTTATTTTTAAAAGTAGGCCCAACAGTTCAATGACAAACATTAGCATTGGTTTTAATGACCAGTTCTGATGAGGGTTAACCAAGATACAGAGTGCAGAATGTGTAAAAATTCCAGCATGCTTCACTAAGAACATCATGCATCCAGACGGAAAGACAACTGAGCAGCTCAGGGACTGTGCGTTCCCGGGAAGCAGTAGCTCACTGGGTCTTTCAGGCAGTGCTTTGGCTAAATGAGATTTTTATCTAATAATCAAGCATCTTGAGACTGTGGAAAGACCACTGTATTTAGTGTCAGGCTGGATTGAGTTAAATGTAGTACTAAAAGAGATAGTGTTTCCTTGGCTTTCTTTCCTCTCTACACCCAAGACAATGTCTGGAACATTACATACCTTCAACATTTCCTGAATGAATGAATGAATGAATGAATGAATGAATGAATGAGTCAGTGAACAAATCAATAACTTGTTGAAAACCCGACTTTCTTATCTAAGGAAGGTGTCAGGAAACATCCATTCTGGAAGTTCAAATATTCTTATGACTATATAACCAATCTGCCTCTCCAGCTCTAGTCCATACCATCAAGGATTGCTGGAAGTCTAATAACCTAACACCTGCCACCTCCTGCCAGTATCCTATATGGATATCCCCCATTAGTGATTTTACCTCCCAGTCCGCAAGGGAGGGGACACACACACACACACACACACACACACACACACACACAGCAGAGTTCTGTCACTGCCAGTCTGGGCTTCAACTGCCGATGTCAGCCAGTATCTACCTATAGATGAGGAAACAGCGGTCATGTGCTAGTGAAATGGATGGTTATATACAAAGTGTTATTTCCAAAATGTAGAGTAGGACTGGAGGAAGCTGATCAGGAAGACGAAACAGTAACCTCAGCTGAGTAAGAAGAGAGTGGTTGTTAGTCCAGTCTGTACAGGGACCAGAGAGCAAGTGCTCTGTAAGCATCTATCTGCCTCGAGATGCTAGAGCCTTTGAGACATTTCTCCCCACACCCACAGTGATGGCCCTCTTTCCCTGTAGTCGCTGGTATCTTGCCATATTGATAAGGCAACCATCATTCTAGAGTTGTCTATTTCTCTGCCATGAGGTGGAATTGCTTTGTTTTGTTTTGTTCTGTTTTTTGTTATTTGTTTTGTTTTGTTTTCCTGGTACTCAACTAAGGACCAACACAAAGTAGACTTTCAGACAGCGTACCTTTTAAAGTTTGAATGGATGGATGGATGGATGGATGGATGGATGGATGGATGGATTTATCCATAAATGCAAAAAAGAAATGACATAGCCAATGGCATTACTATGACTTAATACTCAGCAGAAATATAATTTCTGCAAATAATATTGTACATCTATTTATTAAGGAAAAATCATGTATTACTTTTCAAGGCAGATATACATAAATTAAATGTTACTGGCACTTCCCTCTCAGTAAGTGTTAAAATGTGTCCCATCTGAATTATTCATATTTAATTATGTAATTATATGTTAGAATAACATACTGTTAGAATGCAAGGCTGATACTGTCCTATAGTGTTGCATATAGATTCAGCCCTGTTGTCTGTAAAAGTAGCCAAGGTTGTAAAAGAAGGCAGAATGATGTGATGCAGGCTCAGAACTGGGGAAGATGGCATCACCACTGCCCAACCATGCAATTGTCTGCACATTTCCCTTCTGTGAACCTCAACTTTTGTCACCTGTAGTTACCTTTTGTCACTCAGTATGAAAGAAATGGATGACAGATGCATGAATGGCCTAGCATGATATATGTATTCTCTCATTGCTCACTGAACATCAGCTACAGCTTCTATTATTTTGCCATTTAGTTACCGTCTTAGTTAGGATTTTCTTAAAGGACAACATATATTTGGGACTGGCTTACAGGTACAGAGTTTCAGTCTATCATAATAAGGCAGGAGCATGGCAACATCCAGGCAGGCATGGTGCAAGAGGACCTGAGAGCTCTACATCTTCATCTGAAGGCTGCTAGCAGAATACTGACTCCCAGACAGCTAGGATAAGGGTCTTAAATCCCATGCCCACAGTGACACACTTCCTACAAGGCCACACCTACTCTAACAGGGTCACATCTCCAAATAGTGCCACTTCCTGGGACAAGCATATTCAAACTACCACAGTTACCAAAACATAAACAAGGTGAAAGACTTAGGAAAACTGCATGGTGGGCAGCAGGGAAGAGCACACAGAGATTCCCTTAGCAAAGTAAGCAGCAGAATGAGCAGAATGCATCCAAGCACCACGAGAATATTCAAATACTCAGTTTCCTAATAAAAACCGAAGTCCCAACACTGGAATCATATAAATAGTGATTTATATGATTAAAATCCTCTTTAAATGGCACTTTTTAAACACGGGGTTGATGTAAAGGGTGGAAAATGCCATTCTTGATGTTTTAGTGTCACTGAATCACACTCTCCAGTCCATCAATTTCACTTCCCGGAGTCTGTGAAGGATCATGAGAGTTCTCAAAGGGCCCTGCATGTGAACATCACTCTCCTCCATATGTGTGCCATCTGATAAGACTCAAACTCAATGGTATAAATGTCTCTAAAATAAGATTTATTTTTATGTTTTGATATATTTAAAAAGATGACACTGTTTACCTTTGAAAATGATGTAAAGCCAGGATTGGTGGCTCATAGCTCTAACTGCCATAATCTGGAGGTTAAATTAAGGGATTTGCCTTAGAGTCTCAGGCCATTCTGGGATACATTTTAAATTGAAGACCAGCCTTCTTTGCAGATGAGACTTCTCAAAAATAAAATAAGGCAAAATATAAAACAATACAAAGCAAGAATATTTAATGACATCCAATGATTTTTAAGATGGATAGAAACGTTTTCAAACAACATATATTAATAGGAAACCATTTTTATTAGCCATAGTGGTGCAATGCCTTTAATCCCAGCACTCATGAGGCAGAGGCAGAGGCAGGCAGACTTCTTTGAGTTTGAGGCCAGTCTGGTCTACAAAGCAAGGTCCAAGACAGGTAGAACAGTTGAGAAAAACCTTGTCTCAAAAGAAAAAAAAAAAGTCTTTTTTTTTTTAAGTGAAATTAAAATGTATGGAAGAATCTGCCTCAAATGTCACCCATTTATCTTCATATAACCTACACTGGTATCCCATAATAAATGAGGCTGGTCGATTAATAAAAGCATTTATTTGGCTCACAATTTGGATGGCTAGCATGTCCAAAGAACATGATATTAACACCCTCACATCAAGGTAAAATAAAAGAAAGCAGAGAAACCCTGTGTAGATACTCTAATCACTGGCAGTGACTGTCTGCATTATAAAACACTCAGTTCAAAACTAACTGCTGCACAAGACCAGGAGAGTCTCTTTCAAGGCCCATGCAACCAATGGCTGGTTTCATTTACAGTAGGCCCTACTTTTAGTGGTCCCATAAGCACCCAGCATTGCCTTACTATAGGCCAACCTTCTAACACAAGAACCTGTGGGGGATCCACTGCTACCATCCCCTAACCATTGCATATGCCTTCCTGGGGATGCACTTCAGGATAACAAATAGATGTTGACTACCTCTGTCACCTGCATTTCCTAAACCTCTCACAATAAATAAATTGACTTAATAACAGAAAATAAAATAAGGGGGTACCACAGCTATGTTAAAAGAATGTTTATGTCAATTCAATTTTTCTATTTATTTGTAATTGTAATCATTTTATTATATATGTAACAAAACTCATTATAGGAAATTAGAATGTGGAAAGAAACAAAAATAAAAGCAATTACCCTGAATTCATTATCCATTCACATAAATGTAAGGTTTTCTGTGAAAATATATACATTTTAATTTGTGTCCTCATGACCATGTTTGACCAGTCCCAGGAGAAGCATACTGGACAGCTTTGCTATGACCTCTCTAGCCAGCCCTCCACTGAGAGCCTCATCCTGGGTGACTCTCAGGTTTATGTTCTCTCACCTGGGAACACATATATAAACCTGTATACACCCTCTGAGATTTTTCTAGAATAAATTCTGGGAGCAATTTCATGTTTTGCTTTTGACCTTTCTAAGAACTCTGAGTTAGCTAAAAAGAAGAAAAGACATTAAGACTGGCAATTACAATTTGAGTAAGGTGATTACCAATGACAGGAAAGCAAAGTTGGATTCCCCTTGGAGAAAAGTCTATGTCTGCATGACTGAAGATCTGCATTCCTGGGGAGAACTCATGCGACCATGAACCCTCCACTCTACTTCAGTCTACTACAATATGATCCTTACATGGAATTGCTTCTTGTTTATCAAGTCTAAAATTTAGGGATTCTAGCCTCTGACCTCATATTGTTCCTGCTTTCAGGCTACTGTTCACGCACAGCAAAGTTCTTCAACTTTATAGGCCATTTCACATTTGCCCATCCTCCCCCATCGTGCTTTTAAATCTAGTTTGGATTATTAGCACCCATGATCAATTTCCCTCTTCTTCTCAAACACTTATCCCCTGGTACCTTGCTCAGAAACATGGGGAAACTACCCCACCATGCTCATGGATGCCACTTTGAAATTCAACATGAGCTTGGCTTTACGCATCCACTCAAAGTTCCTGTCCCTGTTAACAGGCATTTCAACCATCAGTGTGCTCTCAGAAGCCTTATATACACTTTCAGCAGGCTGCTTGCTCCAGCATCAGGTATATTTTCTCAGCTTATCCAACATCTTCTGATCTCCTGTCTTTTATTACCAGGGGATGCTACATCCTTATCATACTCATATGCACACCTGTGCCATGGCCATATTGCCCACAGTTACAATTCTTAAGAGCCTATTTCTATCCACTCCAGAGATGGCAAAAACAGGCCATTGTATAAATGCACCACATTTTCTGTATCCATTCATCTATTGAGGGACCTCTGGGTTGTTTCCAGGTGGTTTTAGCTATCACAGATAAGGCAGCTATGAACATAGAGCACATGGTCCTATGGCAAGTTGGGGCATCTTTTGGGTCTATGCCCAGAAGTGGTATAGATAGATTCTTGGGTAGAACTATTTCCAATTTTCTGAGAAATCACCAGACTGATTTCCAAAGTGGTTGTACCAGCTTTCAAACCCACCAGTAAAGGAGGAGTGTTCATCTTTTTCTTGTATTTATTTATTTGTAGGAGTGTTTATGTGTATACCTGCACACACCATGGAATGTATGTAGAAGCCAGAGATAAATGGTGGAAGTTGGCTTATTTCATCCACTATGTGGATACCAGAGATGGATATCAGGCTTGGTGGCAAGCACTTGTATCTGCATAGCCATCTTGCCAGCCTTATCTTTAAATAAATAGTCCTCCTATGAGTACCTCTGTTTGAGTTCTTTGTACTTTCAATAATAAGTTATGCAATCATGCATACATTTTGAAATATTATGGAAGTGTATCTTTGGGATTCACTAGGATTCAAAAGTTTGAGCCAAGGAACAAATTCATAAGTAGCTGTATTGAATAC
This sequence comes from Mus minutoides, assembly GCA_902729485.2. NCBI lineage: Eukaryota > Metazoa > Chordata > Mammalia > Rodentia > Muridae > Mus > Mus minutoides. The sequence goes on from LR749637.1 coordinate 2,320,157, forward strand.
TCAAATGTTTTCTTCCCAGCCATGGGAGAATGGCTCCTTCCCATTTTCTGATTTCCTTCTACCGAAAATATCATGCCCTTATTTATTTCATCCTATCTTTCTGACCTGACTTCTTCTTGCCTTACTGTGTTCCTCTTCCTCTGGTCACAACCCTACTCTCTTCCTCCTCACTTGTTCCATTCTTCCTAAAGACTATCCTTCATGCTTGACCTCAATGAACCCGAATGCTATTATAACATCTCCACCCACATTTAAATCCAGACATCTCCCTGGAGAATCAGATTCATATATCCATCTGCCTACCCAGTATCTCTATCCTTAGAGGCCATGCAGATACTGGAGCCAGGCTTAACATAGAATGAATTACATTGCACTCTGCTCCTCAAATGGCACGTTCGTTACACAAACACTTAGTACATTTCCCAACCTTCTAGTTACTCTTATTTCTCTTGTTCACTTTTCCAGTAAGCCAGTTTCATCTCCTGCACATTTCTGAAATGGATACTCACCATCTCTCTCTCTCTCACACACACACACACACACACACACACACACACACACACACACACACGCATACTTAATGTCATTCCTCTTCTTTAATATCCTCAAGGATGTTGCAATGGTCTTCAAAATGCTTCCTTCTCAGTTCTGAATTCCTCTCACCACAGCTCTTTCAGTGAGACTTTTAAAGAATATAAAGATTATTAAAAATACAACACTGCTTACAATCACTGCTGACTATCTAAAAACTGGTCTAGATTTCATAGTGTCTAATGAGTGTGAAAGAAGTTTAAGTAGCCATTTAACATAAAAAGTGGTATTCACTATTTCTGAAGCAAGCCGTCCCTAGGGTTGGTATTGATACAGAGATGGCAACCATATCTGTTTATTTGAACCAAAAAACCAACATTAGGCTAGCATGAATAGCTTTTTGTATAGCAAATATTTCCTGTCAGCAAAAAAGAAAAAAAAGGAAAAGTTAGTGTAGATAGTGAGTTTGATCAAATCAAAGGAGAATGACTTTCTAGCTGTGTGAGATTGAGATTGGTGGTCCAAACAACCAAAGCATTATTGACCCAAACTTGGTTAAGGGAAGAAGTGAGATTACAGCCAGACAATGAGAGAAGATAAATTACCACCTCCCCTCCAACTCTGTGCTTAAATGTAGAATTACAGTGAAATATATATATATACTAGTACTCTAGAGAATTCGTATATATTTACCTAAACCATAAAACAGGCTTATATTATCTGTTCATGTAAAGCGGAAAAAAGGAATAGAAGATTTTAGAATGGAAAATCAAGTAGATCATCTGACAAATTATTTGTAAACTGTTGAGAACAGTCGCGGGTGTAGCTCAGTTGGCACTTGCCTGGCATGCATGTAGCCCTGAGTTTTATCCCAGTACTGCGTAAACTGGATAAATTGTGATTACACACCTATACTCTCTGAGCTCAAGGTAGGAGAAGCAGAGTCAGCAATGTAAGATCATTCTCTGATTTCCCAGGGACTTTGAAACCAATCTGGACTAGGCCACCTACAGAACTAGGACTCATGCCTATATTTGTATTCATTACTAAAAGTAGAAAGAATTTCAAATACTTTGTTTCCTATTTGGCAAGCTAAATTTCTGAACTATTTGTAAACTATTTAAATTTGAGTAATTTCTCCGCACTTCACAATAAAGGTAAATATTCGTTTAATTTTTTCCATACCTCCTGTCAATTCAGAACAGCATGCATTGATAACTTCTAGATTACTACCATGCTTTTTAGCCAAACTTGAATACCAGCTTGCATGATAGTTCTATGCATTCTCCCTATTGGCCTTTGCTTGCACTTTCTGCAGTCTGAGGGAGGAAGATCTAGACTGAATCACTGTATGCCAGGTCCTGAGTTAAGTCTCCTACCTTTGTGAGCTTGCTGACTCGATGAAAACAATTCTACAGCTATGTGTGCCAGCCTTAGTTGAGAGAGGAGGGAGCTCAGAGCAGTTGTGTCCTGCCTGGCGGTCCCCAGCTCTGGATCATTACTGAAATCCTTGTTCTGCAGTCAGCTCCTCACAGAGCAAGGTTGCATCCTTAGTACACCAAACTTTAATTGGCATTTTTTTTTTCTGTGAAAACTTAGGGTTGCTTTTTGAACAGAGGTTGTGTTGAGTTTGGGATATTTGGGGGTTCTTGTTGATATTATAAGGTCTTGTCCTGGCTGCACTCCAACTCCTTATGTAGCCAAGGATAACTTTGAACTTCTCATTCCCCTGATTCTATCTGGGTGCTAGGATTATTACAAGTATGAACCTATATACTCAGTTTATATGGTGCTGGTGTCAGAAGCCAGGGTATAGTGTAAGCTAGGCAAGCATTCTTTTTTTCCCAATTTTTATTAGATATTTTCTTCTTTTACATTTCAAATGCTATCCCGAAAGTCCCCTATATGCTCCCCCATCCCCCACCCTGCTCCCCTACCTACCCACTCCCACTTCTTGGCCCTGGCGTTCCCCTGTACTGGGGCATATAAAGTTTGCAAGACTAAGGGTAGGCAAGCATTCTTTTAACTAGGCTGCATCTCCAGGCTGTCCCATGCTTTAAAAAAGGAGTGGCTGTATAATTTCCATTTAATGTTCTAAAGAGTCATCAAAATTATTAAGAAAATGCTATTGTTCTCCAGTGTTTTGTTTAAGTATCCCTCTTCATATTTCAAATCAAGAGCCTCTCTCCCACAGCCCCTCCTGTCTTTGCCAGGGATTGCCTGACATTCTAAGCTCAGCTCTAGGCTTCCCCCCTCTCTCCTCCAAAATCTTGGTATCATTTTAACTTTAGCAAATATAGAACCATGGTTTCAACTCCTCTGGCACTCCTCTTTCAAATGTTCCTATTTTCCTGTTTCCAGTTTTGCTTGAAGATATCTTCTCACAGGTAACTTCAGTTTCTGTATTTCCCAGTCCTCCATACCTCTAAAGGTAACTGTAAAGTCAGGGAGCCTTACATTTATCCAGGCTCTGCACCCCAACACACACACCACATAATTTGTATCCCCCCAGCCATGCCACTGTTGGGGTGATCTTCCCAAAACTTCATTTTAATCAGTCCCTCACTCAAAAGTGTTCTAGGATAGCCTTCACGGAATTCAAGCCAATAATGATCCCTAATGTTAAAATGTGTTTGCACTTGGGGCCAGATGCTCACAACCCCAGTTCAGGGTGCACTTAACACTTGGTGTTTAAATCTTCCCTAGTACACAACAGCACTCTGACCAAGCAGAACTCTCCTTTGCTATTCCACACTCAGTTAATGGCTTGCGGTGGGGGAACACTTTTTTTTTTTTGGTTTGGGAGTGTGTGTGTGTGTGTGGGGGGGGGTGCATATATATGTGAAGGCCAGAGGTTGACTCTGATGTCATTCCTCATCTGCTCTCCACCATTATATGATTCAGCCAGGACAGCTGGCCAATGAACTTCAGAGATCCATCTTTCCAGCCCTCCTGATCTCCAACACGAGAGTTACAGATGCACTGCCTTATCCAGCTGCTTATGGGGGCTCTGAGGATCCGAACTCAGATCCTCATGCTTGCCAGGCGGTTTCTCTCCAGACTGAGCCATTCCCCCAGCCCCTGGCATGTGACTCTGCGCTTGCTTTTCCTACTGAGTTCCGCTTTGTTCTCATCAGCAATGTTCTCATTGTTCACCCCATTCCCAGTTCAAACACAGAGTCCTCCATTAAAACATCTCCCAGTTTTGCATCCTGTCATATTTGTGCCAACCATATACACATTTTCACAGTCTTTCTTAGAATCAAAGACTTTAAGCAGTGAAGACTACGTGCAGTGATTAAAACACATGCTATGTGCAAAGACAAGGAAAGCATCCAGGAGGTGGGACAACCTGCCTCAGAGCACACAGACTGAAAGTGGCATTGGGAAGCAGAGGCGTCTGAAAGTGACCCATCACCGGAGCGGCAACGTCAGGACTTAGGTGTATTTTGCCTCTGACTAAACAAGCAATTTGCTATAAATATCTGACAGCTCTGTGATTTGGTGTTATTTGTGTGTGTGAGAGAGTTCGTTGTTCCCTCTACTTTATTCCTGCGTCCCCTAAGCAGCTAACAAGCTAACTTGTCTACAGTAGACAGCTTTTAAAATATTATTACAGGAGCAAATAAATAAGTTTTAATCAAGACAAAAGATCTCTATTTGGGGAGAAATGTGCAGTGTTTGGCTTGAAAACTAAGGCAAGTGATTTATCTAGACTCCTCACTGTGTAAGCAATATCGTTCTTACATTCAGTTCATAAGAATTTAAAGATTGAATTGAGTGTCTCAAATACATTGATGGACAAGGGGATGAAAGCAGCCAGGGTGTGTGTATATCTTCTTCATCTGCATGCTTTCCTGAGGCTTGAGGCTTTTAATTCACACTGTAATTGTTTTTATTATTATTGAGCCATCCCCCAAGTCATCTCACAAGGTATTGGGGGGGGGGTCAGAGTCAGTAATAAATAATTAACAACTTAATTTTTCACTTTATGACTATCAAATGTACCCAGATGTTTTTCTGTCTTTGTTTCCACATAGGTTTTTCTCCTATGTATACCCACAAGTCACAACCCACTGACTTGCACCACAGCTCTCTTCTGAAAAGCAGATAAACTGTAATGCAGAGAGAAGTTCCGTGATCTTGGTGCGAATGACAGTTCATTGCTATGACAATGATAATTGGTATTGCTCTCATCCTGCACTTTAAGGCTCAGATCTTGTACCTAGCTTTTGCTTCAGTAAAATAAGAGATCAAGCTGCTAGCTTTAAATGGTGCCTAAAAGTCTCTGCTTCTGGACAGTTCCGAGTGGTGGGGGCAGTGGAAAACAATTGATATCTCTCTTGGGGATAAAAGCGGCAAGATAAACATGTCTGTGCTATATGTATTAGTACAAGGTCTTCTCTGCCATTTGTCACAGAAATAGACTGACTTCAAACAACAGTTTACATCAAATTCAGTCTCTAGACAAAGAAACTGAGGCTTGACAGAGAGTGAGGTATCTTCTGGGTGAGTTGCCATCCTGAGCACCCTTAATTCACTTAGCCCCTGGGCTCCTGCACCCCTCATCCATTTTCCTCTCGGTGTTTTCAGGGCAGTGCTGCTTCAGTTTGCACAGACTTGGTTGGAGGTAGGCGCCATAGGTTGATTGATACAGCAATTTGCATCTCAAGGCAGCACTCGATAAATACAGTGCCATGAAAGGCTACTCTCTCACCAGCCAATTTCCCCCTCTGGGCTGACTTTAGAAGCTCATTGATGTCACTTCCTTCCTCAGTCAGCAAGTGAATTTTCTTTAATTCTCAAGACCAGCTGTCCATGCTGTCAACAGAAAGTTATTAAAATTCCTTTAAAGTGAATAAAAATAGCCTAAAAGCAAATGTACTTGGAAACAGGAAAGAATCAGTATGCAAAGTCCACAAACCTCTGAGCAAAATAACGTTGATCTAACCAGAGATTTCAAGCACTGTGTATTCAAGATGCTAGAAAAAATAATTAAAGGATGCTGAACCACCCACTCCTTAATCTTTTATTAGTGAAGGTCTATACAGTTATAATTTATCCCCTTAAATTCCATTTCTCCTTTTCAAATATGATTTGAATAAATTGGGAGATGGTTTAGCTTCCCTTTAAGTGGGATTTCCTTCCTGTGTTATTCCACGGGTCAAAGAACATTTAAAAGTCTACCAGGCTGAGAAGATCCAGAGGAGGAGACAATATTATCACCAGCAGCCATCAGAACCACTGGAGCCTCGACATAATAATGCAATTATGCTTTTAACTTTGTAGAATTTCAACAGCTCAAAGAGAGAGATCATTCATTTCTTATACAAAGAGTCACAATAGTTGGGCTGGAGAGGTGGTTCAGTTGAGAAAGTGTTTGCCACAGAAGCATGAGAACCTGAGTTCAATCCCCAGAACCCATGTGAGAAATCACAGCACGGTGGCATGCACTTACAATCCCAGCGCTGGGAGGTAGAGACCAACAAATCCCAGGCGCATTGACAACCAACTAAGCTAAATTAGAGAGGTCCAGGAAAAGTAAGAGATCTCGTCTCAAACAAACAAGGCAGGGAGTATCTGAAGTACACACCCAATGCCTCTACAAGACACACACACACACACACACACACACACACACACACACACAGAGTAAAAATGAGCTACCTGGATGCTGAGTACCTCTCAGCCTTGGTGGCCACTGCATGCCTGTCCTGTTATTTCCCCTTCCCAATACGTCTTAGCCTCTATCTCTCAGCAAGTGGACTCCAACCTTGTTGCCCGATTGGTGCATTACTAAGTAGCCAAGAACCTCCGAAGCATGGATATGTTTCCAGCTGTGCACATGTACGCTGTCACCCACCTCTTTCTTGTTTGGACAGATTCCCAGAATACTGGGCTCACTCGGATTTTTTGTCTCAGAAACCTATACAGTGTATTAGCACCAGCCCAGGCTTGTGTTTTAGGTTCCTGACATCACGTATCTTACAGGTTTCATCCATGACCAGTCAAGGCTGTCTAACTACATATACCACATGTACTATATAGTTATATAGTGCATATGTGTCCTTCCACTATGAAATCTTAATAACTTGCAGCATAGTCCAGGAAAATTATAAAAATTTGGCTAAATTCAAAACTATACATATGGAAAATAAAAACATATCCTAATTCATCTAGAATTAGCTCTATATCTTTGGTTTCAGTTGCCAGAACTTGGAATGTGTAATACAGAACTGTCATGCAAAAGATGCTAGATAAAATAAGGCTGTTAAAAGGAACTTCTGTGCCGGGCAGTGGTGGCCCACGCCTTTAATCCCAGCACTTGGGAGTTAGAGGCAGGTAGATTTCTGAGTTGGAGGCCAGCCTGGTCTACAGAGTGAGTTCCAGGACAGCCAGGGCTACACAGAGAAACCCTGTCTCAAAAAACCAAACCAAACCAAACCAAACCAAACCAAACCAAACAAAACCAAACCAAACAAAACAAAACAAAACAAAACAAAACAAAGAAACTTCTGCTTCTAAGACAGTTTCCACTGACTTTCCCAAGGTTTATGTACCCCATGTTGATTTCCTTTCCAACTTCTGAAGTTCCAGGATCAAAGTTTGTGTCATAATACCCAGCTTACAAAATGATGATGAGGAGGATAAGGATGAGGAGGATGATCCTTGTCAATTGAATGTTTAAAAGTTCATGGACACTGTGACAAACTACCTGACAGAAACAACTCAAGAAAGAAACAGTTAATATGACTCACAGTTTGAGGGGACACAGTCTATCATGGTGGGGAAGACTTACCAAGAAGAGAGAGAGAGACAGCGCGTCACATGGAGCTAGTAGTTAGGAAACAGACAAATACCAGTGTTCAGTATTCTTTCTCTGTGTGCGTCTCTCTGTCTTTGTCTCTGTCTCTCTGTGTGTGTCTCTGTCTCTGTCCTCTCTCTGTCTCTGTCTCTCTGTCTCTGTCTCTTATATTTTATCTGAGATACTAGCACATGGATAATTGCTACCCACATTCAGAGAGTCTTCCCTTCTCAATTAAATCTTTCTGGAAAAAATTCTCACAGACACATCCAGAGTTATGAATCCTAGGTGAATCTAAATCAAGTTAACCATGAAACTTAAATATGACAACATACCTGTGATCATCCCAATACTCAAAGAAATTATAACCTTTCTTTGCTGTCTTAATAATAAGCTAGTGACCATCATTTGCAAAATCTACTCAGTCTATCTTCAAAAGTCCCCATATTAATAGTTTCTACAAAGTGCAAAGTCTTTTTTTCTGAGGCTTAAACCCATCTGTTAGCTGTATGACCCTTTAAAGATTTTAAAAATAAAAAAGGATCAAACACTTTGTTCTTCCTTCTTCTTGAGCTTCATGTGATCTGTGATTTGTATCTTGGGTATTCTGAGCTTTTGGGCTAATATCCACTTATCAGTGAGAGCATATCATGTGTGTTCTTTTGTGATTGGGTTACCTAAGTCAGGATGATATTTTCTAGTTCTATACATTTGACCAAGAATTTCATGCATTCATTGTTTTTAATAGCTGAGTAGTACTCCATTGTGCAAATGTACCACATTTTCTGTATCCATTCCTCTGTTGAGGGACATCTGGGTTCTTTCCAGCTTCTGGCTATTATAAATAATGCTGCTATAAAGCTATAAACATAGTGGAGCATGTGTCCTTATTACATGTTGGAGCATCTTCTGCGTATATGCCCAGGAGTGGTATACCTGGGTCTTCAGGTAGTTCTTAGAAGGGGGAACAAAATGCCCATGGAAGGAGATACAGAGGCAAAGTGTAGAGCAGATTCTTAACGAAAGGCCATCCAGAGACTGCCCCACCTGGGGATCCATCCCGTATACAGTTACCAAACCAAGACACTATTGTGGATGCCAACAAGTGCTTGTTGACAGGAGCCTGATATAGCTGTCTCCTGAGAGGCTCTGCCAGTGCCTAACAAATACAGAGGTGGATGCTCTCAGCCAACCATTGGACTGAGCACAGGGTCCCTAGTGGAAGAGCTAGAGAAAGGACCCAAGGAGTTGAAGGGGTTTGCAGCCTCATAGGAGGAACAACAATATGAACCAACCAGTACCCCCAGAGCTTCCAGGGACTAAACCACCAACTAAAGTGTACACATGGAGGAGCCCATGGCTCCCGCCACATATGTACCAGAGGATGGCCTTGACAGTCATCAATGGGAGGAGAGGCCCTTGGTCCTTTGAAGGTTAGACACCCCAGTGTAGGGAAATACCAGGACAGGGAAGCAGGAGTGGGTGGATTGATGAGCAGGGGGAAGGGATATGTGATAGGGGGATTCAGAGGTGAAATGAGGAAATGGGATAACATTTGAAATGTAAATAAAGAAAATATCTAATAAAAATATTTTTCAACAATCTTATAAAGTTTCAACATCCAATGGCCTATAATAAACAATCTTATTCCAAAGGGGAATACAAAGACATCACAAGAATGGAGGATGGAACACGGGCCCCCAGGGGAGGAGCTAGAGAAAGTACCCAAGGAGCTGGAGGGGTCTACAACCCTTTAGGTGGAATAACAATATGAACTAACCAGTACCCCCAGAGCTCGTGTCTCTAGATGCATATGTAGAAAAGATGGCCTGATCAGCCATCATTGGGAAGAGAGGCCCCTTGATCTTACAAACTTTACATGCCCCAGTACAGGGGAATGCCAGGGCCAAAAATGGGAGTGGGTGGGTAGGGGAGCTGGGCAGGAGGAGGGTATAGGGACCTTTTGGGGTAGCATTTGAAATGTAAATTTAAAAAAATATCTAATAAAAAATAATAAAAAATAATTTTTTAAAGAATGGGACAGGCTTAAAACAAGACAAAAGCATAGCAGAGGAAACACCAAATTTTGAAGCCCCTTGCTGGACATCTGAGGCTTTCAGAAGCATTGTTTGTGCATTGGTCAGTGTTTCTCAGCATGGTATTTTCCATTTGCCTTGTCATGTACTCAGGGAATTTCAACCTGAATCTGCAATACCATGACCTTACTGGGCACATGTGTGTCTCTCCCAGGACAGTAGCTTTAGCCTTTACTCTTTCTGCCTCCATTGTGATTCACTAAACTTCTGAGGTTATCTCATGATCCTCACACCATTTGCTCCCTGCCCACTTCTCCACTCTCCACCTACTACTTACTCATTAGCTTCCAACAACCTGGATTTCATGCCCATAACCTGTCCTTTCCGGCCTTTGGTTCTTTTCCACATCATAGCCATTGCAGTTTTTCAAGGCTAACTCTTATATTTCTTGGTCCTTCTTTGCTCATTCTATCTCTCATGATACTTTAATCTCAGTCTATTGTTTTTAGTTACACTACCACAACTTGCAATTTTTTTTTTTTTGCTTATCCTCGGTTCTATAATATAAAATTATTTAAGGTCAAGAAATAGATCAATTTTGCTTAGTTTTCTGTCCCCACTGCTGACGAGATATTCGATGTATTTGAAATGTTTTTGTAGAGTGATAGTCCATGTGTTTGAAGAAATGGAGAAGCCTGGCTAACTGCCAACATGCTGAATGTAAGTTGTTTCTGATTCTTGCTCTAATGAAGTGAAAAGAAAGGTTTATGGGTCAAAACATTAATCAATGGCCCATATTCCATCCTACAGTTCTCTTCTGATAAATACTGGACCCTGCCAAATGCTTTCCTGATAGCAATCCCTTTCATGTTAGTTGCCAGGGTGGGGCTAATGATGATTATTGGACCTCAACTATAAGATCTTTCATTATACCTATAAATATATTCCATAAGTCAAAATAAACCAAAAGTGCATTGCACCTCTAGCACCAAGTATTTCAGCAAAGAAACAGCCCCTATCCCTACAGTCAGGGACTCCTGTGCTTCCTTCGGCCTCATACTGTCACTGCCTCCCTTTTGCTGTTTTCTCGCCTCTATGTCTTTTCCTCAGTGATACATGCAGCTTGGGGCTCTTTTTCAGGGTATGCAGGGCATTCACTGGATCAAATGCACCACCATAATGATCCTGTTTCACCATAATGATCCTGTTTCTCAAATTCTGGAATCATGGCGGGTGGGGGAAGGTTGATCATGTGATACCCAATATCATCAGCTAGGTGCTACCAATTTTCTCTGTACATGCAGATTAATAATTGCATATTTATACACGAGGAAAGAAGAGTTGATTTATGGCCTTGCTGTTTCCAACCCTACCCCATACACACCTCAGGAAAGTGTTTACATGGGACACTTTCAAGGCAATTCATTTCTCCAGGAAGAATTATGTTAAACGTAGATTACAATACACATGTAGATGTATGCACAGATGAGAAAGAGATGAAGCCAAGTTCTTTGGAAGCAGGAGGCAAGATGTTTAGCAGCTACTATCTTGTTCACAGTTGACTCCTCACAGCTCAGTCCTCATATATGACTTGAGGAAGCTGATCTGATGGTATCCATTGAATAAGTGAATATGTTACACCAGATAGGATCCTTTCTGGTCTTCATTTCCTGTAGCCATGTGTTACCAATTAGCCTCAACTTCTTCCACATGCTTCGATTGACTTTCCTTTTTATCTTCTTCCCTAAGCTAAGCCTCAAAAGCTATCTCCTAGTGTTTGCACCCCTACAAAAGCCACAAACCATGTTCCAACTTCTCTCCATACTCTGTCCAATTTATTTACCATTCCACTCTTCCTTCAAATAGCCTCTCTTCTGATGAGCCCATAACAGCTTCCAAGTTATCAGATGCCTAAAACATGGGACAACTGACTGGGCTTCAGGTCACCCAAAACTCCATGGGTAAGGATACTTCCATCTCAACTCTTTCATCTACCCATTTCCATAATACTCTCTCACATTCTGCCTTCTCATGACTATAGTTCTTGTAGTAAAAGTCAGTTCCTATCTCTGACCTTGGATTTATTGTCTTGTATTTACAGTATTACCAAGCTTTTGCTTAATGGTACCTATTGCATTAGTTATTTTCATGTTGCATTAATAAAATATCATGACTAACATAATTTAGAGAAGAAAGATTTTATTTGGGCTTATGAATCCAGAGAATGAGTCCATAATGGCAGGGAGGCATGTGAGTGGGTGACTGGAACAGGAAGCTGAGATAGCACATCCTCAACCATGAGCATAAAGCCGAAAAAGGACCGAAAAGTGGAGTGAGTCTATGAAGCCTTTCTCTCAAAGCTCACCTTCATGGGTGAACTTCCTCAAGCAAAGCTAAGCCACCCTGTAACCCCAAAACAGTGCTATTAACTGGGGACCGTGTGTTCAAATACATAAGCCTACAGCAGGCATTTCTTATTCAAAATGTCATACCTATCCAAAAGATAAGTCTATAAAAAGTACTAAAATCCTGTTCAATGAAAAGTTGATCATAATGCCACTAATATTGTGTTCCTGAATTGTTGGTGATATATTTCTGAATAAGTTATAAAAGAATATAGTGTTTAGTGGCAAAATAGCCATGGAAAACCTAGATGTTCTTCAAGGCTTGCAATATTTCTTGGTCCTTCTCTGTGTTTGCTGATCATGTCAGTCATAACTCAATTAATTAAAAGCAGTTCTCAATGGTTCATCTCTTTCATCTCAGCACTAGGATAGCCAAGGCAGGAGGATCATAATTTTCACATCAGCATGAGATAAACAATGAGTTCTATGCCATCCTGAGCTACACACAAGATCCTGTCACCACCATCACCACTACCACCATCATCACCTTCTTCTTCTTCTTCTTCTTCTTCTTCTTCATCATCATCATTATCATCAATTATTGCCATTTTACATTTTACAGTTTGTCTTGCTTTCTCTTCCTCTCTTCTTCTAGACCATGACCTTGTTGATATTCTGCTGTATTTATCTTTGAATAATCAGAATTTAGGAGGTGTCTGGCATATTTAAGTTAGAATAATTTTTAAATTAACATACTGTACTCCACAACCCATGACAAATGCTTTCAGTTCATTAAATTACTGAAAACAGCTGACAGGTGATGAGTCAGAAGTTTTCAGGGGCTTGAAGTTGTTAAAAGATCTAGAATCTGAGAAGTTATTTCACATGTTGTGACCTACCATCCAAAACAAACTTAAAAACTGCCAGTTCTTGCAGATCTGTGCCTGGCTGCTAAAGATCTAGGAGCCTTTTGCTGTTGCATTATGTCAGCATTTTTCAGAGGAGCAGATTCATAGTTGCTCTTAGATCCTCAAAGGGACCTGTTATCTTAAACAGGTTGTAAATCACTGGTTTAAATTGTTTAGGCAGCAAAAGAATATCCCTTGAAGTTGTTTTGTCAGTTTGAAGTAATTAATCAACTAATGTACAGTACAAGGAGAGATGAGTGGTTATCTACTAACTTGTAAGAATGGGATATAGTTATTCAAGAATACTAAATTCGAGAAAAGTCGGTTCCCTAAACTGTTGCTGGCAATGGGCTGGAAAGGTTGCTCCAGCTTCCATTCCTGGAGTTCACGAATGGACCATGAGTCTCTAGAACCTGGTCAACTTTGGATGAGCAATGTGTTCCCAGCCTCCTTCAGTAGCTCATTCTGCTGCATTGATTAAAGACTCCATGCAATCAGACACAAATAGTCTAGGAAGGTATTCATGCATTTTATCAACTTTCCATTCCAGAAACTTTTTGAAGTGTTCTTATTCCCCTGCCTGTAGTCCATCTCAACAAAGCTACATTAAACAAGGAGCAACCACAAAGCAGACAAGGCATCACAGCCAACCCACGTTGCTGAGTAAAAATTATTAAGTCAAACAATGGTTTTTAACAATAAACAATGTCAATTTGGACAAGATGAACAAACCTTTCTAACTCCAGTCTTCTACACAAAACAAACAAGCTAACAAAAATGATGTCTACTTATTGCAGTTGTTCCCAGGAGATAATGTATGGGGAAGAGAATCTACCACCCAGGAGTAGCCCCAGAGTTGAGTATAGTAGCTACCTACTTCTCTCCATGGCCCTAAATGCATGTCAGATTAGAATAAGAGAATTTCTTGGAGCTTATTTCCTATTTCTCCTGCAATGAGCCACATTAATCATTCTATCATCATCAAAACTAATAGGAGATGAAGAGGTATCTCCATGGGAATGAGCACTTCTGCTCTTCCAGAGGACCTAAGTTCTGATCCCAGTATTCACAGCATGCAGTCAGCTGTAACTCCAGCTCCCGGTGATCTAGCTGCCTCTTCTGTCCTCTAAAGACTAATACAAGAACACATGTCTCTCTCTCACACACACACACACATGCACACGCACACACACACGCATGCACACGCATGATCACATACCTTTAAAAATATTTACAATAATAATAAAACATCTTCAGAATGTATTGGACTCTCTTCTCTCTCTCTCTCTCTCTCTCTCTCTCTCTCTCTCTCTCTCACTCACTTTGACCCTTGACTTGGGAGAATTTTTCTCAGAACATCCAAAGTCTAAAGGTGCTCACATTCCCTGCATAAAATGCAGTATGTGTGAAGGGCATCATACTTCTTCCCACATACTTCAACCATGTCTAGCTCATATTCTGTGCCCAGTACTGCAAATGGGTCCTCTGTGAATCATCCCAGGATCAGTAATAAAAAACAATCTGTGGATTAGAAGTCCAGATAAAGAGGATGACCATACTATAATGTTGGTGGCTTTAAACAACAGCACAAATTTGTCAGCCCGTGGCTCTAGAGGTCAGATGTTCAGAGACAACTCAGCCAACTAACAGAAAAGTATTGACCAGCTGCACTTGTGGGAGGCCCTAAGGGAGGGAGGAGCCATTTCTTTCCATCCTCCAGGTCCTTAAAGCCAATGCCGAGGCTTTCCCTCAAAGCATGTTACCTCTTTGATAAAGCTATCTGCGTATAACCTGTTAAATCTCAGCACTGAAACATATCATGACTGTCCAATGGAGGTCTTAAAAATAAAGAAAATCTTTTTTTATTATCTGGCACCTCCAAGCTTGGCCCTGGCATTTCTTGGCAACAGCTTAATCAAATATCCTCTATCTGTACACCATTCTATTTTCTATGTTCCTTATATCTCTGCTGTGCCCTAAATGATGCCTTGCCTGGTACTCAATTGTTCAAAGTAGACTTATAGTTGAATGGTAAAATGACTAGAGAGTTTTGCTTATATATTATGTCTTTTAAAGAAACAGACTGCCAGATTGTTTTTAATTACAACAACAGTAACAATAATGTACAACGGATGGGAGTCATTTCTATCCTTCTCACATATAGGAATAGGGGATCAAATTCAGGTCACCAGGCTTGGTGACAGACACTTTCACCCAGTAAATTGTTGGGACAGATAGCCCATAGATTGGCACCTTCCTAAGAGAGTGAATGTGCAGCTCACATTTACATCCCGGGGTATTTGCTCCACAGAAATCCTGAAACATCCAAACCCCTTATATTATATTCACAGCAGCTTTACTCTGTGCAGCCAAACCCAGAAACCACACAGTTAATAGGGTACATCCATACTGTGGAATAGTACTCAGGAAGCAAAAGGAAGCAACTGCTGATTCACACAGCCAAGGAGATCGATGCAGAAAAAACATCAGTCCCCCGGGGTTATATAACCATATGATTCAAATTCTATACCCATCTTGATTTTAAGATGTTCTCACTGAGGCAATCTGGACATAGAGTACAAGGAATTTCTCTGTGGGGTTTTTTTGTTTGTGTGTTTGTTTGTTTTGTTTTGTTTTGTTTTTTGGATTTGTTTTGTTTTGAATTGGGTTGGTTTTGGTTTTGGTCTTGGTTTTGGTTTTGGTTTTGGTTTGGTTTGGTTTGGTTTTGGTCTTGGTTTGGTTTGGTTTTAGAGACAGAATTTCACTCTGTAGTCCAATCTGACCTCAAGTCAGTAATGCTCCTGTCTCATCCTCCCAAATCCTGGGATTACAATCATAGTGGCATACAGTATTGTTTTACCTCTGTATTATCTGGCTCTGAGATTACTTCAGTTAAGGTTTATTTGTTAAAGGCATGCTTAATAAAGTATTCAGCATAAGCTATTTGCAAACAATAATTTTGGTGCTACCAACTTTCTTCTTTCTTTTCCTTCCTGGAAATTATTTTAGTTGTTGATTCATTTTATGCTGAAGATTTTAACTCCTGTGTGAGATACACATGACACTGGCCATGCTGGGGTGTCTTTACAAATTTGCAGTTTGTTGTTGTTGGGTTCTTACTTTTCATGTTGCTCTGCTGCCTTCTATCCATTACTCTAAACTTTTCCTATCCTGACCAAGGTATTGTCTGAGATATTGGCTTGTATTTCAGTCTCCAGCAACACTATAACAATGAAAAAGGTCTTGGTCATTTTCCAGACAAAGAGATGTTTTGGAAATAGTGATTCACAGCTCATGCCTGAAACCTCCACAGTGGGGCGGCTAAAGTGGGAGGATCCTGAGTTTTAGACCAGCTAGAGCCTCCTGAGCTCAGTGCTTGGCTTTCCAGGGGCTATCTTGGTCTGGAACAGGCTCCAGCCTTTCTCCTCTTCTTTGTTGCTCTGGCACAGTTGAGTACAAGTGGCTAGCCATCTTGATTAGCGAATGTCCACTGCACTTCAGTCACCCTTGCCTAGCATGGACTTTTCAGGCTCTGACATCATGTTCTCCCTCCTGCCGCACCTGTACATGACCCCATGGTGAATCAGACCTTGTCCACAGAGCCCAGGTGATTTGGTTGAGGACCAAGCAGGATCACAAGTCCTGTACTTTGTCTTGATGAGTGTGACTTCATATAACATTTCTTTCTGCTTTCTTTTTCAGTGACTACAGGAAAAATCCAGAAACACATCACGAATCAGGTACTTCATTGCCTTCTCATAAACTGTAATTCAAATTCATTTTAAATGCGAATACTTAAGCATTAGTAAATGTTTCACACAGGCTTTGCTCATCATCGGCTATGAGCAATAGATACAATCTTGGTTCTGAAAACCAATACCTCACTCATCTGTGAATGGCTGTGTGCTTTCTCTACCTCATCCTTCCCTCTACCTCATCCTACCAAAAATGAAGGATACACTCTGCCACTCCAAACACGGAAGTGTTCCCCATGACCATATTGTGATCTCTGGAACAAATACTCTCACAACTCAGGTAACTATCCTCTGTCCTCTCAAGTGTTAATTCAACCAGCTAAACTGAAGAGCTACCTGGGTCTACTAGAGCGGAAAGGCACCTGAAGGTCATCTACCTTTCTTAACTTGGCTGATGCCTTCCTATCTGTTCCATACTCTCCATGCCCAGTCTGTGACATGAAACCACCCATGGGATAAAGCAGGAGAGGCCATCACCAAGTGCTGTACAGCCCACTGACCCCTTCTACAGGCCAGTTGGACTGCAGGCCTCCACATGCTACTCACTTAAGAGACTCCAAAAAGATTGGCATTGGCCTGTGGCAAAACGCTGCTCAAATTTCACTCACAGACACAAATCTCTGTGGCTTTTTTCTTTCTCTTTCCCTGGTATAAATTATAACTCTCAGTTGCCAAGGAGAAAGGTGGTAAGTCTGCATTTATACTGGGCAAGGCACATTTTTCTTTTTCTGTTGTTCTGCTTTTTTATTGTTAATGTTTCTTTTTATTGTCTTTTTAGTTAGCATGCAAATAATGGGTTTCAGGAGACTTTTTGGATGTGGCTCTGTTGGTAGAGTGCTTGTCAAATGAGCATGATGCCCTACATTCTCTCTCCATCAGCACATAAATTGGATGTGGTAGGATGTGCCTGTGCTAGAGCTCTTAGATATGGAGACTTGTGGATGAGACTCAAAGCTCAGGCTACCCTTGGGTACTGATGGAGTTGGAGACCAATCAGGGACACTGGGGTCACTGTAACCTCCTCATGCATGTATATTACACTTTGTCTTTACCCCTCCCATTACATTACCCTAGCTTCTCCCCCATCCTTCTCCTATGGTCTCCCAAATAGTTTTCTCTCTGCTTTCATACAGGGTCTGCATTTGGCTGGAACATTCCCAGAAAATAATAAAGGAGATCGAAGTCACTTTTCATAAAAGTGCCTACATGTCTATATTTCTGTGACAATATTCTCCTTTATCTAAGTCACTAATGACCTAAAAAATCAACTCCAACTTTAGTTCCTGTTGTTAATTCACTCAAATATAAAGACATGGCTTTTGTCTGGTCCGTGCCAAATACCCCTTAATTTATTAAACCTTAAACACAGAGAACCTGAGTTAATAGGCAGAAGCAAGCATGTATCAAGAATATTTTTTTTTGCTTTTCTTTACATGTTTGCTGGCAAGTCCCCAAAGCTGGATGCTTTGAGTTCCAATCTGGTGCTAACAGCCTAGAGCATTCCTGGAGAGCCACTTATCTTCAGCCCATGTTGCCAGGCCAAAGAAACTGAGTCCCTGTGTCAGAAAAAAAATGTCAGAAGAAGCAGCCATGGGATGGATGAACTCACCAGAAAGGTCCTTCTATCTGGGTTGCTGCAGCAGGAGGTTCCACCAGACCTCAGAGTAGGTTTTCCTGCTTCAGTTAGTATAACTGAAACACACTTCATGTGTGACCAGAGATACCTCTAATCTAGATGATCCCTCACTAGTATGAGCAGAAGTTTGCCTGGTGAGTGGTTCTAGATTTTTTTTCCCAGTTGACAATCAATATCAACCATCAGAAACATCAACTATAATAGTTATGGCTTTAAAAATGCCAGTCTTAAAATAGGGAAGGTATGGGTGGAAAGGATTCTTCTCTCTCTCTGTCTCTCTCTCTATCTCTCTCTATCTATCTGTGTGTGTGTGTGTGTGTGTGTGTGTGTGTATGTGTGTACTAAAATTTTAAAAGAAAGAGGGAGGGAAGGAGGGAGGGAGAGAAAGAGAGAGAGAGAGAGAGAGAGAGAGTCAGAGAGAGAGAGAGACAGAGAGAGACTATGTCTGGGGACAGGGATCTCAAGAGACCAAGGGCATGAATGTAATTTCCCCTTTTGTGCATTATGGCCAAAAGGCTTCCCATTCTCTTTTCTCACCCACTCCCTTTTGAACACACAAGTAAAAGTTGTGTTACTGGAAGTTGTGTTAGAAGAGCAGCATGCTCTGTATCTAAGAATATAATTGTTGTGTAACAATGTAGTCAGCTGACCTCTGGCATGGTTCATTTACCTCTCAGATCTGTCTCTTTGCATTCTTTTGATATACTTGAGTGGTTTTATAAAGTAGAGCCATAGTTAAGACCTGCAAAGTTTATTGTTATTATGTTTCTGCATGAGAATGCTTTTCTCATGGAGAGGTCTGCTTTCCTCATTGATATAATGAAGAAAAATAGTTTAAAAAAAAAAGTCTAGTGAACTGGGTTCTCTTTTTTTGTGAAGCCTCCGCCATGCGCATGTATTTTGCTGCCTTTTAAAACTATTCCTCGTTTTCTCTTTCCTTCTCCCTCCCATCTGTCTTTGTCTTCCTAGGATATATCTGCTTTCATGTGTGTGTGTGTGTGTGTGTGTGTGTGTGTGTGTGTGTGTGATGTGTCTGGGTGTGTGAATGTGTGTGGCATGTGTTTGAGTGTATATGTGTGAGATATGTTTGTATGTGTATGTATATGGGATGTATTGGGGTGTATGTATGTGTGTGAGATGTGTTAGGGTGTGTGTGTGTGTGTGTGTGTGTGTGTGTGTGTGTGTGTATAAAATATAAAAGAAAGCATGGTACTGCCTTTCTATAATGCTCTTAATTTGTTTAATATGCTTATCTCCAGCTGCACTGAGGCAGGTCCTTACAGGAGAATTTTTGTTTCCTCTATGTTACTCCTTTGTTCATTTGGCTAAACTAATAGAATGTGTGGACACCAAAGCAGAACACCAAATATTTGCTCATGATCTTAAACATGGATCTGATGCCAGTCTCAATAAGCAACTGAAAATGTCTTTGAACTTTAACATAAGAGAGTAATGCTTTAATGTGTTTCTTACACGGTCCTTCTCAGCACAGTGAATCACATTGTGCAATCTGTGTCCAACAGCTTACATTTCTAATACCCCAGTGGAATTTCTATTCATCGCTCTTCCAATAAAGGACATGATTCCCATCCTCAAAAACACAATTCAAAGAGTCATCTGACAACTTTAATTTAACCAAATTCTGAAAGAAAAGCTAACACACCCCCTTTGGGGTTTTGTTTAATAGTTTCTTTTCTCTTTTCCTCTGCTTTGTTTCATTTTTCTGAAATAAAATCTTATTGTACAATCCAAACTCGCCTGGAACTTCCTCATGTGGCCCAAGCTGCCTTCAAATTCATGATAATCCTCTGTCTCTCTCTTTGTGAAACCACTCTGCTATCAAAGGAATTTGGCACTTGGGAAGCATCTGTTTTCATTGGTTGGGAGGGATGTATCTGGGTGTGTTGTCAGGAGCCTGTGAGAGGCAGTGGCTCTCCTACAGTGTGCATTCCAGGGATCCAAGTGAGGTAGCAAGCTTGGTAGCAAGTACCATTCCACAAGCCCCCAAAAGAATCACTTTTGAAAACTCACTTTGGATAGTCAAACAGAATCCTTTATCAGACTGAAATGCAAAATGGAAAACTCTTGAGCATTAATCTTGCCCCTAAATCCTTCCTGCTGGACACCATAAATTGCATAATTAAACTGAAATTGAAAACCAAGCCTTTTTCTCTTGTCCCTTTTTTTCCCTACAGTGGGTAGACAGAGTTGTGAACCAACCCGAGAAATCAAGGCTGAAGGAGAAGCGGTGCTCAGGATCACTGGCCAGTATCCAGTGTGTGTTTTTAGCCTCCAGATCCTTCAGCACATCTGAGCTCAGAGGACAAACAATCATTTGAGTCCTCTGGAGGGAACCCAGAGTTCTTTCCTGTGTAACTCACTGGGGAAATGAGGTGCTTTTGAAAAGTAACTCGTTAGTGTAGCTTGTTTACAGAAAAGGACAAAAGTGAACAGCAAAGGACTTGGCAGCTCCTATCCCAAAATGTCATGAATGCATGACCCATTTTTTCAGCTGTGTCTTTGGCAACTCACTGCTATAGTAATCTCCTATCTGGAAAATGTTACGCGTTGAGATGAAGCTTCCTATGGGTCTGCTGAATAATTTTCATCATGGTAGATTAAAGCAAATACCTCACAATAGTTCCAAAAATATTTTTAAAACCAAATAATTGTCATCATGAGGAGACAGAGAGGAAAAACAGAACCCAAAAGCCTTTTCCTTTTGCTGCTGGAAACAGCCTTGTTATAGAGTCAACAAATCCAAGCTCAGGTAAATGAACACCGGCTGTTTAAGTTCTTTATAATGCAGGTCATCAAAGCCCCTTAGTACATTAAGACCTCAGGGCTTTGCAGTGAGGTGGGAGGGAAGGGGACTACATGTGGGAATCCATGCTTTATGAAGAGGTATTTCTGTTGTGGAAAACAGCCCTAATTCAGGAGCTAGCATCAAGACAGGTTTGCCCTCACTGATAACCCAGGCTATTCATGAGTCTTCTAGCATTGCCATAGCATATTAGTGCAAATGGGGGCTTTAAAACAAGACAGAGTTATAGCCTTCCAGATCTGAATGCTATACATTCAACATCAGTTCAAAACCAAGTGTCACCAAGGGTACCTCTCTTCTAAACCCATGGACAGGATTCTTCCTTATACTTGTACCAGCAACCTTGGGCAATCCCTAACTCATTGCAACACCACTTCAATTCTTGCCTGTTTTTCTCCTCCTATGACTCCACCTCCCTCCTCTTGAAAGGATGCCAGCTATACTGGCTTAACTGGCATTGATGAACTCATCTTGATTAAATTTGTAAATAGCCTGTATCTAAATAGGCTCATCTTGACAGGGACTAGACATTGGAACTTCAATGTATCTGTGCAGAAGACACAAGTCAACCCATAGTAAACTGAAAATATTGGTTATTTCAGCCTATTTCTCTCTACCCCCAGTGCTGCTGTTGGGGGTTATTATTGACTCTGCTCATGCATCAGATTCATCATGGACATTGTGAACAGAAATCTAGAAACCACACTACCATCAAACTCTGGACCAGCGATTCTACTGTTGAACACAGATTAGAGGACAAACTTAGGGCAGCCATGTGCTTCACTAGGCTCCACCATGTGTTTGACAACACTCTAAGTATCACAAGTCTGCTCTCTTACTCCTTTGGAAAAGACAAGCCAAACCTTCCTAGGCCATTTCTACCTTATCTCTTCTTCCAGTGTCGTCTTCTCTTCTC
Organism: Mus minutoides; assembly: GCA_902729485.2. Classification (NCBI taxonomy): domain Eukaryota; kingdom Metazoa; phylum Chordata; class Mammalia; order Rodentia; family Muridae; genus Mus; species Mus minutoides. The sequence continues at coordinate 2,341,913 of LR749637.1, forward strand.
TACCTCTTTTTCCTTCTGTATGTCCTCTTCCTGCTTCCCCTTCTCTTCCTCATTTGCCCACCTTCTTTTCTCATGTCTGTTTTAAAGTTTGAAAACCCTGAGGAGTCTGAGGCTATAGGATCACTGTGACTTCAAGGGTGACCTGGGCTACAAAGTCAGACCTTATTTCAGTTCCACCAAATAAAACAAGTTTGATAAATAACAAGAACATCCACTGGCATGAGCCAAATACAGACAGTAAATTGAGCCTCTAATCAGCTGATGAAAGGCCAGACAAGAGAACAGGAGTCACAGCTTGTGCCCCAGAGAACCAGAGAAAGCAAAATATTTTAGCTTCTCCATACCTGCTCCATGTCCCCCAAGTAGGAAGGCATAGAGGCACATTTAACTCCTCGGTGTTTTCCTAGTGAGTGGGGTAAAGTAGTGGATCCCATTTAAAGTGGTATGAAAGGTCTGAGGGAGAAGCTACCCTCCAGGTACCCTGAAGGCCTTCTCAGAGATATTTCCCATCCTTGACTGGGACAGGTACAGCGACCATTTAGGCCTCTTCAGTCATCAGTCAGCTTCCAATCTGCCTTCACCAAAAGTCCATGTCACCATGTGGACCTCCAGTGGCCAAGAAGTCTTCAAGAATAGAGGATCCCTGAGTCTCCCAGTTCCAGATTGTGTCTTGGAAGTATTCAGACAAACAATGTGTGTAGCTCATTCACACCCTTGCTTTAGATATCATAAAGGTTGGAGGAACTCTATTAAGAACAATGCAAGCAGTTCCTGTGATTTTGCTACAAAGTAAAGGCTGAAAAATCTTCCCTCTCTAGTCTACAAAATAAAATCCTAGCTTGGAATATAAACTTCAAACCCAAATTCTCTTGTCCTTTTTTTGAAAAGATATTACCACTCCCTAGATGAATTTCCTGTTCTATTTCTGTATGTACTACTTAGTGACACTTGTAAAAACCATTCCATCACTACCTTAACCCTGACCTCTGTGTGTATATGTGACTAAACTGACTTTAAGCTCGAACTAATTTCTTCCTTTCTGTAATCCCGTTTGTCAGCTCCTTTGTTGCAGATCGTTTTCACTCTGTCCCTTGATTATTTCTATCCCAGTATGATTTTTGTGACTGAATAGTATCTCTCCAAAACATTGCACATGCTCTCTCTAAATAATGATCTCACAGGTAGGGGTGGAAGCCAAGGCCTAGAAGGACCCATGATTTTATTTCGCTTGTGCTTCTATCTTCCATGTATTCCATGTCGCCTGCGGGATGTTGAAAAGTAAGCTTCCTTGGGTTGGAAGCTACCTGATTCTTTCTTTCTTTCTTTCTTTCTTTCTTTCTTTCTTTCTTTCTTTCTTTCTTTCTTTCTTTCTTTCTCTTTCTTTCTTATTTTTATTTTTTTTAGATATTTTCATTATTTACACTTCAAATGTTATCCCCTTTCCTGTTTTCCCCTCTGAAAATCCCCTAAGTCCTCTCCCCTCCCCCTCCCTCCTTTCTCTGCTCACCAACCCACCCACTCCCACTTCCTGGATTTCTTGTTTACCCCTGCCTTTTCAGGGGAACATGAACTTTAGAGCTTGCAAGTTTAAAGTGAGTTCACTTACAACATTCTTACCGAAATGGCCATGCACTTAAAGAGATTATTTTGACTTAAAAATATTTTCTTTGTCCTAATGAAACTGGCAGGGAGGTCATCTTAAGCTCTTTTTTTTTTTTTTTTTTTTTTTTTTTTTAAATTTCAAATCTGTGAAAACAAGACTGAATTGGGTCAAAAGATGGTGGCACTCGCTGTGGTTGAAAAGAGGGATTTAGAAATGACAGTCTTTATTAAAGGTCAGCCAAGCTACAGAGCTAGAACATGCTTAAGTATAAATATCAAGGCTTCTTTCTGAAGTAGAGCCAAGAAAATTAAATTATTATGTAAGGACTTCTGGAAATAGTGTGGAGACAAGAAAGGTAGATGAGAAAATGGCTCTGATGTCTTGTTTTTAATTAAAGATTTATTTTTATTGATGTGTACATATTTGTATGTGTGTGTGTACCCATGACACAAGTATGGGAAGATACCCTGGAGCTGCAGTTATTGGTAACTCTAAGTTACCCAACTTGTATGCTGGGAACTAAACCCACATCTCAAAAGAGCACCTAATATTTAAAATGACTAAGCCATTTCTCTAGCTGTCTCTAGTGTTTGAAAAGATACTAAGAGCAAAATATATGTTTGGAATAAACATGAAGAAAATCATTAGCAATCAAATGTCCAGGTAATCAGACAGTACTTATGAATACCCACAACCTGAGATTATAGCAGTCACTGGAGCTCAGGCTTGCACTCATTTGTCAGAACAATCCTATAAGGATCAGTATGGTAAGACCCAGAAACTTAGGCCTGAAATTGGGCTTAAGTGACTGGCATGTCCAACATTTTGATGCCAGAACATAACACTGTCATCTGCAAAGTTCAGATTCTGTAACTAAATCCAGCCAAGTAAGTAAAAACTAAAACAAAAATCTCATAATGTTTTAAGTAAGTGTGTGACTTTGTGTTGTGCTGTACTCATAACTATCCCTGACAGCCTGTGACATATGGCCATAGAGTGGACATGCTTGGTCTCAATTGTCTAGGTCTTGTCATAATTAGCACTAAATAAACAATAAGAAAGGTAGGTAGCATTATTGTTGTTTATGAACATGTGGAGATGCAATGCTAGGTCATATGCAGAATTCCCTCATTTAAACTTTGTAGCAATAAGCCAGTGAGATAAGGGTTCAAAGTAATGCCATGAATTAGTCTGACCAAGATCTCAGGCATGGTAAGTAGCAACACTAGACTGTGTCATGCCATAGAACTCTACATGTCAAGTCCTAGCTTGTTCTGTGTTGCTCTACTCATTTTATCAAAAGAGAATAAACCAGAGTGGCCCAGCTCATGCTCGGGGCAGGTGTGTTCTATTCTGGAACAGTCTCTTCTCCTTTACTCTACCTTGGTTTCTGTGGTTGTATCTCTAGCTCAGTTTCAGCACTCAGGACCACACTTACTAGCACCCCAATTTTAGTCCTATGACTGAAAGCAGTCCTTGATACCAATTTGGACCACAGAGTTTATGGCGCTTTTTTTTTTTTTTTTTTAAGAAGAAGAAGAAGATCATATGCTTATTCCAGTAGTCCCTGTTGTGCATTAAATTACTTTTATAATTAAGTTTTTTTAATCATATGAATCTGTTCAAAAAATATTTGTTACCTAAAAAGAGATTAAAAACTAGAAAGAAAGAAAAGAGGTAGGTGTTGGGATAATCTCTTGCCCATGGGCAATTTTTCTCCACAGAGCTTACAAAGAGATACTGTGAATATAGTCAAAACCAAAATACCCATGGAAAGAGTTACAGAGACAAAGTGTGGAACAGAGACTGAAGAAATGACCATCCAGAGACTGCTCCACCTGGGCACCCATCCTACATACAGTCACCAAACCCAGACACTATTGTGTATGCCAACAAGTGCTTGCTGACAGAAGCCTGTTATAGCTGTCTCCTGAGAGCCTCTACCAGTGCCTGACAAATACACAAGTGGATACTCTCAGCCAACCATTGGACTGAGCACAGGGTCCCTAGTGGGGGAGCTATAGAAAGGACCCAAAGAACTGAGGGGGTTTGCAGCCCCATAAAAGGAACAATAATATGAACTAACCAGTACCCCCAGAGCTTCCAGGGACTAAAACTCCAACCAAATCCATGGGTGGGACCCATGTCTCCAGCTGCATATATAACAGAGGATGGCCTTGTTGGTCATCAATGTGAGGAGAGGCCCTTGATCCTGTGAATGCTTTATACCCAGTGTAGGTGAATGCCAAGGCCAGTAAGGAGGAATGGGTGTGTTGGCAAGCAAGGGTAGTGGGAAGGGGATAGGGGAATTTCAGAGTGGAAACCAAGAAAGGGAATAACATTTGAAATGTCAATAAAGAAATTATCTAATTAAAAAATTTAAATTTAAATTAAAAAAAAAAAACGAAGCAGAAAACTTTTACTCTCACCCAACACAACACAGGGTCTTGTGCTTTTCAGTTTTCAGAAGAGCATCTGACTTTTTAAAGACCTCTCTGAAACAATCTTCACTGTTGATATTACAGTTTTATTACGTAGGTATTCATTTGAGAAGATAGGGGAATTGAAATTCAGTACTAAATGAGTTGCATCTATTAGAAAGAATAAAATTCTTTCCAGTGCGGAATTAATCGCATCACTGGCAATCCTCCGAATTCACTAGGTGCTGGAATGCAGGCCATGGGTCTCACCAGTCAGCTTCCCTTCATTTCCTGCATCTCACTTTTTGACTTTTTTACAATTATGTACCTCTCTGTTTTCTACCATTTGTTCCTAAAGACATGAAGGGAAACTTAAAATGTTTTTGCTTGTTAAAGTTTACTAACAAAATGATCAGCAGTAACCTTTGGAATGTCTGCATCAGTACATATCAACAAACCTCAGTACTTAGGGTTCACTCACTCATGTAACCAAGGGAATTGAGGTTCTCCTCTTTGAATTCTTAGTCTTATTAATAAAAAGGAATTAAGAGCCAACCCAAAAGGAGACTTGAAGACAACTGTATTCAATTTTAAGAAAAACAGTGAGGCACACAAGGTGGGACTACCTGCAGCTGTCATGGAGGGAAATGCAGAAGAGAATGAGAGGAAGCCATCAGCTTTGATACAGTCAGGGAGGTCAGCAAGCAGTCACATGCCAGAGAAGCAACTGTGTGTTGAGCGTGGGGAGATAAGAAAGACAAGGAAAAGCCATGCTTTTCTAAGTTATTCAGAGAAGCGGACAGGCTCAGCTCAGCAGAAAGGACAGCAGCTCTGCAGATGACCCTAACTGATGGCAAGTAGGTGGGAAACTTAAGTATATTGTTCCATCAAGAGGATAATTATCCCTCCTGTCTCACTTGGTCTCCTAGCCAGAGGAATGACAAGCCCATCTGAAAAACCCCTTAAGAGAGGTGACAAATGCCCTGGAGAGTTAGAAAACTCTCCTTTCACTGGGGAGAGAAAGTGACCACAGTTGTCATTATATTATACACAAAGGAAAACAAATTTCCTTTGAGTTTTTGTTTGCAAAGTAGCACTTATTAAAAAAACAAATGTTGAAGAAGACAGAAAATATGTACAAATAGTGAAAATTCAGAGTGCCAGGAAGTAGCCAATGAAAGCGACCTTGTCTTTATTAGCCTTAATGTGGAAAAAAAGTTATTAACCATGGAGGTGTAATGTTATATTCTGTGGTCAATCATCAAACAAAACTGGGGAAAACAAGACACTCTAGTATTTCATCACTGCTGTGCCTGACTCAGAGTCTATTAAAAGAGAATATTTTCATCATAGAATTACTGGATAATTCAATTAGGCCAATGTTCTGTGGATGTAGAATAATGCAATTTACTATGTTGAATGATTAGCCAATCAGATTTCTCCCATTTTCCAAAGCAATGGATTAACCAAAATGTGACCATAAACAAAATAGATTTTATTAGGCATAATCTACTTTGTAAACAAATGAAATTAATTATTTGCCTGACCTAGAGCTTTGAAAATGAAAGACCAAAATTGAACACATGCTTCCAATTTTGATTCTGTTACTAAGATGACATTTAATGTAAAAGTTACAATTTAACTTCCCCTCAAGTATTCCATACTTGAGACTAAATGACTCCTCCAAATATGTTCATCAGCAGATGGGAGCCACTTATGGCCTCATAAACTTCCAAAGCAAGTGAAATTATCCAGCAAAATAGAAAGAGATTACAATAAAGCTTCATCTGGTTATCTCAGAGATGATTAATGCCTTGTGCATTGCTTTAATGATGCAATGAATAGTGACAGATAATCACCGTTATCCACACCAGGAAAACACTGGAGACAAATACCAGCAATATATGCTTTCCATCAATCAATAAACAATTTCTGCACATGCCCTGTGTTTAGGGTTGTGTTATGAAAGATGTGAGAGGAAGTGCCAACACCGGGTCTGTTCCAAGGCGCTAAAAATGTGACAAGTGTCACAGAATAACAGAGCTCATGTCATCTGATAGCACTTGTTTCCTTATTGTGTAAGCAGTAGAGATAATGTAGGAGTTTAGAGAAATCAAAAATGGATGAAGTGGTCAGCAGTCAGTGGTTGGTGGTCAATTGTCAAAAAAAGAATCACAGGGGTAGGAAGCAAGGTGCTTTAAACACCAAGAATATCCAGCTCTGAGGGTGGTTTATGTTACACCTCTGTCATTAAACACACCATCCTGGCCTGGAGAGACGCTGGAATTCAAATCCGCAGACCCTATGTGAGGCAGGAGGCATGGTAAGCACCAGGAGTCCAGCACTTGGTAGGCTTGGACAAGGGACGATGCAGGGCTAGCGAGTGCAGCCAAGCCACAAGCTCCGAATTCAGTTGAGTGACTCTAGGTCACTAACTAAAGTGAAGAATGGTGGAGGATGAAGACTGATACTTTAGTCACTAACTAAAGTGAAGAATGATGGAGGGTGAAGACTGATGAGGCTTCCAAATGCACATGTGCACACGTGTGTGCCACAATATGTGAACACACATATGCACACACACATGAAAAGTCCACACTCTTTGCCACAGTCTGAGTGTGATCCTGCCCTCCTCTTTCGTTTTGTTGTGTTTTAGTGGGCTATCTCTGCTTTAAGCACGCAGACTTGCTCATGCCCTCCCCACTGTCCATATTCACTCAATACAAGGCCGGCACATCTACTGCCTCCCATACCTGAAATGTCATGCTCCCTTATCTCATGTTTCTTTTTAGCTTAACTGGATCCAAAAATAGCTTCTCCCTGGGCATCTATTCAGCGCAGACTCACCTCTCTTCCTTTGATACACTTAAATACATCACTCTGATTTAGTCGCTGCATCCACACAGGTTCCACCTAAGGGTCCACCTAAAGGTTCTTTTTTTTTTTTTTTTTTTTTTTTAATACAAGCTGATCCTAAGAACTTCAAAAACAATTCTTTTTTTATGTTCTTTTTTTTTATTAGAGAAATTCTTCATTTACATTTCAAGTGTTATCCCAAAAGTCCCCGATACCCACCCCCCGCCCTGCTCCCCTCCCTTCCCCCTCACACTATTTGGCCCTGGCATTCCCCTGTACTGGGGCATATAAACATTGCTAGACCAGGGGCCTTTCCTCTCGAATAATGGCCAACTAGGCCATCTTCTAATACATATTCAGCTAGAGACATGAGCTCTGGGGGTTCTGATTAGTTCATATTGTTGTTCCATCTATAGGGTCGCAGACCCCTACAGCACTTGGGTACTCTCTAGCTCCTACATTGGGGACCCTGTGTTCTGCCCTATAGATGGTTGTGAGCATCCACTTCTGTATTTGTCAGGGACTGTCAAAGCCTGCCAGGAGACAGCTATATCAGGGTCTCTTCAGCAATATCCTGATGGTGTGTGCAGTAGTGTCTGCATTTGGTGGCTGATTATGTGATAGGCGGCCCGGGTGGGGCATTCTCTGGATGGTCCATCCTTTCGTTTAGCTCCAAACTTTGTCTCTGCACCTCCTTCCACCTAAGGTGGAAATCTACCCTCTAGCTTGCCTTTCCTATCTTCCCCTACATAAACACCCGAGCCACAGAGAATAGGGTTCTTGTCAGACTTTGGCCCTCTAGTCTCATACCATAAAACAGTGTACACCTCAGGTGTTCAGTGATACTTCTTGAATAAATGTACTAATTAATTAGTTCTGTCATTTGTGACAATGGTCTAGCTAAGGAGAGAGAGAAATTGGCTAAGTAAAATATTGATAGTGGGATGAGGAGTTTGTGGAGAAGTGGATAGAGATTGGATTCTCAACACAGGCAGGAGTTAGTGGAGTATGATATGAAACAGCTTGAAGATTGCTTTGGAAAATGACTACTTTTTTTATTAGATATTTTATTCATTTACATTTCAAATGCTATCCCAAAAGTCCACTATACCCCCCGCCCTCCGCTCCTCAACCAACCCACTGCCAATTCCTGGCCCTAACATTCCCCTGTACTGGGGCAGATAATCTTTGAAAGACCAAGGGCCTCTCCTCCCATTGATGGCTGAATAGGCCATCCTCTCCTTCTTATTCAACTAGAAACACAAGCTTTGGGGGGTGGGTACTGGTTAGTTCATATTGCTGTTCCTCCTATAGGGTTGCAGACCCCTTTAGCTCCTTGGGCATTTTCTCTAGCTCCTTCATTTGGGGCCCTGTGTTCCATCCAATAAATGACTGTGAGCATCCACTTCTATATTTGCCAGACACTGGCATAGCCTCACAAGAGACAGCTATATCAGGGTCCTGTCAGCAAAATTTTGCTGGCATATGCAATAGTTTCTGGATTTGGTGGCTGTTTAAGAGATGGATCCCCAGGTAGGGCAGTCTCTGGATGGTCCTTCCTTCGTTCTCAGCTCCAAACTTTTTCTTTGTAACTCCTTTCATGGGTATTTTGTTCCCCATTCTAAGAAGGAATGAAGTATCCACACTTTGTTCTTCCTTGATCTTGAGTTTCATTTGTTTTGCAAATTGTATCTTGGGTATTCTAAGTTTCTGGGCTAATATCCATTTATTAGTGAGTGCATATCATGTGTGTTCTTTTGTGATTGGGTTATATAACTCAGGTGCACCCATTTGCTTAAAAATTTGATAAATTCATTATTTTTAATAGCTGAGTAGTACTCCATTGTGTAAATGTACCACATTTTCTGTATGAATTCCACTGTTGAGGGACATCTGGGTTCTTTCCAGCTTCTGGCTATTAAAAATAAGGCTGCTATGAACATAGTGGACCATGTGTCCTTATTGCAAGTTGGAATATTTTCTAGGTATATGCCCAGTAGAGGTATTGCTGGATCTTCCAGTAGTGCTTTGTGCAATTTTCTGAGGAACCTCCAGACTGATTTCCAGAGTGGTTGTACAAGCTTGCAATCCCACCAGCAATAGAGGAGTGTTCCTCTTTTTCTACATCCTCGCCAGCATCTGCTGTCACCTAAATTTTTGATCTTAGCCATTCCTACTGGTGTGAGGTGGAATCTCAAGGTTGTTTTGATGTGCATTTCCCTGATGATTAAGAATGTTGAACATTTTTTCAGGTGCTTCTCAGCCATTCGGTATTCCTCGGTTGAGAATTCTTTGTGTAGCTCTGTACCCCATTTTAATAGGGTTATTTGATATTCTAGAGTCCATAATCTTGAGTTTTTATATATATTGGATATTAATCCCCTATCTGATTTAGGATTGGTAAAGATCCTTTCCCAATCTGTTGGTAGCCTTTTTGTCTTATTGAGAATGTCTTTTGCCTTACCAAAGCTTTGCGATTTTATGAAGTCCCATTTGTGGATTCTTGATCTTACAGCACAAGCCATTGCTGTTCTGTTCAGGAATTTTTCCCATGCCCATAACTTAGAGGCTTTTTCCCACTTTCTCTTCTATCAGTTTCAGTGTCTCTGGTTTTCTTTAGAGTTGTTTGGTTCACTTAGACTTGAGCTTTGTACAAGGAGATAAGAATGGATCAATTCCCAGTCTTCTACATGATAACTGCCAGTTGTGCCAGCACCATTTGTTGAAAATGCTGTCTTTTTTTCCACTGGATGGTTTTAGTTCCCTTGTCAAAGATCAAGTGACCATAGGTGTGCTGTGGGTTCATTTCTGGGTCTTCAATTCTATTTCATTGACCCACCTGTCTGTTGCTGTTCCAGTACCATGCAGTTTTTATCACAATTGCTCTGTAATACAGCTTGAGGTCAGGCATGGTGATTCAGGCAAAAGTTCTTTTATTGCTGAGAATAGTTTTTGCTATCCTAGGTTTTTAGTTATTCCAGATGAATTTGCAAATTGCCCTTTCTAACTCAGTAAAGAATTGAGTTAGAATTTTGATGGGGAATGCATTGAACCTATAGATTGCTTTCAGAAAGATAGCCAGTTTTACTATATTAACCTTGCCAATCCATGAGCATAGGAGATCTTTCCATCTTCTGAGATCTTTGATTTATTTCTTCAGAAAAGAAATGAAGTTCTTATCATACATATCTTTCACTTCCTTAGTTAGAGACACAACAAGGTATTTTATATTATTTGTGACTATTGTGAAGGGTGTTGTTGCCCTAACTTTTTTCTCAGTCTGTTTATCCTTTGTGTAGAGTAAGGCCACTGATTTGTTTGAGTTATTTTATGTCCAGCTACTACACTGAAGCTGTTTATCAGGTTTAGGAGTTCTCTGGTGGAATTTTTAGGGTCACTTACATATACGATTATATCATCTGCAAATAGTGATATTTTGATTTCTTCATATACGATTATATCATCTGCAAATAGTGATATTTTGATTTCTTCCTTTCCAATTTGTATCCACTTGATCTCCTTTTGTGTCTAATTGCTCTGGCTGGGACTTAAGTACTATATTGAATAGGTAGGGAGAAAGTGGGCAGCCTTGTCTAGTCCCTGATTTTAGTGGGATTGTTTCAAGTTTCTCTTCATTTAGTTGGATGTTGGCTACCAGTTTGCTGTATATTGCTTTTATTCTGTTTAGGTATGGGCCTTGGATTCCTGATTTTTCCAACACTTTTATCATGAATGAATGTTGGATTATATCAAATGCTTTCTCGGCATCTAATGAGATGATCATGTGGTTTTTGTCATTGAGTTTGTTTATATAGTGGATTACATTGATGGATTTCCATGTATTAAATGATCCCTGCATCCCTAGTATGAAGCCTACTTGGTCATGATGGATGATCATTTTGATGTGTTCTTGGATTCGGTTTTTGAGAATTTTATTGTGTAATTTGCATCGATATTCAAAAGGGAAATTGGTCTGAAGTTCTCTTTCTTTGTTGCGTCTTTATGTAGTTTAGGTATCAGAGTAATTGTGGCTTCATAGAATGAATTGGGTAGTGTACCTTCTGATTCTATTTTGTGAAATAGTTTGAGGTGAATTGGAATTAGGTCTTCTTTGAAGGTCTGATAGAACTCTGCACTAAACCCATCTGATTCTGGGCTTTTTCTTGGTTGGGAGACTATTGATGACTGCTTCTATTTCTTTAGATATTGTGAGGCTATTTAGCTTGTTAATCTGATCTGGATTTAACTTTGGTTCCTGGTATCTGTCCAGAAAATTGTCCATTTTGTCCAGATTTTCCAGTTTTTTTTTAGTATAGCCTTTTGTAGGAGGAGCTGATGATGCTTTGGATTTCCTCAGGTTCTGGTGTTATGTCTCCCTTTCATTTCTGATTTTGTTAATTAGGAAATTGTCCCTGTGCCCTCTAGTTAGTCTGGCTAAGCATTTATCTATCTTGTTGATTTTCTCAAAGAACCAACTCCTGGTTTGGTTGATTCTTTGAATAGTTCTTTTTGTTTCTACTTGGTTGATTTCAGCCCTGAGTTTGATTAATTCCTGCCTTCTACTACTCTTGGGTGGATTTGCTTCCTTTTGTTCTAGAGCTTTTAGGTGTGCTGTCAAGCTACTAGTGTGTGCTCTCTTTAGTTTCTTTTTTGTGGCGCTCAGAGCTATGAGTTTTCCTCTTAGGACTACTTCAATTGTGTCCCATAAGTTTGTGTATGTTGTGGCTTCATTTTCAATAAGCTCTAAAAAGTCTTTAATTTCTTTCTTTCTTTCTTCCTTGACCAAGTTATCACTGAGTAGAGTGTTATTCAGCTTCCACATGAATGCTGACTTTCTATTATTTATGTTGTTATTAAATATCATCCTTAGTCTGTGGTGTCATGATAGGATGCATGGGACAATTTCAATATTTTTGTATCTGTTGAGGCCTGTTTTGTGGTCAATTATATATATGGCCAGTTTTGGAGAAGATACCATGAGGTACTGAGAAGAAGGTATACACTTTTGTTTTAGGATAAAATGTTCTGTTAAATCCATTTGTTTCATAACTTCTGTTAGTATCCATGTGTCTCTGTTTAGTTTCTGTTTCCAGGATCTGTTCTTTGATGAAAGTGGGGTGTTAAAGTCTCCCACTATTATTGTGTGATGTGCAATGTGTGCTTTGAGCTTTAGTACAATTTCTTTAATTAATGTGGATGCCCTTGCATTTGGAGCATAGATATTCAGAACTGAGAGTTCCTCTTGGAAGATTTTACCTTTGATAAGTATAAAGTGCCTCTCCTTGTCTTTTTTGATAACTTTGGGTTGGAAGTCAATTTTATTTGATATTAGAATGGGTACTCCAGCTTGTTTCTTGGGACTGTTTGCTTGGAAAATTGTTTTCCAGCCTTTTACTCTGAGGCAGTGTCTGTCTTTGTCCATGAGTTGGGTTTCCTGTATGCAGCAAAATGTTGGGTCCTGTTTTTGTAGCCAGTTTGTTAGTCTATGTCCTTTTATTGGGAAATTGAATCTATTGATATTAAGAAATATTAAGGAAAAGTAATTATTACTTCCTGTTATTTTTGTTCTTAGAGTTAGGATTTTTTTCTTGCAGCTATCTTCTTTTAGGTTTGTTGAAAGATTACTTTCTTGCTTTTCCTAGGGTGTCACTTCCCTTCTTGTATTGGAGTTTTCCCTTTATTATCCTTTGAAGGGCTGGATTCATGAAAAAATATTGTGTGAATTTGGTTTTGTCATGGAATACCTTGGTTTCTCCATCTATGATAATTGAGAGTTTTGCTGGATATAGTAGCCTGGGCTGGCATTTGTGTTCTCTTAGGGTCTGTATAACATCTGTCCAGGATCTTCTGGCTTTCATAGTCTCTGGTGAGAAGTCTGGTATAATTCTAATAGGCCTGCCTTTATATGTTACTTCACCTTTTTCCCTTACTGCTTTTAATATTCTGTCTTTATTTTGTGCATTTGTTGTCCTGATTATTATATATGGGGAGTTATTTCTTTTCTGGTCCAGTCTATTTGGAGTTCTGTAGGCTTCTTGTATTTTCATGGACATCTCCTTCTTTAGGTATGGAAAGTTTTCTTCTATAATTTTGTTGAAGATATTTGCTGGCCCTTTAAGTTGAAAGTCTTCATTCTCATCTACTCTTACTATCCTTAGGTTTGGCCTTCTCATTGGATTTCCTGTATTTTTTTAGTTAGGATCTTTTAGAATTTTGTTTTCTTTAATTGTTGTGTCCATGTTTTCTATGGAATCCTCTGCACCTGAGATTCTCTCTTCCATCTCTTATATTCTGTTGTTGATACTTGCATATGATTCCTGATTTCTCTCCTAGGATTTTTATCTCCAGAGTTTTCTCCCTTTGTGATTTCTTTATTGTTTCTACTTCCATTTTTAGGTCCTGGATGGTTTTGTTCAATTCTTTCACCTGTTTGGTAGTGTTTTCCTATAACTCTTTAGGGGATTTTTGTTTTTTCTTTTAAGGGCTTCTAGCTTTTTACCTGTGTTCTTCTGTATTTCTTTAAGGAAGTTATTTATTTCCTTCTCAAAGTCCTCCATCATCATCATGAGAAGTGATTTTAGATCCATATCTTGCTTTTCTGTGGCGCACCTCCCTGCCTCCGTCGACCAGCAAGAAAGTCACGCCACCACCGGTATCTTCTCAGTCAACTTTATTCAGGAGCGCCTTGCTTGTAGATTTCCGGGACCCAGGACAGCAGCAGAGCTGCTGCTTTTATACTCTCCCAGGGAAGGGGAGGGGGTGTCGTAGTGGATGCGGATTGGTGCACCAAGCCACACCTCATTTGCATGTGGCCCGTTCATTGGTGCCACAAGCCACCCCATTAGCATATTTTCCCTTCATTGGTACCACAAGCAGTGCCTCATTAGCATATTTTCCCTTCTGGAGGGGCTACTGCTTGAGGAGGGCCTGAGGAGAGAGCTGCGCATGTGCACTAGGCTCTCCTCCGTGGCAGCCTGCTGGTCCCGCGCCATCTTGTAATGGGGCGGAGCCGCAGGCTCCCGGAGCCAGACGGCCTTCCCGGGAGCCCAGGCAGCAGCTTTCCCAGGAGCCGGCGGGCGGCGGCCTTTCCCGTGGGTCCGGCGGGCGGGCCCGGCCCTCGCCAAGGCAGCAGCTTCCTACACTTTTCTCCTGTGATTGTGTATTCAGGACTTACTATGGTGGGAGAGTTTGGGTCTGATGATGCCAACTAACCTTGGTTTCTGTTCTTATGCCTGCCACCTGCCATCTGATTATCTCAAGTGCTTGATGTCCTCAATATATCTGATTGGAGCCTGTCCTTCCTATAATCCTGATTGATTTAGGACTCCTCAGAGTCCAGCTTTCTCTGTCATCCTGTGATTCTGGGCTCCTGTGAACCTGAGATTCTGGGTGTGTCAGAGTTCTTGGCAGTCAAGCTTCCTCTGAGACTCTAAGATCCTGATGTGACCAAGCTCCTGTTATCATGGGATCCTGAAATCCTAAGATCCTGGGTGTGTTACAGTGCCTGGAAATGGTGTCTCCTCTGGGGACCAAAGGGTTGTCTGGTGTGTTCGAAACCAAGTTATACCAGCACCAATCAGAAGGAACCTGAGCTGCTGGTCATGCAGGTCTCCTGTGTCCTTGCTACTGCTGTCACAGGCCTGTCTTGATTGGTTTGGGACAGATGTTGTGTTCCATTCACCAGTGATCCTAAGATCCTGGACATGGTAGTGCACCTGTGGCATGGAGAGTCCTCTGGGGACCTTGGGACAGTCAGCCGATTTTCGTGCCCAAGGTGGCCTGGAGCTGGTGCAGACAGGAAGGGACCTGTGCCCCTGGTCAGGTAGGTTTCCTGCATCCCTGCTGCTCGACTATTATTATTCTTTTTAAACAAAATCTCAAACATTCAATTTTACCAATAAACACTTGAGAACCAGATATTGGGATAGAGACCTGCGAGCTCAGAGAGGCAGAGAAAGCATTCAGATTCCTCCTCGGCAAGTATTTAAAAGGAATTTCTCTCTCTCAGCATTGTCCCAACATCCTCAAATGGAATGTGCCTCCCTTCTGCTTCATGTTTGTCTGTCTGTCTTCCTGACTTCTTCCTCTTAGTTTCTCAGTTTTTTGTTGTTGTTGTTTTTTGATGTTTGTTTCCTGTCTATTGGTTGTATTCTTTGACTCTTGGCCTATGTTTGACTTTATTTAACTGTTTACAATAAACAGAAAGCTCTTAGATTAAAGGTGTGTGCTACAGCTGAGCTCCATCACAAATTAAACAGGTTTTTTTCAGTAAATAACACAATCTCAGGATTCACAGTATAATAAAATATCCTGCAACACATTATCTTGACAAAATATATGCAAATTGTGGCTAAAACAACTTCAGCAAGTATAAACCACATAGCACGCATTTATACTTGTTCCAATTCTTTTTTTTTTAAACATTCCATGAGGGAATCATCACTTCCACATTTTAAAATGAAAAGTTGATTTAACCAGTCTAAGTTAATCATCAGGACTCTAGTGAGACGGTGTGGGCAAGAGTGCAGATTCAGAGTCAGTGTCCAATGCCAGTGAAGCATGGATGGAGGGAAAGCTCTTCATCAGATCTTCAGCACACTCTCCCTTAGATTGCACCAGCTGCTGGGCTGAAAATGATGTGAATGTAGGTCTCCCAACCAGCCTTGGCTCACACCGTGTTTTTGCTAATTAGCCTGTGCCCTTGTACATTCCCCAAAGTTGATCTCCTCCACCTGAGGTAATGCAGATCTGACATCTGAAAAATGCGAAGGTGCTGGAGAGAAAGGTTTCTAGATAAAGGGGGTAAGAGAATGAAGCCAGAGACTGTGAAGGCAGACACCTGTGGAGTAAGGGAGCAGAAGCAAGCACTGAAAATAAGAGGTGAATCCTAGGGTAAGGAAGTAATGTGGACATGGAGCTGGAAAATTTGTACGAGCCAGAAATGGGGAAAAGACAGGTACTGCATTGCAATCATGAACTCACAGCATTCGTAGATGCCTGCACTAGGTGGAAAAAAGAAAAAAACTCATCAAAGTTAGGTACAGATGGAGGAGGAGTACAGGGAGACCTACTCCTCACTGGTAGACTATTTCCTACTGACACATTCAGGGAGAACAGAAATCATTGTCTTCAGTTGTGTACTCTCCAAAATCAACCTGGTTTCAATGGACACTTCCAGTCCAGTGGTTACACAGATAGCACTGGTTAAACTAAATGGGTAACAGAAAATATGAAAAGTCATGAACCCGAGAAAAAACGATTGGCAGGACTAGGGTGGGGTTTCTAAGATTGGTGGGAGATAACGGAAGAGTAATCAAATGTGTGAGTGTCTGAAATCATCTAACAACAAAATTAATCAACTGGAATTAACATTAAAGCAATAGATTCTCAGGAAATAAACCAAAACACAGCACATTTAAAAAACAAAGTGTCTCCTATCTCTCTGGTCATTCACAAAGATAGAAAGGCCACCCATGAATGGAGTGAAGACCTCCTGATCCTATAAACAACTTTCCCGGATGTTTCTACCGTAACTTAGAGACAGAAGAAGAGCTAAAGATGCATGAAATCAGAGGCTTTGACCTGAGGCTAGAGCAAAAACTGAGCAGCTGATCAGAACTTCAGCGATCTCTAGGACCAAGAGCCTCACACCTTGCCATGCCTCAAAATATTTGAGATTATTAGAGTATTTATTTCTTGTTGGTACCCAACAATTGTACCACTTTTCTGGGGAGTTATACAAAAATAACCTGTTCACCCAAGATATAGAAAACAATGAAAGAACAAAGACAGCGTTGCTTCCAAACTCAGCTTGGTAAACCATGAGTTTATGAGGGTTACAGAAAGGGTGTGAGTGAATCAGTCATCTGCATCACCAAAAAGCCCAGTCCAACAAAAGGCTGAAGTTTTCTGTGCAGTTGATAGGCAGCTGCCCCAAAGAATCTTCTATCCCATAGCAATTGCTTACTGCATCTGTGATCAGACTGTCGGGGAAACTTATGAGTCCGGCGAGTTTTATGAGTCTCCTAAGCCTCCCTCTTGTCTCCCGGAGGGAACATGATAATTTAGTGCAAACTGCTATGGTGCATCAATATAAGTAATTGTAGGAGAGAGATAGCCAAAAGCTGGATGATGTGACAGACTTGTACATATTAATTGAAACTTGACTTGGAAACATTTGACCACCCCAAGGTTGCTCTGCAAACAGTAAGGAAGATGTAGGGGCCACTAAGGGGGGATGTCTTTGCTACATAGTAAGAAATTCATCGTTAGGAGCCACACAGGCTGTATTTCAACCCCAGCTCTCATAGTCACCACTGATCAAGTTAAGTGGAGATAGGACCCTAAATGTCAGCCAGAGCTAATGTATAGAGTAAACACTATGATTAGTGCAGTCCTGTGCACATCATATCTTCACCCCAGATCTGTCAATGCCCAGGCTGAACATACTCTGGCTCACATCCTCTTCTGATAGCCATCACTGAGGAACATAGCTTTAAATGAAACAAGGATTCCTAGAGAGAAGAGGGGCATCAAAAACTATAGACTAGCACTGGGCATGTTCAGGAGCAAGCATAGACTGGACCCTAGAATTTATATGTATAGGTTTTCTGTTTGCCATGGCCAGCTGATCCAACAGTGGAAATTTTGGTTTTTGCCCATGGAGGATGCTCAGACCCATATACTTCCATCCCAATACAGTACTAGCTACAGAACAGTTAGTTACCAATGCCCCACCATCCTGGAATTCCTCAGAAAACTCCTGAATGGAACCTGAGACCTCCTTCCCCCTGCCATGAACAATTTGTTTTCCTTATGTGGGGAGTAAATGGAGTGGGTTGGGTGTGATATTCCTTCTGAGATGGGCTGCTAAGATGTATTTGCTCCTAGCAATTGGTGCAACTATAGAGAGGAGTTCTGATGAAGAAACAATGTCTGCAGGGACTTTCAAGAATTATGTCTCTTGCTTTATGATAAATGTGTCTCTAGCAATGACTTAGAATCTTTATTGTCAGTGTCTTGATATGAGGGATGACTGTGATGAATGTCAGCAGCAACCCCTGCTGGTGGCCAGCTGCCTTGACAGCTGTCAGAGCTATTGGCCATGGGCATTTAGCCTTGCTCAAGTAGATTTGAAGCAAGTGAGGGTGGGGATGGAGATGGGAGTGAAGCTGTAATTCAGAGTCTTGAACTATGCCTAAAGGGGGGAAGGCAGAAAAGGTTAGCAAGAAAGCTCAAGGCTTCCTCCCCTCTGCCAACTGTACTCTGTAATTAGCAGAATGCAAATACTCCCAGGCTAGGAGAGAGTCATCTTATACCAGCTCTGGGGAATAGAAGTGAGGACTCTTGCCTTGAGGCCAAAATCCTAGGATTGGTTTTGCAAAGAAAGCAGGCACAAAAAGAGAAACCATGACTATGTCCATAGCTGCTTCCAATAGCCATTCCATATATACTTTGAATCAAGTGCAATTGTCTCCAGAACCCCTTGGAAGTATTAAAACATATAATTAATTAAATAATCAACCAAAATAGAATTAATAAAGTATATCTGAATGCAGGAATGTGTGTGTGTATGTGTGTGTGTGTGTGTGTGTGTGTGTGTGTGTGTGTGCGCACGCGTGTGTGGATGGGGGAGGGTGCTTGCAAGTGCCCATTTGATCACTGCTCTTTCAAGTTCAGTGCATTCTGAACCCTTCATATGACACCTTCTATTACTCCTTTCTTGGCCCTCTATCCTGCTTTGCTACTTGAGTTCTTTCTAAAAATTTCCCTTGCAAGATTCTCAGTCTGAAATCCTGAAAAGAAATCCTCGCAGAATAGCATCAGGATCCCAACAGCAGCTTCTAGTGCCAGAGGCAGCCTTTTTCCTGGCTCAGTGTCCAGGTAGCCCATCATAACACAGCACAGTGTGTGCTGCTTGCTCTCAGCTGTGGGCTGGGGAGGCTGCCTTGAGTAAATCTGAGCTGTCACATATGCAGGGATGACACCAGCCAGATGGGCATGTGTGTCATTCACAGGTGCTGACATAGGAGAATCTGATCTGGGGCTAGTAGAGACTTAACCAAATAAGACCAATGGAATGTGTTCTTGCAGTGGCCTGATGGTCTCATACTTGGCCTTGCCTCCCCACAGCTGAAGTGATTCTAGATGGTAGGTGATGTGGGAACCACAGCATAAGCTGGGTCCCACTATTACCTTAATTCCCCCCTCTTCTGCTCTCCATCCCCTCCCCCTTCCTGTTCCTCTCTCTCTTTCTCTCCTCACTGCCTTCATCCCAAAACTGGCCATGCCCCCTCTTATTTTCTAGGCTATAGCCAACAGGAAAGATGTACTAATTAATCTAGTTACTTAGGAGCTCCAGCCCTCTGGGCAGTGTCTTCCCCTAAGCCCCCTGATTGGTTCCCAGTGATCTATGAATAACTTTCCCCCACCAAGTGCTCACTCATAATTAAATTTCAATCACATCAGAAGCTGAATTTGTGTAGAGAGACTATTGCCAGAGCCATGTCACTCCGAAGCTGAGACGGCAGCATGATGGACAAGAGGGAACCACAGAAGAAAACATAGACATGGGACACACTGACAGTTTGGAGAACTTTATGTGTTGCACATTCTGCTCTTTAACTTCTGACTTTTTTTTTCCTAGACAGGATTTCTCTGTGTAGTCCTGGCTGTCCTGGAACTCACTCTGTAGACCAGGCTGGCCTAGAACTCAGAAATCTGCCTGCCTCTGCCTCCCAAGTGCTGGGATTTCTGACTGAAATTATATAATATTAAGATTAATATTTTAGCACTGGGTCACCATGGGTGTGGAGTCAGCGGACACCCCCATGGTCCCTAGAGGACTCTCCACACGATCTTAGGACCGACCACTGGTGAATGGAAAACAACTTCTGTTCCAATCCAATCTTGCTGGACCTGAGACAGCATTAGGGAAGCAGAAAACCGGCTTGACCAGGGGCACAAGTCCCTTCTTTCCGGTCAGCACCAGCACCGGGTCACCTTGGGCACGGAGTATGCGGACACCACTGAAGTCCCTAGAGGACTCTCTACACGATCTTAGGACCACTGGTGAGTGGAACAAAACATCAGTTCCAATCCAACTGTTACAGGCCAGTGACAGCAGGAACAAGGACACCAGAGCCCTTCCTGACCAGAGGCTCATGTTGCTTTTGATCAGTTCTGTTTTTACCTTGGTTATGAACAGACCAAACAGCTCCTCGGTCCTCAAAGGAGAAACCACTTTCAGGCACTGTAACACATCCAGGATCTTAGGACAACAGGATCCCAGGAGAGCAGGAGCTGGGTCACACAAGTATTTCAGGGTCTCAGAGGAACCTGACTGCCAAGAACTCTGACACACCCAGAATCTCAGGTTCACGGGAGCCCACGATCAAAGGATCACAGAGAAAGCTGGACTCTGAGGAGTCCTGAATCAACTGGGATTATAGGAAGGACAGACTCCAATCAGATCTGTTGAGAACAGCAAGCACTTGAGATATTCAGATGGCAGGAAGCAAGCATAAGAAAAGAAACACCAGAAACCAAGGTTACTTGGCAACATCAGAACCAAACTCTCCAACCATAGCAAGTCCTGGATACACCATCACAGGAGAAAAGCAAGAAATGGATCTAAAGTTATTTCTTGTGATGACGATAGAGGACTTTAAGAAGGAAATACAGGAAGACACAGGTAAACAACTAGAAGCCTTTAAAGAGGAAAAACAAAAATCCCTTAGAGAGTAACAGGAAAACACTACCAAACAGGTGAAAGAATTGAACAAAACCATGCAGGATCTAAAAATGGAAATAGAACCAATAAAGAAAACGCAAAGGGAGACAACTCTGGAGATAGAAACCTTAGGAAAGAAATCAGAAACCATAGATATGAGCATCAGCAACAGAATGCAAGAGATGGAAGAGAGAATCTCAGGTGCAGAAGATTCCATAGGGAACATGGACACAACAATCAAAGAAAATGCAAAATACAAAAAGATCCTAACTCAAAACATCCAGGAAATCCAGGACACAATGAGAAGACCAAACCTACGGATAATAGGAGTAGATGAGGATGAAGATTTTCAACTTAAAGGGCCAGCAAATATCTTCAACAAAATTATAAAAGAAAACTTCCCATACCTAAAGAAAGAGATGCCCATGAAAATACAAGAAGCCTACAGAACTCCAAATAGACTGGACCAGAAAATAAATTCCTCCCGACACATAATAATCAGAACAACAAATGCACTAAATAAAGATAAAATATTAAAAGCAGTAAGGGAAAAAGGTGAAGTAACGTATAAAGGCAGGCCTATTAGAATTACATGAGACTTCTCACCAGAGACTATGAAAGCCAGAAGATCCTGGGCAGATGTTATATAGACCCTAAGAGAACACAAATGCCAGCCCAGGCTACTATACCCAGCAAAACCCTCAATTACCACAGATGGAGAAACCAAAATATTCCATGACAAAACCAAATTCACATATCTTTCCACAAATCCAGCCCTTCAAAGGATAATAACAGAAAAACACCAATACAAGGACAAAAACTACACCCTAGAAAAAGCAGGAAAGTAATCTTTCAACAAACCTAAAAGAAGACAGCCACGAGTCTGCACAGGCCAGTTTGTGGACCGCAAAGGGTGAGTGAGCAAACTGCTGAGCAACACAGCTGCTTAGACAGACCCAGCTTTGGGCTCTAGACATGGGGGCACCCTCCCCGCCTGAGGAGAGGTCTCTGCCTGGAAGGGCTTTCCCTGCCGGAACTTGTGAGAGAGCCATCTTAGGTCCCAGGTCCCTCAGAGACCAGTCTGTGCAGGTGAAAGTGGGGACTGCAGAAACCACACAGCTTCTGGGACAGGCATAAGCAACACAGCTTCTGGGACAGACCCAGTTTCAGGCTCCAGACATCTGGGCACGTTCCCAGCCTGAGGAGAGGTGTCTGCCCGGGAGGGTTTTGCCTATTTGAGCTCGTGAGGGACCCAACTTGGGTCCTGGATCCCTCAGAGGTCAGTCTGTGCAGGTGAGTGTGCAAACCACAGAGGCAACACATCTTCTAGGACAGGCCCTATATAGGGTCTGGAACTTTACCTAAGAGGCAGGTCTGAACACCAAAACTCCGTGCACCTTCCCTGCAAGAGAGCTCACCTGGAGAGACTCCTCCGACCACTGAGACTCAGGAGACACCTGGGATCCCAGGACTGCTGACAGAGGCCAACAGAATCACAGGAAGAACAAGCTCCAAACAGAGACAACTATAACAACCAACTCCAGAGATTACCAGATGGCGAAAGGCAAACATAAGAATCTTAATAACAGAAACCAAGACCACTCGCCTTCATCAGAACCCAGCACTCCCACCTCAGCCAGCCCTGGATACCCCAACACACACGAAAAGCAAGACTCAGATTTAAAATCATATCTCATGGTGCTGGTAGAAGATATTAAGAAGGACATTAAGAAGGACATTAATAAGTCACTTAAAGAAATGCAGGAGAACACTGCTAAAGAGGTAAAAGTCCTCAAAGAGGAACAAAAATCCCTTAAAGAACTACAGGAAAATACAACCAAACAGGTAATGGAATTGAACAAAACCATCCAGGACCTAAAAAGGGAAATAGAAACAATAAAGAAAACCCAAAGTGAGACAACTTTGGAGATAGAAACACTAGGAAAGAAATTAGGAATCATAGATGTGAGCATCAGCAACAGAATACAAGAGATGGAAGAGAGAATCTCAGGTGCAGAAGATTCCATAGAGAACATGGGCACAACAATCAAAGAAAATGCAAAATGCAAAGAGATCCTAACACAAAACATCCAGGAAATCAGGACACAATGAGAAGACCAAACCTACAGATAATAGGAGTAGATGAGGATGAAGATTTTCAACTTAAAGGGCCAGCAAATATCTTCAACAAAATAATAGAAGAAAACTTCCCAAACCTAAAGAAAGAGATGCCCATGAACATACAAGAAACCTACAGAATTCCAAATAGACTGAACCAGAAAAGAAATTCCTCCCAACACATAATAATCAGAACAACAAATGCACTAAATAAAGATAGAATATTAAAAGCAGCAAGGGAAAACGGTCAAGTAACATAAAAGGCAGGCCTATTACACCAGACTTCTCACCTGAGACTATGAAAGCCAGAAGATCCTGGACAGATGTTATACAGACCCTAAGAGAACACAAACGCCAACCCAGGTTACTATATCCAGCAAAACTTTCAATTACCATAGATGAAGAAATCAAAGTATTCCATGATAAAACCAAATTCACACAATATCACTGCACGAATACAGCCCTTCAAAGGATAATGAAGGGAAACCACCAAAACAAGGATGGAAACTACACCGTAGAAAAAAAACTAAAAAGTAATCCTTCAACAATCCTAAAAGAAGACAGCCCCAAGAACAGAATCCCAACTTTAACAACAAAAATAACAGGAAGCAACAACTACTTTTCTTTAATCTCTCTTAATATCAATGGACTCAATTCCCCAATAAAAAGACATAGACTAATAGACTGGCTACATAAACAGGACCCAACATTTAGCTGCTTACAGGAAACACACCTTAGGGAAAAAGACAGACACTACCTTAGGGTGAAAGGCTGGAAAACAATTTTCCAAGCAAATGGTCTGAAGAAAAAAGCTGGAGTAGCCATTCTAATATCGGATAAAATTGAATTTCAACCCAAAGTTATAAAAAAAGACAAAGAGGGGCACTTCATACTCATCAAAGTTAAAATCAACTCTCAATTCTGAATATCTATGCTCTGAATACAAGGGCAGCCACATTCATTAAAGAAACTATAGTAAAGCTCAAAGCATGCATTGCACCTCACACAATAATAGTGGGAGACTTCAACTCCCCACTCTCACCAATGGACAGATCCTGGAAACAGAAGTCATGAAACAAATGGATTTAACAGATATCTACAGAACATTTTATCCTAAAACAAAAGGATATACCTTTTTCTCAGAAGTACATGGTACCTCTTCCAAAATTGACCATATAATTGGTCACAAAACAGGCTTCCACAGATACAAAAACATTGAAATTATCCCATGCATCCTATCCGACCACCATGGATTAAGGCTGATCTTCAATAACAACATAAATAATAGAAAGCGAACATTCTCATGGAAACTGAACAACACTCTACTCAAAGATTCCTTGGTCAAGGTTGAAATAAAGAAAGAAATTAAAGACTTTCTAGAGTTTAATGAAAATGAAACCACAACATACCCAAACTTATGGGACACAATGAAGGCAGTCCTAAGAGGAAAACTCATTGCCCTGAGTGCCTCCAAAAAGAAACTAGAGAGTGCATACACTAGTAGCCTGACAGTACACCTAGAAGCTCTAGAACAAAAGGAAGCAAATTCACCCAAGAGGAGTAGATGGCAGGAAATAATCAAACTCAGGGCCGAAATCAACCAAGTAGAAATAAAAAGAACTATTCAAAGAATCAACCAAACCAGGATCTGGTTCTTTGAGAAAATCAACAAGATACATAAACCCTTAGCCAGACTCACTAGAGGGCACAAGGGACAGTATCTTAATTAACAAAATCAAAAATGAAAAAGGAGACATAACAACAGATCCTGAGGAAATCCAAAACATCATCAGATCCTACTACAAAAGGCTATATTCAACAAAGCTAGAAAACCTGGAGGAAATGGACAATTTCCTAGACAGATACCAGGTACCAAAGTTAAGCCAGGAGCAGATTAACGATCTAAACAGGCCCATTTTCCCTAAAGAAATCGAAGCAGTCATCAATAGTCTCCCAACCAAAAAACGCCCAGGACCAGATGGGTTTAGTGCAGAGTTCTAAGAGACCTTCAAAGAAGACCTAATTCCAACTCTCCTCAAACTATTCCACAAAATAGAGACAGAAGGTACTCTACCCAATTCATTCTATAAAGCCACAATTACTCTGTTACCTAAACCACACAAAGATCCAACAAAGAAAGAGAAATTCAGACCAATTTCCCTCATGAATATCGATGCAAAAATACTCAAAAGAAAATCCTCTCAAACCGAATTCAAGAATACATCAGGACGATCGTCCAACCTGAACAAGTAGGCTTCATCCCAGGAATGCAGGGATGGTTTAATATAAGAAAATCCATCAACGTAATCCACTATATAAACAAACTCAATGACAAAAACCACATGATCATCTCGTTAGATGCTGAGAAAGCATTTAACAAAATCCAACACCCCTTCATGATAAAAGTCTTGGAAAGATCAGAAATTCAAGGCCCATACCTAAACATAATAAAAGCAATATACAGCAAACCAGTAGCCACCATCAAAGTGAATGGAGAGAAACTCGAAGCAATCCCACTAAAATCAGGGACTAGACAAGGCTGCCCACTTTCTCCCTACCTATTTAATATAGTACTTGAAGTTCTAGCCAGAGCAATTCCACAACAAAAGAGGATCAAGGGGATACAAATTGGAAAGGAAGTAGTTAAAATATCACTGTTTTCAGATGATATGATAGTATATATTAGGGAACCCAAAACCTCCACCAGAGAACTCATAAACCTCATAAACAGCCTCAGTGCAGAAGCTGGATATAAAATTAACTCAAACAAATCAATGGCCTTTCTCTACACAAAGATAAAAGGGCTGAGAAAGAAATTAGGGAAACAACACCCTTCACAATAGTCACAAATACTATAAAATACCTTGGTGTGACTCTAACTAAGGAAGTCAAAGATTTGTATGACAAGAACTTTAAGTCCCTGAAGAAAGAAATAGAAGAAGATCTCAGAAGATGGAAAGATCTTCCATACTCATGGATTGGCAGGATCAATATAGTAAAAATGGCTATCTTGCTGAAAGCAATCTATAGATTCAATGCAATCCCCATCAAAATTCCAACTCAATTCTTCAACGAATTAGATAGGGCAATTTGCAAATTCATCTGGAATAACAAAAAACCTAGGATAGCAAAAACTCTTCTCAATGATAAAAGAACCTCTTGTGGAATCACCCTGCCTGACCTAAAGCTGTACTACAGAGGAACTTTGGTAAAAACTGCATGGTACTGGTATAGTGACAGACAGGTAGACCAATGGAATAGAATTGAAGACTCAGAAATGAACCCACACACCTATGTTACTTGATCTTTGACAAGGGAGCTAAAATCATCCAGTGGAAAAAAAGACAGCATTTTCAACAAATGGTGCTGGCACAACTGGCGGTTATCATGTAGAAGAATGTGAATTGATACATTCTTATCTCACTGTACTCTGGTCAAGTCTAAGTGGATCAAGGAACTATACATAAAACCAGATACACTGAAACTTATAGAGGAGAAAGTGGGGGAAAGCCTCTAAGTTATGGGCATAGGGGGAAAATTCCTGAATAGAACAGCAAAGGCTTGTGCTGTAAAATCAAGAATTGACAAATGGGACTTTATAAGACTGCAAAGCTTCTATAAGACAAAAGACACTGTCAATAAGACAGAAGGCCACCAACAGATTTGGAAAGGATCTTTACCAATCCTAAATCAGATAGGGGACTAATATCCAATATATATAAAGAACTCAAGAAGGTGGACTCCAGAAAATCAAATAACCCCATTAAAAAATGGGGCACTGAGCTAAACAAAGAATTCTCAACTGGGGAATACGGAATGGCTGAGAAGCACCTGAAAAAATGTTCAACATCCTTAATCATCAGGGAAATGCAAATCAAAACAACCCTGATATTCCAACTCACACCAGTCAGAATGGCTATGATCAAAAATTCAGGTGACAGCAGGTGCATGTGAGGATGTGGAGAATGAGGAACACTCCTCCATTGTTGGGGGGATTGCAAGCTTGTACAACCACTCTGGAAATCAGTCCTGTTGTTCCTCAGAAAATTGGACAGTACTACCGGAGGTTCCCGCAATACCTCTCCTGGGCATATATCCAGAAGTTGTTCCAACTGGTAATAAGGACACATGCTCCACTATGTTCATAGCAGCCTTATTTATAATAGCCAGAAGCTGGAAAGAACCCAGATGTCCCTCTACAGAGGAATTCATACAGAAATGTGGTACATTTACATAATGGAGTATTAGTCAGCTATTAAAAACAATGAATTTATGAAATTCCTAGGCTAATTGATGGATCTGGAGGGTATCATCCTGAGTGAGGTAACCCAATCACAAAAGAACTCACATGATATGTACTCACTGATAAGTGGATATTTAGCCCAGAAACTTAGAATACCCAAGATACAATTTGCAAAACACATGAAACTCAAGAAGAATGAAGACCAAAATGTGGACACTTTGCCTCTTCTTGAAATTGGGAACAAAACACCCATGGAAGGAGTTACAGAGACAAAATTTGGAGCTGAGAGGAAAGCATGGACCATCCAGAGACTGCTGCATCCAGAGACTGCTGCACCCAGGGATCCATCCCATAATCGAATATAGGGCCCCCAATGGAGGAGGTAGAGAATGTACCCAAGGAGCTAAAGGGATCTGCAACCCTATAGGTGGAACAACAATATGAACTATCCAGTACCCCTAGAGCTCATGTTTCTAGCTGCATATGTAGCAGAAGATGGCCTAGTCGGCCATCACTAGGAAGAGAGGCCCCTTGGTCTTACAAACTTTATATGCCCCAGTACAGGGGAACACCAGGGCCAAGACATGGGAGTGGGTCGGTAGGGCAATGGTTGGGGGGGGTAATGAGGGACTTTCAGTATAGCCTTTGAAATGTAAATGAAGAAAATACCTAATAAAAATTGGGAGAAAAAAAAAGATTAATATTTTAGCATAGCCTCTGACCATGTATCCCAGGAGGCTTCTTGCTCAAAGTTGGTGTCTTTGAAGAAATCCAGACTTACTTCTATGAGGAAGGCATTTTTACATACATATCCTGTAGATCAGCATAATGTGACCATAGTCTATGTGCTGTAAGGTGTTCTTTTTTTTTCTTCAGCTGTGTCACATATTTATATATGTGACATATGTGTATATATGTGACATATATGTGTATGTATACATATATATAACATATCACATATACATGTGTGACATATATGTGTATGTATGTATATATATACACATACACATATGTATATATGTGTGTGTATATATATATATATATATATATGTATATATATATATATATATATATTTGTATACACACACACACACACACACACACACACACACATATACACACAACAAGTACTTCCAATGGCAGCATAGTACAGTGAGTCAGAACTGGAATCTTTACTTATGGTAACACGGAGTCTCAGGGATCCTGGGCTTCTGTTAATGCTATTACCTCAATCCCATCACTATCTAGGAATAGTCACTTGGTTCCATCCACCTTTAAAAACTAGAAATCGCCGGGCATGGTGGTGCATGTCTTTAATCCCAGCACTTGGGAGACAGAGGCAGGCAGATTTCTGAGTTCGAGACCAGCCTGGTCTACAAAGTGAGTTCCAGGACAGCCAGGGCTGTACAGAGAAACCCTGTCTCGAAAAACCAAAAAAAAAAAAAAAAAAACAAACAAACACTAGAAATCACAGTGTCAGAATATTTGCTGAGTTATCTGTGCTGACCCTGTCTTTCAGGGCTCTTTACCGACTTAGTTCTCCCTTGTACTCTGGCCAGCTGTTGGCTAGGGCTCACACTTGTATCTCTGTCTGGTGCATCTGCTTTGAGTTGCTGGTAAGCAGCTGGTGTTGCCAGGTCTCTGCTCCAGGAATCCTTCATGTGTCATGACTGGGTTTGCTGGAGTGAATTTGGGACACATATCATGTCCTTGCTCCCACTCAGCTAACTCGTCTGATGACTCATCCTGTATTCTCTGCCCACCCTTCCTTATTTCATATGCTCATACTCCTGAGAGAGGCTTTGCAATCAATCTCTTGCCCACAACTCTTGAGCCATGTTTTGCTTTAGGGGAAACAGAAGTGAAAACTCTGTTTTCAGACCTTCCAGCTACCAGGTGGATGACTTGGTAGGCAGATGGTCTTCAGACCTGGCTGATCAATTCAGCCATAATACTCCCAACCCTACAATAGCTTTCTTCTCTTGTGCATCTTTAGGCTTCAACCTATAGGAATCCCCCCAGCTCCCTCCTAGGCACTTGTCCTTGCTCTATTCCTCTTTATTTCTCTGGCATATCCCAGTCAGCCACCAGTATCATTGTTATCTCATGGACTAGTATGCCTGGACTGTGATAATCTTTTTACATTTCTTTATTTATTTTGATTTATGTGTGTATATGTGTGTGTGATGTGCATTTTAATGCATGTCTATGTGCACCTTTGTGCCCATATGTAGGTCAAAGTACAACTCTCTAGAGTCAATCCTTTGTTTCCACTATAGATCAGCATCATGTCTGAGCCATCTTACCAGCCCAGGATAATTTGTTTGTTTGGTTTGGTTTGGTTTTTTCGAGACAGGGTTTCTCTGTCTAGCTCTGGCTGTCCTGGAACTCACTTTGTAGACCAGGCTGGCCTCGAACTCAGAAATCCGCCTGCCTCTGCCTCCAGAGTGCTGGGATTAAAGGCGTGCGCCACCATGCCCGGCCCAGGATAATTTTTAATTATAAACTAACCCCTATACTGTCATATACATACACACACACACACACACACACACACACACACACACACACCACCATCACCACCACCGTCACCATCACCATCACCACCACCACACCATACAGAGGGGGGCGGGAAGAGAGTCTCACCCCACACACATACAAAAAAATAGAACTTTCCATTTAAGCATTGGGCATCAGAACTCAGGGCATTAGACTCATTGCTTTATACCAGCATCCTAAAAATAAGGACAAGAATTCTGCCTTGCAGGCACACTCTTTAGAACAAGATTCTAGAGCTAAGCTGCCATTCCTCCATCTTCTGCCTCTTGGAGCTCTTCATTATTGCTGACAGCCATTTTTAATGACAGGAAAGAAGACATTGTGTACTTAGTACCAATTAAAAAACAATCGCTACAAGAGCATTTTTCAACTGTATTATATATTTAAAATATCAATAAAATGTTAAAATCCTAATGATCAAACATGTACTTACTCTGCAGCTACTGAGCCAAACATAGACTAAGTTTACACTCCCCAACTGTATATTAAATAACTGTATATACTGAATATGTGGAACATCCTTTACTTTGTCAAGTTGGGTTTTTTCTCTGCTATATTCTTTCCTTCCTTTTCCTCTCCCTCCATCCCTTTCTCTCTAGATAGATAGATAGATAGATAGATAGATAGATAGATAGATAGATAGATAGATAGATAGATAGATAGATGATAGGAGAGAGTGCAACTGTCTGCATTCTTACTGCCTTTACAGAACAAGTGTAGATGCATGATTGCACAAATCTATCCTGATAATCTGTAAACTTAAAACCATCTCTCCTCTGAAATGAGTCATTTTTCTTACAATAGTTAAAAGAACAATATAATGAGGACTGCTTAAGCTTGTTGGGAGAAGCGTATCTGCTTACATAGGCTAAGGACGTCTGGCTAAACAAAAGAGCATTCCTCTTTCCAGTATAGACTAACTGGTGGTGTTCCCACTATGTTGTTCTGTGTTGTTATAGGTCCACTCCTCATATTTTGATCTCACTATTCTTCAAGAGACAGGGGTGGGTTGGGAGTATTGAATCTCAAATAGATAATACTAGCAAAAAACATTTTAATTTCCACCCTTGCGTCTAGCCATCTTCATACAGCAGTTTGACGGATCAGCTTGAATATCCTTCCTAGGAAAACTACAGTGTTGTTTCCCGTTTAACCCACTTAAATTTTTGAAGCTTGAAGAGGGCTGAAGTTCACTAGTGTCTTCTTTCTCCTCCAGCAACTGTTTATGATTCTTCCCCATGACACATCCCAGTGCTTCTTATCCTTCCTTCCCACACTTGTCTTCAATTATTTCTACCATTCTCTTTTCTTTTCTTCTTCTCTTCACTGATATATATGATTATGTAATTATATATATATATATATATATATATGTGTGTGTGTGTGTGTGTGTGTGTGTGTGTGTGTGTGTGTATACACACACATTGCAATGCAGTTCTCACCTGCATAGCAGGTGAGAGAGAAGGAAAAGGAAGGAGAGAAAATAGCAGAGAAAAAAATATTTACATTGAAAATGCTTGTCACCTTGAAGTTGCTCAATAAGTAAATATTCATTGACTAAGTCAATAAAAGTATGCAATATTTACAGAGAACAGACTTTATGTTAAGCAATCTCTGCCTTCATTTCCTGTAATCCAACTACCCAGCAAGCTAGATGCCAGCCAGCTGTATTGTACACACAAGGAAACTGAGGTGTAAAAAGAGAATAGGTGAACCATGGTTACCCACCTAGAAACAGCACAACACACAGCACTTCTGCCTGACTCTAAAATCTTCATTCCTGATGTTTGTATCTCTTTTAAGAGAATTTTGTCTGATGCTTTCTATACACAAGTTTATTTCATGAATATTAAACAAAGAAGAGTTTGTTCTATTTGTGGTAAGCTGAAAACAAGCCACACACAGCAAAATCCAAAATCCGGTTAAGCACCAGCTCCAGCAGCCACCGTGTTCTTTCAAGCAAGTTAGTTACATTCTCTGTATCAGGTCCTACATCTATCAAGAGGGTAAATACCTGGCTTTCCTCTTCAGATTGACACCATGATTAAATCAACTGCCTCCTGTGTCATGCTACAAATTAGATAAGCAAAATGGCACTTGAGAGAGAAAAAAACCAGATGACAGGAAATAGAAGTGATTTTTGTATGACACATGAATTCTTCTAGATGCCCTATCTTGCCTACAAACTAAAATTAATTTCCTCATGTTTTACAATTTTATCATGTTATTTCTTTGGTTTTGTGTACACATGAATATACACACATGCCAAGGCCCACGGGTAAAGGTCAGAGGACCACTTGCAAGAGTTCTTTTTCTCCTTCCAGAGTCCCAGGGATCAAAGTTGGGTCATCAGGCTTTGCAGCAAACGCCCTTACCCACTGACCTCTCTGCCCTGCTCAGCTGCTCCTCTTTTCTGATTTTCTAGCATCGTGTTCTTCCTCTGTCACAATATAGGCTGCCATGCCTATAGTAATTTTTGGTTTTCTTTTCCATCTCTTCCTCCCCTCCTCTGGACCAAGGCTGCTCATAGACCATCCATGTCTGTTTTAGTAGATGTGCAGCCAACATAGTGCCATCACCTGTTTCCTGCTTAGTCAGGAAACCCCTGCCCAATGGATGGCTTAGGGTAAGACAGGAAAATAACTGAACTATGAAGACTCTCTAATTACATGCTTCTGAATTGCCCCTATCCTCTGCTAGAAATTAGTGTACATTTCTCTTCTTGGTTAATCATATATTCAACTTCTGAAGCCTTGAAACCAAAATGTAAGAAAGAGGAGAAGCTGTGATATAAAGAGGTGAGACTCTGGTCTGCATCCCTCTAAAGAGCTGGCTCTCTTACATCCCACCCAGTCCTACTAGTTTCCTTATTACCAACTATAGACATTTAAGTCTTCTTGTTGGTATGAAGAAATGTGACCACACCCAGGTCTACAATCAAGATAAGTCACAAAATATACCATTGAATTAAATGACTGAAAAGCTAAGTGGTATATGAAAGGGAGGAGATAGCCATCTGGTTATGAATTAGTATTCTCAACACCATATTTATTCATTGACCATCAAGCCTTTCTCGTGAACATAATTGTTCCACAGTATCTAAGACACTGTGCCATAAGCACAGGTTTGTATTGAGCTGAAAAACATATATTTACCACAAGTGCTAAAGGTCAGTTTTATAAGAACCAAATCAGAGCTAGAGACAATAATGGCTCAATAGATAAAAACAGCTACTGCAGAATCATGAGGATCTGAGCTCAAATCTCAAGTATGCACATTAAAAACCGGGCATGGCCACTCACTTTGTAAGCCCACAATTCACAGGACAGAGGCAGGTGGGTTACTAGAGCTTGCTGGCCACCAGCTACATCCGATCTTCAGTGAGTAATCTTGGTCTACAATCAAGATAAGTCACAAAATATACCATTGAATTAAATGACTGAAAAACTAAGTGATATATGAAAAGGAGGCGATGACCATCTGGTTATGAATTAGTATTCCCAACACCATATTTATTCATTGACCATCAAGCCTTTCTCTTGAACATAACTGTTCCACAGTATCTACACACATGTATATACACACGTCAAGGCACATAGGTAAAGGTCAGAGGACCACTTGCAAGAGTCCTTTGTCTCCTTCCAAAGTCCCAGGGATCAAACTTGGGTCATCGGGCTTTGCAGCAAACGCCTTTACCCAGTGGAGCAAAATATCCAACAGTCTCCTCTAACCTCTGCAAGCATTTGGGTGCACACCAGCACACTCATACATGTGTGCATATCACACACACACACACACACACACACACACACACACACACACACACATTAAAATAAACAAAGAAAACTAGCATTTCTAAGTAAATAAAACAAATGACCCATCCCAAAGTTAGTCATAGTCTTGTCACAGTTAATACTCTCCACCTGGGACAGAGTTATCACTTATTTCTGTTCTTTAGACAGAATGTCCCAGAAAAGAGAAGAAGCCTAGCGATGGTCCCAGGCAAGGGGCTGTGCTCTGTCTTTTGTAGAACACCTGTCTTTGTGCAGAGATGCCGCAAATTCTAATGTGTCCTTATGGCTTAATGGTTGGGCCAAGTCATATAGATGCCCATGGACTGCATTTTGTGATGTTACATCTCTGCCTTGGGAGTGGAATGGGAGAAAACACCACAAATGCTTCTAATTCCATCTCTGATATAAACTTGAACCATGATGCTATCTGACACATTTAGTACAATACAAGAGACTCTTGAGTCTCTTGAAGAAATTAAGTGAGAAAAGAAAATATTTGCCTGCTAACCCCTTATTTTCAGTCCAACACAGACACTCTTACCCACTGACTCTTTTCTAGGTGCAGTTCTCTTGCAGTGACTGTTCTGGGTCCTCCCCACCTGTATTTACAATAGGAACAGAAAGTCTCTATGCCAGAGGAAAAAATGGGATTGTGAATTGTCCATTCTACTAAGCTATGTGTTATATAAAGTATCTATTTTTGAAATTCTACTCTTTATTTCTTTAAATACATGTTTATCTCTTTAAAAGTCTACTTATTTTTATTTTGTGTATGTGTTTGAGTACCTCCATGTGTGCCTGTGTACCATATGAGTGTCTGGTACTACAGAGGTCACAAAAAGATATTTGATCTCTCTAACTAGATTTGCAGACGGTTGTGAGCTGTCATGCAGATGCTGGGAACTAAATCTGGAGTCTCTGCAAGAACAAGTACTGCTAACCACGGAGTCAGCTTTGCAGACCCAAGATGCTATTTTTTCACTTGCAAAATGAATATGAAAAATTATGCATGGAACAATGCACTGGGGCTATAGCCCACAGTGGAAACTTAGGCACTGTTGTGTCCCTATCAGTACTTCAATGCCCACAAACGCAGGTAGCATGTCCCACATCCAGCACCTCACAGATGTATAGCCAGGATTCCTCCAGCTCCCTCAGAGGCACCTCAAACTCAAGAGATCTGAATTGAAGGTAATGAGAACTCACATTTCTGGCTTTACATAATAGATATATATCAATTTCTCTTCAGAGAAGTGGCGATCATTTTTACTTCTTTTACCCCGGCTCTCAGATTTGCCCAAATAAGTCCATTTTTGCTTCTTAACTCACTGACTTATCTTACCAGACTACACCTTTTGAATCTTAGGGCTAGAGAGATGGGTCAATGGTTAACTGCATGTGATGCTTTTGCATAAGACCCAGGTTCACTTCCCAGCATAAGAAGGTTGGTGTACCAGCAGCCACCTGCAATCCTAAAGACGGCAAGATGGGAGACAGATACAGGTGGGCTCCTGTATGTTCCTGGGCCAGGTAGCTTGGTCTACTGAAAAACTATTTCAAAGAAAAGTGGAATGTTCTTGAGGACCAACACCCAAGGTTTTCCCCTGAGCTCCACATGAATATCATGCAAATCACATGCACTAACTGGTATGAATGCATACACACAGGGAAATTAAAAAGAAAATTCCCACTATGTAAACTGTAAAGTGCACTCCATTTGCTAGGCTCAAGCTGTCCCAGGCCATTTCCATGAACTCAAGCCTTCCCAGGACAGTTCTGTTAGTTCAGATCCTCCCTGCTAGCTCCTCTCACCTGAATGTATGCCTCAGGGAGACTCTAGGTTTCAGCATACACATCCCTCCACACTCCAGACTCCTCATCTGTTTGCTTTCCAGTCTTCATCTCATCAGATCTATTAATTGTGTTATTTGCAATATTTGCTCCTCCCTCTGCAGTCTCTTCAGATACATTAAACACTGTTTTCACTGCTAATCAAATGTCTGATGAATCCTTTCATTGTGGCAATTATAACACATTTTCTTAAACCACTCATTTTCAACCTAATTAAACTTAGGCTTCCCCAAGTGGCCACAGATTTTTATCCATTTCATGGTTGGCATTTAGCATACACCTAATGTTTGCAAGCTTCCAATAACTCTGATGGGAGGAGAGAAGCACAGGTCCCAGAGGAAGGGTCCTTCATTTACTGACCTTGGGAAAAATTAAGGATGAAATTTTCAAATTCAGTGTGAAGTTAATTAACCTTCCAGGATTTTCACTAATTCACTTATTGAATACTTGTTATTATATGTAGTAACACATCTTTTATATAAGTTTGCAATGTCAATTCATTGAAGATATTTATGATGAAATTGGATTGCATTCAGAGGCACACAAATCTCAGCGTGGATAGTGATGAGCAACTGGGGGAGCTTGAAATTCATCTGACCATGGAGATAAAACAATGTTTCTTCTTTTACTGAAGTAACAGTAGTTATAACTTTAATTATAAATAATAATAATTTACTTACAAGTGATAATAGAGGCATTAGTAATCATGGCAGCTTATGGTCCTATGTGAAGTATTTCTCATGCACATCTGCCAATAACTCTGTGATCTTTCAAACCTACAGAAAACTCATATATAATTGATGACAACTTTATGGACCATAAATCATTGATCAGAACAAAGAAGGATTTGGGGCTTTGAAGAATCCTAGCAGTCTCTGGATAAGATAGCAGATAAGTAGCTTTAGAGTTGAGAACTCAACTAGATAGCTTAACAATACAGATATTACAAGGCAGTTCTTTTATGATGCTACACAAGCTGGTTTATGGTGATTGGAAATTATTCACGAACTCCTCTTGGCTGTCTTATATTTAGGTTAGTGAAGGCCCACTATACCTATCTTTTACAAGTCTAAATGAGTCAAGCCTGCTGTCTTTTCAGCACCCTCCAATAGCTTCTGAGCTTTCTCAGAGTAAAAGTCAATGTCCTTAGGAGTTTTGTTATTATTAGAGATAGCAGGTATAAATCCCAGCTTCTATGGCTTCTCTTTCCCATCCAAGTCAAAAATTGTAGGAAGGAAATAATAAAATGATAACCTCTTGGAAATTGGGCTAGAGAAGCAAGAGGAAAATAACCTCATCTTCTTTTGATACAATATTACACAATGAGAATATCAAAGGTATTTTGGAATCTTAACTCTTTCTTCAAGTAGGGAAGATGGACAATTCCATACATGAAGGAAATCATGTGATATTGTAACTATAATTCTCACATTATCATGATAAATAAATTGAAAATAACGTATTTTTCAAGTGAACAAATATATCACTCTTGGTAAATGCTGATGAAATGCTAATGGTTGTTAGGCTTTGATAATTAATCTTGTTAAATTTTTCTGTTACAAGTTATGAATTTGAACTATTCTGCTGTCTAAGTATAGCTCTGGCTTGCATGCCCACTCAGTACTACTACTTGGAAATAACAGACGCGTTTATGCCTCAGGAATCACGAAGACATGAAATGATTGAGGTCCATTTCACTGCATTACAGGCAAAATCAAGACAGAACCTTCTAGTCTCTATCTTATAGATATTATATTTTTGTTTTTTATCATTAGTTTTTCTGTGAAAAGTCTTACTACAAAATGTATATTCAGCATGCCTCGCGAAATTGTCTCTGCTAGCTTGTACTCGGCGTGCCCTCCTCTGTAATTCCTGAAAAGAAAGATGAGTAGTTCCTTACCCACACACTTGTGAATGCGCATCCAACATGTCTTCTTCCTATCTTAACAGAACTCTGAGGTGCACATGCCTGAAGATCTGAAGAAGAAAGGGGGAAATCTGCTCAACCTAGGGAGTCCAACAAGGCTCTTAAGGAAGAACAGCCATTCACAAAGGGAGGACAGAGCTTACAGATCAACTGAAACACATCAAGGAGCTAAAATTGAAGTTTTTCAGAAACCCATCCAGATGGACTGGCCACTGGTCACTCAGCCCTTAAACAAAAGTTTGGTCCAAGGCAACAAATGGAAGAAAGCAGATGCAACCCAAGAGAAGCGTAGGTCCTTCCTTCATGAGTTTTGCAAGAAATATGGTAGAGTAAATGATCCCAAATCCAACCTTTTTCATATGGTATCTAGGATATATGTAGAAGACAAACACAAA
Source organism: Mus minutoides (assembly GCA_902729485.2). Taxonomy (NCBI): domain Eukaryota; kingdom Metazoa; phylum Chordata; class Mammalia; order Rodentia; family Muridae; genus Mus; species Mus minutoides. The sequence goes on from LR749637.1 coordinate 2,379,411, forward strand.
ATCCTATACTGTGAAGTACCAAAAGCTGGCTGCTCTAATTGGAAAAGAATTCTGATGGTCCTAAATGGATTGGCTTCCTCTGCATACAATATCTCCCATGATACTGTGCACTATGGGAAGCATCTGAAAACACTGGATAGCTTTGACTTAAGAGGAGTACGCATGCGTTTGAATACCTACACCAAAGCTGTGTTTGTTAGAGATCCCATGGAAAGATTAGTCTCCGCATTTAGGGATAAATTTGAGCATCCCAATAGTTACTACCACCCAGTGTTTGGAAAGGCAATTATCAAGAAATATCGACCAAATGCCTCTGCAGAAGCATTAAATAATGGATCTGGAGTCAAATTCAAAGAATTTGCCTACTATTTGCTGGATGCTCACCGTCCAGTAGGAATGGATATTCACTGGGAAAGAGTCAGCAAACTGTGTTATCCGTGTCTGATCAACTATGACTTTGTAGGGAAGTTTGAGACATTAGGAGAAGATGCCAATTACTTTCTACAGTTGATTGGTGCTCCAAAAGAGTTGACATTTCCAGACTTTAAGGACAGGCACTCCTCTGATGAAAGAACCAATTCCCACGTGGTAAGGCAGTATTTAAAGGACCTGAGCGCAGCCGAAAGACAGCTCATCTACAACTTTTATCACTTGGACTATTTGATGTTTAATTACACAACTCCACATTTGTGATTTGCATTCATTTTCTAAAGCCCTACATAGATTTAATGATGATGGTCTCAAATCAGCTACTGTAATTGTCCTACAATTCTCTGTATGGAGGAAATTTAGCTAAGTGGAGTTGTCTTGATTGAATGAAGACTTTGTTTTTTAACCAAAGAGTATGACAGCAATTGGCACAAAGTTATTGAAAAATCATCTCAAGGAGACATGTAAACAACTTGATGTGCTTTTAAATGTTGGAAAAGAGCTGTTTTGGCATTGTAGCTTATACGGTGGAAGCAATAACCTAGCCAGATGTTACATTAACCAAGAAAGCCTCTTGCATGTAAAATAAAAGGTCAAAAAAACAAGAATTGTGCATTCAAATCCTGGCAACCATGCACTGCCATGCATGAAGCTATGCTTAGCAGTTTGTGTCATTTGCAGCAAATGATGGGATGGTTTTCTTATACCCTGAATCTTCCTATCCTGTGATGATAAATCCATTTTAAACATTTGGGCATAGGCATTTTACTATTGATCTAGAGGCATTCTGTGATTTACAATATGAGAACAGAGCAGACAAACAGATGATTCTGTGGCTTTTTAAAAATTGAAGAGCCAGTAAAAATGTACAACATACTAAGATCAAAACAACAAAAGCCACCTTTTTCTTCCAGAAAAAACTTCAGGGGGATTGATTTTTTTTCTTGGTTTTGAGCCCTCCGTGAAGAGACAAAATGAGCCAAACCAAGCAGGTCCTCTTTCTAAACATCATCAGATAGAAATGTGCTCTTAATTCTGCTTTAATTGGAAAAGGGGCAATTGTTTCAGGATGGAATTATCATCAAAACCAAAAGTTGCTGTTCTGAATATAGACCTCTAGCAATAACAAAGTTTTATAAGAATATTATTTGAATCAAAGCACCATGTGCGTAGCTTTCTATGTGGAATACACTCTAAGAATAGCTTTTGTTGCAGTCTAATTATTCAGCTTGAGAATGACTTTTTAAGAACTAATATACCACTTCAAAGACAGGTTATGTTCTAGAGAATCAACATAACAAGAGCCCCCAGAAATGTTTTTAATAGGCTTATGAATAAGCAAATTAAGGTATTTTCTTCTTAAGTTTAAATACTCTACACTAACAAAGTCAAATACCATTGCATTCAAATATTAAATCAAAGTCTTTGGAAAATAGGACCATGTGTCACCCTTATGAAAAGTTGTAATGTACTTTGGAAAAATTTTCCAAGGGATCTTAAATTTAAAGACACGTTCAGATGAGAAGTGCCTTTTAATTAGTTAACGATTGCCCTGACTTAAGCAAACCACATGCCAATCAAATCTTGTTGAAATGCCTGTCTCAAATATGTTTCTCTTCCTAAGCTATCGTATTTGATCAGTAAATATTCAGCTATGTCTTGCAAAGAAAGCCATGTCTTAATATTTGAATATTAATAGACCAAGGTTCTTATAGTCATTCGTGTCTCCTTTTGATTTTCCATTTCATGGCTGAGTATTCATGAACTGCTTCACTCTGTGCACACACCCGCCTTATCTCTTCCATAGCTCACAGGAGTGGGTGAGCTGCAGCGAGCCAAATCAGCAAAGTATTAAACTTTCCACCCCACCCTTCGACTACTTTTCCATCCCATTTCCTTATGCCTCTAGACCATAGTTGTAAGCTGAGTAATCTAAATTATATAAATTAAAATGTTGCTGTACTGGAGAGAGTGAATTCCTCATAACTTAGAGACCTTGAAATTATCTTTTTTCTGGAGAAAGAAAAGATAAACATTACAGAGATCTGAAAGTTTATTCTTGTACCACACAGAGCTCATTTTATTCAGAACCTGCTACAAAGGCTGTTTCTCAAAGGCATTTCTAAATGGAAATAAGAGACAATTGTTAACAGCAAAATATATATTTTTAAAAGCACCTCACTTTCACAGCTCTGGAAAAAATGAAAATATTCTCCCTCTCGTATTACCATTTCTCATGCCCTGGGCTGGGGGGGGGGAGAGACATTTATATACCCTATTTTAATAGGCACAAGTCTTGGGCAGAGGAGAGTGAGAGAGCAGGGGCAAAGTACAGTATTCATTCCAGTAGTCATCCAGGAACTTTGCTATAAGATGACCTCACCTCTCTGTGGCTTTAGCTTTTGCAGTTCTAGCTACCTAGCCTCTTCAACCACAGTATGAAAATATTAAGTGGAAACTTTCAGAAATATACAACTCATAAGTTTTAAATTGTGCAACATCCTAAAGTGAAATTCCTTGCTTCCTTCTATTTCACCTGAACCTGAATCAGCCCTGTAACTAGTGTATCCGTGTGGTTGATGTGACCTGCCTGGTGGTTGATGTGACCTGCCTGGTGGTAGCCATTGCAGCTCTCAAACTGACTTTCACAGGATCACAAAGTTTGTGCTTAAGTGCCTTTGTGTAATAAATAGCCTAAGGCGACATCACAGTGCCTGTATCATTGACCTCATGTCGCCCCATCAGGCAAGCATTTCATCACTTTACGTTAGTATAGGAAAGGTGAGACCATTCAAACAAGAAGATTAAAGAAACACAGAGTGATAAAATATTGCCATACATTTTATGCTATATTGTCATAAGTGTCTCTTTTATTAGTTATTATTAATATCTTACTGCACATAATTTATAAATTAAACTTTTTCATAGGTATTTATGTATGAGTAGGAAAACAGAAACCTCTGTGGGCTTCGGTGTTCCCTGTGCTTGAGGCATCTACAGAGGAACATGGAGAACACCTGCCATGGATAACAAGGAACACCTCCACTTATTCTTCTTCTGACTATCCCTACCTATATAACTACAGAACAGTCTTCATTCCTTTCTCAGATGCACTCTGTGCCTGACACCCTGCACAGTTGTGCATTCAACGGAGAAGGTTGGCTGTTTTCTCACTGAATAACAACCTGCTGTATAACCTCTCCTCTACATGATTTTATTTCAGAGACAAATAAAGTAGTTACTATCCTAGATCTATTGTTATACTTAAGTATATAATTATTACAATAATATAATAATTCATCCTTATATAATCATGTACATTCACATATGTACATACACATATATACATATATAATATAATAATTCATTCATTTGTCCTGAGCTGTCCTCCTTTGTGGACCAGCTCAAGTTTACATTCATTGTATCTGTTTGTGTACACAAATCCATGTGGCTGAACACTGGGAAAACAATTTCATGAATGGAAGGGCAAGGGGACTAGTCTGGACTCACTTTGCATATGTCCAACCTTCCTTGTCAGTACAAAACCTCTTTGCTCTAATACTGGGCAGTAGCTTGGCCCGCAGATTCTTTGTTCTGCTATTCCTGTCTGGAATTCCAATTAAGATATCAAGTTGACAATGAATCTTAAACCACATATATTGAACCTGGAAGCCACCAATACATAAGCATAATTGATGTGATTGTGTCAGTACAAAACACCCAATTTTTTGATTACTGCATATGTGTTTGGAAACACCCATTAAGTCAATGGAAATGTGAAGCCATGTGCTATCATGTCTATTTCACAAAGTATAAAATATTCCCCAGCAATTCAAGGACTATTTGGCTGCCCTTCCTAATTAGGAGGAGGATGGAAATCTTGCATTTTGTGAGAACTTATTCTTCAAAAAGTTCAATCTTTTAAAATACCTAGTATTTAGCAAATAGCCATATATAATCAGATACACAGAATTTTAAATGTCAGAGTAGCCTTGATGCATTTCTGGAGGAGTTAATGGGATTGGGAACAGAAAGGCTGGATCGTGATAAACGTCTCCCTGCTGTGGCCTCACATTTGGTGACTTGGGAGCACCTTCAGTCCTGGGCATCCCTAGCATGTGGAGGAGCAGAAGCCTTGCCTACAGCAAACATCCACAATGTTTCTATTTATCAGTAGACTTTACCCACTAGAGACTTTAGACCAAACTCAAATCAGTATAATCCTACTTTTAGAGGAATTCTTCTTTGATTATAATTATTAACAATATCATTATCATACAAATCACTTTTCCATATTTACTGTGCATCAAGTACACTTTTAAAACTTCCCATACACTCACCTGTTTACTCCCTCCAGGCAATCTAGCTTCAATTGCTAGTATAAGCAGTTTATTTTCCTCTATATATAATAAAAGAAATTGAAGCACAGTATGTTTCATATGTAAATAAACAGATGTACATATACATGTGTACATATACATATATACATATACATATATAATATAATAATTCCTGCATCTTCCCTGAACTGTCCTCCTTTGAGGGCCAGCTCAAGTTCACATTCATTGTATCTGCTTGTGTGCACAAATCCATGTGGCTTCACCACTGGGCAAACATAATTTCAGGACTGGAAAGGCAAGGGGACTAGTGAACTGCCAGAAGAGACACAGGCAATAATTGGGTAGGGAGCCAGAAAGCCCACCAACAAACTTAGTTTTAGACAGAAATGTTCACTTTTCTTTCCTTGATATGCAGAATAGCTAAAAGTGAAAAATATATAGTATAATCTTAAAGATGTTTTTGAGACAGGATTTCACTGTGTAATGATGTCCATCCTGACTCAATATGTAAATCAAACTGGCTTAAACTTACAGAGATGTACCTGCCTCTGTCTACCAAGTGCTGGGAATAAAGGTATACATAACCACACCTAGAAGAAAATATTTTGGATATATATATGCAATCAGCTATGTTTTTAGCTAGCTAGTTAATGCATTTCAGGGTATATACATAACCACACCCAGAAGAGAATATTTTGGATATATATGTAAACAGCTGTGTATTTAGCTAGCTAGTTAATGTGTTTCAGGTCAGTTTGTCCCTTTACTACTGCTGAGTTAAACTGACAGGTTCCATGATTTAGGAAAAAAGGAGTCTTTAGCATCTGCTGCATTTTTTAAGCTACACTTGCTCAGAAAAGTCATACTCTTGGGTGGGTGGGTGGGTGGGTGGAGGAACACCCTCATAGAAGCAGGAGATGGGGGGATGGGATAGGGGGTTTCCAGGAAGGGGGGAACCAGGTAAAGGGGATAACACTTGAAATGTAAATAAATTTAGATAGATAGATAGATAGATAGATAGATAGATAGATAGATAGATAGATAATAGATAGATGATAGATAGATAGATAGATAGATAGATAGATAGATAGATAGATAGATAGATAGGAAAAAAGAAAAAGTAAAAGAGTCCATGGAACAAGTTTAACCTAATAAAAATACTTTCTTTCTTTTTTTCATGAGAAATTCTAAATAAGCTCAAGATCAAAAGAGATATAGAGTAACGAACAGAAAGCTCAGAGCAACTTTCCCCACATGGTAGACAACTAATTGTCCTGGGTAATGGCAAGAATAATCTACAATAGACATGTTTTTTGGTGTTTCAGAAGTGAGTTAACTTAGTAAACAGCAGGACAAACTAAGAGAGGTGAGTAAAAGCAAGAGGAGAGAGGGAGATACAGACATTGCATTGGGTGCTCACAGCATCCAGAAGAAACCAACTGAGAAGTCCCTTTAAGGCAGCCAACTGGAGTTCCTGACCAAGAGAGATCTGGTCAGAGCAGATGTCCTATCAGGTGAATGACAAAACAAATATAAAGATATAGCATCATCAAACTGGGTGTTCACAGCGTTACCTAGACCCTGAGTGAAGAAGCTCAGGCAGTTGGTTGGAGTTCCCAGTTGAACTTTCTCTCCATGACTGAGCTTCCCATGATTGAACTTCCAGCTTCTGCTTCCCTCCTTGGGCATTTTTGTATCATGAATGAATAAGTAATAGTAACAACTACTGGAATGGCAAACCTTCTGCCATCTTCTCAAAGACATGGTGTTTTCTTTAGGACTATTTGCTATTCTCTTCCTTGCCTGGCATAGATAAAAGTGGGCAAGGGACATCCTATCCCTAGACAAGGGACTTTGGGGCTACACTATGAGCCAAACTCCCTTAGGTCTGAAACTAAGGGTAATCCCACTTCCAGCTTCTCAGTGAACCCAAACAGCACATGAATACTTACAATATAATATACATAATTATACTGAAGATGGTTCTGGCTCAGAGTGAATCACAGTGAATCCTCAGACTACTGTCAGAAAAGAGGCAATGATTCTTTGTCCTTCGTTATCCCCAGAACCAGGTTTGCATCAGATAAACCTAGACTCAGGAAGATTGTATAAAAGAATGGTGTTTGTGGAAAGTTAGTGTAAATAAGCACTGAGATAGATAGAGCTGGGGTTTGGGAGAGAGGGCTTCCCCATGGAAACACTCTGCCTGGAGAAAGTGGGAGCAAGTTCACCAGAACTCACCTCCCATCCATCAGAACTGCTGCCTCAATATTCCCCAACATCCTGCCCTTACATGGCAACCTATTCAAATCCATGTATCCATCCTCCCTTTCCACCTCTAACCCTTAGTTCACATCACAGGTACCCACAATGATCTCCTCTCTATGTAGCTGGAGGTATGACAGCTATATGCTACTATCACCATAACTCTAAAGATCATTTTTGTGGAATCTCTTTAGATCATTTTAAAATCCCATCTCGTTGTAGACAATCAAATCTGTGGGGAAAGGCAAAATTATTCTTGCTTCAAGTGACATTCATTAGATTGCTTTTAATCAATGCAAGCTTTTTTTTCTTCTTTTTCTTTATTATCTGCTTGCTTGTCATTTGGGCTACCTCCTATGGATATTGAACTTCTGTTGTGAGGGCTGGCAACATGGCTCAGCAGCTAAGAGTCCTTGTTGCTCTTGCAGAGGACCTGGGTTTGATGCCAGCACACACATGATAACTCACAACTATAACCACAATTTCAGAAGATCCAGTGCCCACTTGGATCCCCTTTATAAACTCCATGCATATAGTACATGTACATGCAGACCCCAAAATAAACATATATATATATATATATATATATATATATATATATATATATATATGAATTTCTTTTGCCATTGGAATGTATCTTGGCTTTTCCACAACCTACAGAATGTGTCCTTCCCAAGAAGGAAAGATGTAAGTCTGCACATTTGACTCATTTTGCACTGTGTGTAGTCCAGCCTCTATAACAAATACTTTAGAGCTACGGTTAAGAGTAACTGAAGGGAGATATTTTGTTTTCTTGGCCCTTTAAGTTTGTTACATGAATGACTTACACTAGCCCAACTTAAAAGTGGACCTCATTGGTTAGATTATATAAGCATTAAGGTTTTAACACTTGTGACAAGGCCCAGAAGGGAAATTCTGCTCATCGCAAATAATTCTCACTTAGCCTTCAGAAAAGCTCAAGTACTGGAAACCCTCGAACTGGATCCAGAGAGATGGCACAGTATGTGAAGCACTTGCCACACAAAGGTTAGAACCACAATACAGGTCCTCAGCACCTGTGTGAAAGCCAGCAGGCTCAGTGGCCATTCTGTAATCTCATCACTCAGCAGGCGGGGACAGGAGAGGCCCAGGACAAGCAGACTAGCGAGAAAACAAAACAAAAACAAAAACACTGTCAAACTCACACATGAGGCCGTACATGCAGCACATACACAATCACACACACACTTTTTCAAAGGAAGTACTTTCTGTTGGTTACCCATAGCCACGCTGGACACTATGGGAGCTGGTCATTTCCCTATTGAACGAGTAAATCTTCAGAACTAGCAGAAAGCAGACCACTTTTACTTTCATCAGCAATGAAGATAGAAAGAGTGGAGGTTGTGGGTGGCTGAAATGCCACATGTGTCCTTTCCTTGGTGAAGATGGCCTGAGGGAGTGGAGAGGGGTAAGAATGCCCAGGGCAAAGTCAGAACAACCATAGGAAATATCTCCAAGAAGGAAGCTACTTGTTAGCTGTGCTAGATGTGTGCTCTTAATTCTAAAATCAAACCAATGGCTCATCTGTAAATGTCTGTGCATTTCCTTTGTCTACCACCCTCTGCCCTATAATACCCAAAGCTGGAAATGGCAGACCAACAGACTCTGTCCCTCCAGACATGTCAATGTTCCCATGCAGGTACTGTGGCTTCAATGCTGGAGCCATCATGGCAACAAGTGAACACTTTCATCTATGATTCCCTAAGCAAAGGTGACTTCTTCTGCCATCTCAAGCACTCCTTCACCCTTCTGTAAGTCATCCACCTAAAAGAAACACATAGATTTTGTGATCTTCTATTCAATTGTATTTCTAATAAAGTGGTGCATTTATTACCCTTGGAAGAAAACACAAACAAGTAAGCAATACAAACCAACAAATTTTGATCTGTAAAGAACAATTCACTGGGTTCTTCTAAGTAGCAGACATTAGGAAAATATCAGTGACATGAACAGCATGCCTAATTCCTTATGAAAAGGGGATTTCAGTCTACTCACCATAATAAATGAGGAACCTGAGTGTTAGGCTAATAACCAGTCCAAAGTCAGAGCTGAACAAAAGTCTCTGATTTCAAAGACCACACACAGCAGTCCATAGGCCAGATTTAGAAACAAAGGTATTTGGCTTGGCCTACAATACATTTGACTTAATATTTGTTACTTGCCAACATTTTAAACACTGGAAGTTTTACATCAACAGTAACAAATTTGTCATCCCAAATCCATTTGAAAATAACTAAGACAGACTGGCCAGCTGGAGTTCCCACCCCCTCTACTCAGTCTTTCACCCCACCTCTCTGCCTCATCTGACTCACTTTTGACCATGTGTTCTTTCTTCACTCACCAAGCTTGCAGAGAAGTGGCTACTGCACGACTCTTTATAGAGGCATTTATATTGTGCAGTGATGCTGTCTGGCTCTGGGTATCTGCATCCTCCTGGGGATGCTACTCTTTTTTTTTTTTTTTTTGAAGCCATATCGAGTAGATTTCCCATATAGACTCAACCTTTGTAGGACTCTGTTTGGGGACCATAGCAGAGACATTGAGAGAAATCCAGTATGTTTTTCTGGCATAATTTCATCTTAGCTGCTGGGTGCCCCTGATGACAGCACTCCCCGCAGTTCAAGGAGTGAACTCTTTCACTCAGCAGAAGCAAGGCATTGTCTGATACGCTTGGGACATTGGATCCTAGCGACAGGCACTATGTTCTACTGCTCAATCCAGATTGCTTTTCTGCTTTATCATTTGAGTGTGTGTGCGTGTGTGTGTGTGTGTGTGTGTGTTAATACATGCACTTACATATAATTCCATACAGAGATCAGAAGAGAACCTCTGATCCCCTGAGGATGAAGTTTTAGGTGGCTAAAGCCATTCACCATGAATGCTAGCAACCGAACTTCGGCCTTCTGCAAAAGCTGTATGTGGGCATCATCTCAAGCCATCTCCCCAGCCCCTCAGCCTGCTTCTGTCAGTTGTCATTCCCAGCCTCTATTCTTTGCTCTGAAAATGACTAATTTCCTGATAACTTTGAAAATTCTAAGTGTGTGAACTCCCTGTCCCCAGAGATCTGTTGTCATTCTGTTGACCTCAGAATTCCCAGTGACATCCACTATGTTCCTTTGCTGCCAGCTACACCACTTAGAGATCTGGTGATGTGTCTCCACACATCTCCATGCCATGACAGACTACATATTACCTTTTCATTCATTCATTTACGCAAAATATTTTCCAAGTTTAGAAACACATTCAGAATTGTATGTGGAAATGCACTCAAATGCTGGAATGCTTATCAACTTAAATTGACAATAAAATATATATATATATATATATATATATATATATATATATATATATATACCTATCTGAGATTCCCTGTATCAAGACCATTATGGCACCCCATTGGAAATTGATTGTTTTCTCGAATGATTATTACAAATATTGAATTCTGAAAGTCAGTGTGTGTGTGTGTGTGTGTGTGTGTGTGTGTGTGTGTGTGTGTGTGTGTGTGTGTGTGATTATTTTTTAGGTCCTGGTCAAATATGAGTGATAATAAAGCCTAGTCTTTGCACTTTGTCACTTGCTTAAAAAGTTAAAAATCCCCAGGCTCAGAGGCAGGTCAGTAAGCCTTGGGACCAAAGTCCTCTAGGATACTGAGCTCTCAGAATGTGGAATGCTGGCGCCTGAAGTCTGCCAAGTACAGGAACTGGAGCTGAAATGATGAAGTGAGTTATGGGGACAGCGAGGGGCACTGCCCAAACTTTCTGAAAGCTTTCAGAAAGAAATGGGGAAATGGAAAGTTTCCCCTGTTTGAAACACAAAAGACAAATGGGCCTTGAAGGGGTTTTGGCAACTCAACTGCGCACTGAGCACAGTGAAGACAAGCTGAGTTTCTCCAATAAAAAATAGAACGCTGTTTTCAAATTGACCTAAGATGATGGAAAATGGAAAATATTTGCTATTTGGGTTATTAGTTTGAGAGTGAGTGCCCCGGGAAATATTTTGCAATTTAACTTAAATGACAAAAAACATACTTTTTCTTGGGCTTCATTAAAGGTTTGTCTCCCCTCACCTTTTGATTGAACCATACGACCTAAGCCACACTGGACCAAGACTGACTGACACATATATACACCCTTTCATGTGGTTCCAATTACAGTTCCATAACATGAACTCTCACCTGAACTATGGGAAGGGGGAGGCTCAGAAAATAAATCTGACTTTCTTTTCTCTTCTTCTTTTGTCATGGTAAGAGTGTATGTGTGTGTGTCCACACGTATGCACATGTGCATGTATACATGTGGAAGCCAGAGCTCAACCTTGGTTGTCATGTCTCAGAACACTACCCACCTTGTGTTGTTGTGTTCTGTACAGTTTGTTAAGACTTAGTCTCTCATTGGCTGGAGCTCGCCAGGTATCCTAGGCTGCAATAGGCAGAGAAGCTATCTATCAGTTGCCTGAATCTATCGCCCCAGTCTGGGATTAGAAGTGTGGACCATAGTAGGCTCCTCACCAATCCCTAATGTGGATGTAGAGAATCAGTTTCAGGTCTTTCTTCCTGCATAACAAGTGCTTTACCTGTTTAGTTACCTCTCCAAGCCCAGCCTTAAACTGTTTGTTTTTAATTTATTTTATGTTTAATTATGTATATACTCTCAACCACTGTATAGAAAAAAAAGTATTTTTTAAAAAATCCTGTATGTGGTTCCTTCCCTCCTTAATGTTTTTTTTTGTTTCCGGATGAAACACACACCCCACCTTTATATTGTAACATGCCTTAAGCAGCACAATAGCTGGGAAACTGCCTACCATCCATGCTGCTAAAATCTACCTCCTGTCCATAACCCGAGTTAGTACTTACTATGATTCATCTGGGCTGCTCTTAACTCCACTTAGGCAACCCTCTGGGCCATGTTCTCTTGGCGCCTAGCCCGTGGTGGCTCTCTTTTCTCCTCTCCTGCACCTCTTCTCTATCCCACGGCAGCTTCTTTTTCCCTACCTTCTCTTCATGGTCTCAAGTCCAGGAAACCTAAACCTGGCTGGGCTGCTGGCATCTTTATTTACCAATCAGAATTAACTAGGGGCAGGGACACTCAGCAGACTCTCTCATCTCTGGGGATTAGCATTAGAATACAAGCAGCAGTAGGCCAACTCACTACACCACTGAGCCCAATACCACAGCAGCTTTGAGCTTACAGTACAGTGGCATTAAATACATCCCAGTTGTATAGCCATCTCATCCTCCATCTGTGTATTTCGGCTTCTCAGTACTGTACCAAACAGCTGAAGTAGTCAGCACACAAAAAGATTATTTTGGCACTGAGGTTTGGATGTTTCCATGTGTGACTGGTTTACTTGTAATGTTTGAGGGCAACCCACCAATGTGGAGGTTCACATATAGCCGAGATACAAAAGAAGATGAAGAGAAACAGCCTGGGCTCCTATATTCCCTCTATTGTCAAGGCTTTCCTATTAAGTCCCAACCTCTTAAGTTTCTATTCTATCCTAATAGCACTGAGCTAGAGACTAAATCCTAAACATTAGGCCTTTGGGGGACTTTAAGATCCAACTTGCAGTACCACTGTGGTTTGAGCATAAAGTGTCCCTCACAAGCCCCCACATTGGAGTACTGGTGGTGTCTCTCGGAAGGTTGCTTAACCTTTAGGAAGGCACCACTCCCTGTCATTCTTTTCCTGATAGATATACGTAGTTAGCAGCCTCATGCTCCTGCCTCTATGCCTTCCCCACCATAAAGAACTAGATAGCTCTATTCCTAAACTGTCAGTAAAAATAAACTCCTGCTCCTTAAGTCATTTCTTATGGGGATTTAGTCACAGCAATGAGAAAGTAACTACTACAAAAGCCATTGACAGAAAGCATTCATCTTCAAAAATGGACTCTCCTCCCATTAAACAACTCTACTTATCCCCTCCTCATAATCGTGGCAGCCATCATTCTTCCCTCTATGCCTAGGAATTTATCGACTTTAAGTAGATTCTCATGTAAGTAGAGTCATATAGCATTTATTCTTCTCTCTGGCCTGTTTCACTTAGTTTAATGTCCTCAAGGTTCATCTCTGTGCCATGAGTCAGAATGCCTTTATTTTCTAAGGCTGAGTAGTATTCCATTACATGCATAATTCTCTTCTCTAATCTACTCTACACATGCAGGAGAGACAGTGTACAGCATCAGTAAGCCCTACCACAGCGCCTTACTAAGCGCCTTATTGCCTGGCCTCGGGACTCACAAAACTGCAATCTCTGTCCAGCTCAGTCAACTGCATCGCCTCCACCACAGTCCATCCAAGCTGAACCAGAACACTTCCTGAACACACCACTCACTGGTTCCCCTATTTTCTTACGTTATTTTCATACCACCGTTTTCTCTCCTCTAAGGACTTCCTCGTGACTCCCAGAATATGATACTAGCCAGTGACTTCTGTCAGTTCTTTTCTCCCACTCTCCCTGGGGAATCTCTGCCATTCTTGCTTCAACACCATCCTTAGGCTGATAATTTCAAATCACTCTTTGTAGCCTGAGTGTAACTTGACAGTGGTTGTATGTGTGTACATGTGTGTGACTGGTTGCATGTACTTATACATGTGGTAGAGTTCCAAAGATAATGACATTGGGTCCCCTAAATCCATTATTGATTATCACTTTATTTGCTTAAGAGAGAGCCTCTCAGTGAACCTAAAAGCCAGAAGACCACAGCAATCATCCTGTCTCTACCCCTCCCCAACTCCAATTTGCTGTGCTTATAGGCATTGCAATGCTAGAATTTTTATGTGAGTGATAAGAAATTGCACTGAGGTCATCATAGTTGTGCAGCAAGTGCTTGGACTCACTGAGCCGTCTCCTCAGATTCATCTGTTGAGGATTCTGACTGTGGTTTCCAATGTGTTGCTTCAGTGAGGATCCCAGTGGCTCTCTGTATGGTGCCGATGTGAAATAGGCTCCTCAGGATCAGTTGCTTGAGCGGCCAGTGGTGTTTGGGAAATTCTGGAACTCTGGGGAGATGGGGGCTTGCTGGAGAATGCAATGTCTTCTATTAACCTGTCTTCTCTAGATATAGCCAGACTCTCCTGTTTCTCAGCTTGCTTTCAGTTACCCAAACTGGTCACAATAACCCCAAATTGTTTGGGTGCCCGTCTCCCAGGTTTACTCATGCTGTTCCTCAACAAAAGTACCAAAAGCACTCCCCTCCCCATTAGCCTTCCCAGGTCGCCCCTCCCTGCACACAGCTGAGGAAGGTGTAGCTCCTCCTCTTTGCCTTGGCTTGAATTCACTGCCATGTTCTGGGCATCCCTGTGTTATGAGGAAGCAGTATACTATACTATGGCCGCCACTGAGAACCTGCTACTCTGTATCAGTGAGAGCTGAACTACACCTTCAACTTTCAAATCCTGTAATTTACATCTCTGAGTGCTAGTTTTTTCTGTCTCAAAAATGAAGCTAGCAACACTTAGTGCACTGTCTAGGAATAAAGAAAGGCAAGTGAGTGATCCATAAGTATTTGTAGGTATTTTATTGTTGAGAATAGTTTTCGATATCCTGGGTTTTTTTGTTATTCCAGATGAATTTGGAAATTGTTCTTTCTAAACCTATGAAAATTTGAGTTGGAATTTTAATGGAGATTGCATTGAATGTGTAGATTGCTTTCAGCAAGATATCCATTTTGACTATATTAATCCTGTTAATCCATGAGCATGGGAGATCTTTCTATCTTCTGAGATATTCTTCAATTTCTTTCTTCAGAGACTTGAAGTTCTTATACAGACTTTTCACTTGCTTAGTTAGAGTCACACCAAGGTATTTTATATTATTTGGAACTATTCTGAGGGGTGTTGTTCCCCTAATTTCTTTCTCAGCTTGTTTATTCTTTGTGTAGAGGAAGGCCTCTGGTTTGTTTCAGTTAATTCCATATCCAGCTACTTTGCTGAAATTGTTTATCAGGTTTAGAAGTTCTCTGGTGGAACTTTTGGGGTCCCTTAAGTATACTATCATATCATCTGCAAATACTGATATTTTGACTTCTTCTTTTCCAATTTGTATTCCTTTGACCTAAATGGGGGAAAAACCTTGAAGACATGGACACAGGGAAAAAAAATTCCTGAACAGAACACCAATGGCTTATGCACTAAGATCAAGAATCAACAAATGGGACCTCATAAAATTGCAAAGCTTCTGTAAGGCAAAGTTCACTGTCAATAGGACAAAACAGCAACCAACAGATTTCAAAAAGAGCTTTTCCAATCCTAAATCCGATAGAAGGCTAATAACAAATAGATAAAAAGAATTCAAGAAGTTAGACTCCAGAGAAACAAATAACCCTATTAAAAATTAGGTACAGAGCTAAACAAAGGATTCTCAACTGAGGAATATGGAACAGTTGAGAAGCATATAAAGAAATGTTCAACATCCTTAGTTGTCAGGGAAATGCAAATCAAAACTACCCTGAGATTCTACCTCACACCAGTCAGAATGGCTAAAATTAAAACCTCAGGTGACAGCAGGTACAGGAGAGGATGTGGCAAAAGAGGAACATTCCTCCATTGCTGGTGAGATTGCAAGCTGATACAACCACTCTGGAAATCAGTTTGGTGGTTCCTCAGAAAATTGGACTAAAACTACCTGAGGACCCAGCAATACCACTCCTGGGCATATACCCAGAAGATGCTCCAACATGTAAGAACCTGGAAAGAACCCAGATGTCTCTCAACAGAGGAATGGATACAGAAAATGTGGTATACTTACACAATGGAGTACTATTAAAAACAATGAATTTATGAAGTTCTTAGGCAAATGGATGAATCTAGAGGATATCATCCTGAGAGAGGTAACCCAATCACAAAAGAAAACACATGATATACACTCCCTGATAAGTGGATATTATCTCAATAGCTGGGAATACACCACAAGATACAATTCACAAACTACATGAAACTCAAGAAGAAGGAAAAGCAAAGTGCATATACTTTGATCCTTCTTAGAAGGGGGAACAAAATACCCATGGAAGGAGTTACAGAGACAAAGTGTGGAGTAGAGACTAAAGAAATGACCATCCAGAGACTGCCCCACCTGGGGATCCATCCCATATACAATCACCAAACCCAGACGCTGTTGTGGATGCCAGCAAGTGCTTGCTGACAGGAGCCTGATATAGCTCTCTCCTGAGAGGTTCTGCCAGGGCCTGACAAATACAGAGGTGGATGCTCACAGCCATCCATTAGACTGAGCACAGGGTCCCCAATGAAGGAGCAAGAGAAAGGGCATAAGGAGCTGAAGGGGTTTGCAGCCCCATAGGAGGAACAACAATATAAACTAACCAGTAGCCCCAGAACTCCCAGGGACTTAACCACAAACCAAAAAGTACACATGGTGAGGCCTATGGCTCCAGCTGCATATGTAGCAAAGAATGGTCTAGTTGGTCATCAGTGGCAGGAGAGGCCCTTGGTCCTGTGAAGGTTCTATGCCCCAGTGTTGGGGAATGCCAGGTCTAGGAAGGGGAAGTGGGTAGGTTGGTGAGCAGGCAGATAGGAGAAGGGATACAGGGAGGGTGTTTTTGGAGGGGAAACCATGAACAGAGATAACATTTGAAATATAAATAAAGAAAATATCCAATTAAAAAGTATTCTATATGTTACTGCATTCCTGACATCTTATTACAATCTCTACATGGCTCTATCTCTGTCACTCTACCGTTCTCATTGTTTCAATGTCCCTTGCTCCCTCAAGAGATTTTACTCCTTCAAGTCAAAGCATGGGACTTGTTCCTCTTTGTATACCTCAAATAGACCTTGTTAATATTTTTGGAAGAAATTATGCAAGGACAAATATTTGTGATTTGTGGCACAAGATCTTTCCTAAGAATGACTAAAGCTATATTATCATAATAGGAAAATGTGTCATATCTTTTGAGTAGATTCCAAGTTACTTGTTAAGCAGCAAATCTTAGTAAACATCTATCTAGCTGAATATGCTTTCAGGTGTTGAATCCTTTTTAATAAGATAGTATTTCAAATAGCATAATCAAACATAGAAGTGAGCTAATAAGACAAAACCCCAATAGCACATTAACTGCCATCCCTTTCTTTCCATTATTTCTATGTCTAGACCCAACTGAGTTTATACCCCCTCACATGAGCCATGCTGTTCCCTGCCCTGGAGGTTTGTGATAAATCTGTGACACTGTTAGTTAACCTTAATGCTCCGTTGTTGCTTGGAAGAAACTTCTACAACCCCAAAATTGGGCTGAGTAGTTCAGAATTACTTTTCCAAAGCAACTCCATGGTCCCGCTTGAGAATGAAGGGGTGGTTCCAGGGTTCAGGGAGTCACATTTCTTACTCCTTCAGCCTGAGCATGTAGCTCACATGTAGTAGATTATGCCAACTGATAAATGAACAGAGCTCTAGATCTATTCCGCTTCATGAGGATGCTAGCACACACTGAACTGAAAGATTACAAGGAGTTATCTAGTCAAAGCATAAGGCTAAGTCCTTTAAAACTACTTTATGGATGGCAGCTATAGATTCATTCTATAGCAGAAAAGACTGGAAAGAATTAAAAAGTGTCTTCTATGTTAACCAAAAACATTAAAAGGCATTATTTAACTTGGGATGTGATTGAAAAAGTCCCAAGAATAACATTCTAAGCCCACACTGCCAGTCAGTGTCTCCTCTAGTCCAACAGCCCCATCTACTGAATTCCTATTAAGCAATGTTCATTTCTAGAATATTCCTAAAACAGGTATTAGTCACATTTTCTGTAGTTATCTAAATATTTACTGTCTAGTTACCTTGCCATGTTTCTTTGTCTAGATGATCTGCCAAACTTCATTGCTCACCCCCGTAAAAAACTTTAATGACTAGTAATTCGTAATTGCAACAATAGGCATTTTAATAACTCTCTATTAATAAAAGTGATTCGATAAAACTTATAAAATATTTTCCAATTTCTACTTCCCATCTACCTAACATAGATATGGATGTGTGTGCTCTGTGTACTCATGTGTGGCACCTTCCCCTTCCATTTAGTTTCATTAATAGGTCTTTCCTAACTATTTCCCACAGCAGCTTTGGCAGAAGAGGTAAGATGCTGGGCTAAATTCCCCCTTAGTCATCAAAAACTGTCCACCACTCAGGGGCCCCTCTGTGCAGTGAATCCCATGGACAGAGCCAGCACCAGGAGGCTGACCTGGCAGCAGTTGAGCCACATTCCCAGAAGCCACTGCTGTACTTTCCCAGTCCATCCAGGCCTGCTGGCTGGCTGGCTGGCTGGCTGGCTGGCTGGCTGGCTGGCTGGCTGGCTGGCTGGCCCTCAAATTCATTTCTCACCCTCCCTTGCTCTCCTTCAAAGGACACTTGTAGGCTACATTTCCTTGGCTAGTGCAGCCCACTCTGATGCATGGTGCACTGTTAAAGTCAGAGAGCTTTTGACAGCTTTGAAGTAACTCTTAACTCCTGAAGTGACAGAAAAGACTATGCTGGAAAACCAGGGTCATAGTCAAACTAATCATGACAGAGCCAAAAGCACAACATACCTCTGTGACATCAAGGTCAAAACCAAGGCCAAAACCCAAAAACCTAGACTGTGGATCCCTTAGCTCAAAGAATCTGTGAATCTTAAATATCAACCCTAGCAAAAGAAGCTATTCCCCTCAAAATAGCTTTACCTTCCATGGAAACCACCAAAAAAATAGAAGGAGGTGATTTATAAGATGTGTGTTTTACTTGAGAATCTCTAGTTTGGACTAGAGATGTGGCTCATTAGATAAAAGCACTTGCCATCAAAGTATGAGGACCTGAGTTCACATCCTGAGAGCCCATATAAAGAAAGATATATAGCATCTGTAATCTGGCACTCCTACTGCATGGGAAGTAGAGACAATATAATCTTGTGAGCTTAAGCTTGTGAATCAGCTACCCTGGCAAACACAGAGGGGGAAAAAACTAAAACACTATCTCAAGCAAGCTGAAGGTAAAGAGTAATAGTCAAGGTTGCCCTCTGAACTATAGACACATGCTATGACACATGTGAACCCCCAGTGATATACACAAGTGCATAAACACATATGCACATGCATGGGTACACAAACACACACATCACATCATGTCACATCACATGGTAAAAAGATGCTTCACTTCTAATTCAAGTATTAGCATAAGCCAAGGAAAGATACTCTATGATGAGATAGCCGGCCCACCTCAAGAACTGTAGACTTTGTTACTATATATCAGCAAGTATCAAATGAGCATATATGAAAAGAAATTTCAAAGGAGTTAGACAAAATGGAAAAAAAAGCTGTAAAGTGCAGAATACTATAGCACACAATTCATTGTCATGATGAAACCTATGCATACTCAAGAATTAAGTTTCAGTAAAGATCACTGAAGCTAGTCCTCATGGCTGATATTTTCTCTTAGAACTTGTGTATGATGGTGACCTACAGAAGGCCTCAAAATACAAAGACATTAGAATAGACTTAGAATGCCAAAATCCAAGAACCTTCCCCCATGCTATGGTTCCCAGGACAAACCAAGAACACTGTTTTCTCAGAGCCTTTGTGTTCGTAGAACTACTTCCAGAATTGTCGCAGACCCTTTAGATCCCCTGTCTGCGTGGATCAGGTCTCTTGGAGGCAAGTGGGCGAAAGAATAGATGAGAGTGGGTGACAAACAGAGACCACACGAGAGGGTGTGTAGAATCTGAATGTATTTTCGCAAAGTGAACACCAGTCTTATATAATACAGAAAAGAAAGCAGGCAGGCAAAGTACATTGAAGTTACCTGACACAAAACAAAGGAATGACTTCAAAAGGACCAGGTAATATTTACAGTAAATATAAAACAGCTCTGCCTAGGGTCAGCTAATGAAAGGTAAGGATTTCACACCCTAGTCACCATTTGTGCTGCTCCTTTGAGCCTTGTGAGAGCTAGCACTAGGGGGTTCTGCTCTAGCAGACCTTCTCATGAATAATATATTACCACAAGCCCTCTATTTCCTGGGCCCAGGTAAATTCTAGCAAGAGTCTAAATTGGCTGTTCTTTTAAGTATCTGTGTGGGGAATCTCCATTTGTCAGAAGAATTCACCAACTTGCTTCTAATCTGCAATGTAGTCTGCTATACCTGGCTGTAGTGAAAATTCCTGTCTCAGTGGGAAATCCTAACTACTGAAATCAAGGATTCTCTAGGGCCATTGGAACACTGGAAGGCTTAGCTAGGTCAGAATTCAATCTTAAAAGGCATTTATAATAAAATAATGCTGAAGGAGAGCACGTGGATCCATACACCAGACTAATGCGGGCATATACAGGTTATGAGAACACCCTCCCAGAATGAGTTTCTTTTGAAACTCTTTGTCTCATGAGCGCTTCCAAGACTCTCAGCTTGTCAAGCCACTTCACTGGGATGTGTGTAGCACAGAATAATAGAAACAAGGTATGCACTTGGCTTTCTATAACTGGAGGAACATGATTAGCCAAAGTTATATAGCAACAGCTAAGAAATCATTTGTACCTAGGTGTGAGATAACTGACAGATGACCACAGGATTGTTTAATTTGTGTGTTTCAAAACCTTGAGAGAGAGAAAGCAGATGGTGACCTCATCTGCAGAGGTAGGAGAGTAACAGCTGTTCATGTAACAATGTCCCCGACTGATGTTGGTTTATATACAAAGCCCTTCCTTGAAGAGAATGTCATATCTTCTTGAACAAGACCTTCCCTAGTAATACTAATAATAAGTACCATATATTTCACCCAATCTCTCAAAAAGAGGTTTGCCACCATAATTAGGGAGGCCACACAATGTGAAGATATACATATTTTTCTGTAAGGTAGAATCTGTTAACTGACATTACTACACCCATTGTACCATCTGGATCCTACTGATGATATTTCAATATATTAGTTGGGGCTTATATGATATGTTAAATCTCATGCCTATATCTGTTTCTCAGTGAGATCAAAGAATTTTTAGACCCGCTCTTATCTTCTCTATATTTGACTTTATTGCGGGGCAGTGGGCTGCGTACAGATAGCCTGGTCTCCAGTCCAGCACAGGTCTTGAACCCCGGGGGACCCAGTGGGTGGTAATTTCCACCTACATAGGACAGAAGGTGTTCAATCATGTCTCCTGGACCCCTGGCTCCTGTTGAAGTTACCGTCCCCATATCCCCCGCAGGAGAGGTGTGTGACTATTAGTCATACAGGCAATGTCCCAAGCTTCTGGCATTCTGGCTAGACTCCACCCCCACAGTTACCTGACTATAGCCAGGTATGCTCCTCCCCACAGTTACCTGATAACCCAGCCCACTAAAAAAGGGGCTATTTGGTACCTCCTCTCTCTCTTTAAGCTCTCACCTTTCTTACTCTCATCTCTAGCCTTCCTTCTCTTTCTCCCTTCTCCCCTCTCTCTTACAGGATTTCTCCTTCTATAGGAAAGACCATTACCCAAATCACTTTCACACAAAGAACAGAATATTTACTCTCTTGCTCTGTTAAGTGTAAAATCTGTTTCCTTTTGTTGTGAACAGGGAGAAATAGCTAGAATTTATTGCGTAGCCATAATCTCATTTGATGGAAATCTCTTTAATTGTTACTAAGCTAAAGTCATAATTTCTTAATTGGTACACAATTTATTTTGATGCAAAATCAAGGGTTTCATTGGTATAAATTTTTTCTATAGATACAAAATTTTTTAAGTACAGAATTAGACCCAGTCCTTCTATAACTGTTATTTTAATCTGATCTGAGATGCTTAAGCCTGTGAGTTTAGGGCCAAATAGCAAATTCATGGTTCTGAGATTATTGTTAGGGTATTTTCAGATATTTTAATCCTAAATAGTTGAGAGTAGTTCATGGACAACAGTCCAGATTACTTTACATAGATAGTTGGTTTTCAAAAATGGTAAAAATCCACAGAATGTGACATTTAATGTTATTTATTTACTTGTTGTTGAGGCTAGTCTGCTCCTGACAGCCTTCCCAGTCTTGGATTCAAAGAAGAAATTGAGCATCTATTAGTTACTCCAGTTGTGGAGAAGTAGCTACTAGGCAAGAATGGACTCATTTCATCTACAGACATAATACTGCCCCCAAAAAGAACACAATTATAGGTTAGGACAGTTTGGTCCTGCCAAGACAAAATAGGCTAATCCTTAATATCTTGTTTCTCTAAAGTCTATTAGATGACTCTAGACCAGAAGGCTGAAGACCAATGTTTCAACATTTTGAAGTAAGGGACTGCCCAGGTGGTCTCTATAAATTGGCTAAGTTTTGGAAGCTGTGATAAGCTTCCTATATATTTTCAGTTAACACCAGTTCTTCTTGGATTTCTGATGGGGTTGAAGACTTATAGTCTCATAAGCCAACCCAGACTATTTACTTTGAGAGAACAGATTTGAAAGGATGGTTTTCAGATGTCATTCTATCTGAAGCCAGGACACAGCCAGGTGCAGAAATTTTAAGTTAGGATAGAGGACAGTGTTCAATTTTATTAGCAAAAATGTTGGACTGGGTGTTAGGTCTATCTTATACCATATAAATTACAAAATGATAATAGCTGTGCTCAAAATTTATTTTGAAAGAAAGGGTTTTTTTTATTTAATTAAACAGAAGGGATGATATGTTGCAGGATTTTCCCTGTCCAATTACATTAGTGCAGAGGAAGCCTGTGATTGAACAGGGAAAAGGGAGGCAGAGCTAAGAGTTGCAGAGACAGAGTGTCTCAGGGGAGAGAGGGAGAGGAAAGGAGAAGGAAGATGGCTGCAGACATGAACCCAAGTGGCATTTACCAACCACAAGTAGTCATGTATTGGAAGGTTAGATTAATTGGGATAAAGCTTTTGTCATTGTCAATTGACTCTGAAGTTTTTGTGTTGGCATCTTATAAATTATGATATTGTTGATACATAAATCTGATTAGTTAATTAAGCTTTAAGAGTCCTGATTTTACCAGATTAGTGGGCATTGTGATATCCAACCTTGAGGTTGGTGGTTCCATTTAGTTACCGGAATGTGGAATTTAAGCTGAGGAAGAACTAGTGGCTCCCAGGACAAGCGAGCCAGATGCTGCTGGGACTAGATGGAGAGAGATGATGGCAGTGGCAGGAGTGCAGAAGTGTGGTCTGGCCCCATGGAGAACTGGTGGGTTTATTTTTAATATTTCCCGCAACAATGGTCCATAGGAATCTTGATTTTCTTGATGTTAAGAAGGTCATCACATTGGCTGACTATGTTTATAACAGTTAATTTGCCTTGTGACACAGGAAATGCCAAGTTCACCAGATATCTGGGGAAGATAATGAGAGATTAATGAAATGGACATTTAGTAGTTACCTCATTAAGGAATGTTTTTGGGCACACACATAACATAGGAGGCCTAAAGCATTCTTTCTTAGTAAATGATAAGAGGTTCTTGTGCCTCTTGTCTCTGCCAAAAATCTTGGAGAGCCTTTCTAGATTTTTTTTTTAGGGAGCAAATATGGTTTAATTCGTGTTAACTCACAAGACTCTTTGTTGACTTCAAGTCAGCTTTCTATCACATTTGGACAGTCCCTAAGATAATCAACTTGACAAAGGAATGGTTTGTTTGATTCATGGTTTTGAGAGATACCACCTATGGTCTGTTGATTATTTCCCTTTGCATCTGTGCCAAAGCAGTAAGAAATGAAGACACATGGTAGGATGAACTTCCCTCCTCATGACTGCTGGGAAACAAAAGAGAGGCAGGCCTAGAAGATCACAGTATCTCCTCTAATATCACAATACTAAACTTCCAATGAGGTAACTTCTTCACACTAAGCTCCACATCTTAAATGCTTTTGCAATCTGCCTATACACACTCTGGCTGGTGAAAAAGCCTTGAGAATACTGGCCTTTGGATGAGCACTGACCCAAACTTGAACACGTGACTTGTGTAATGAGCTATATGCCTGTCCTGGGATTTCTGGAAAGTGCCAGTAAGAGAACTGAAGTATATTCCTCTCAAATTAGAGAATAGAGGCTTGTCTTCAGCAGTACAAGACCACTCTCAATTTTAAAAAACCAAGTTTTTAGTATCTTCAGTGGTTACTACTGATTGTCAAATTGACAAGATCTACAATCACCTAGGAGACAACCCTCTGTCTGGGTATCTCTGTGACACTTTCGAGACTGGATCAAATTTGTAATGCCCTCCCTAATGTGAGTAGCACCATTTCAAAAGCTGGAGTCCTGAACTAAATAAGAAGGAGAAAGCAAGCTGAGCGTGAGCAGTCCTTCCAGCCTTCTTTCTACCTTCAAATGTACTGTGGCCAACTGCTTCACAACCCTGCAGCCATGACTACCCTACTGTGGTGAACTATACCCTCAAAGTATGAGCCAAAATAAATGCTCCTATCTTCAAGTTGCTTTTATTAGGTATATTGTGTCAGAACAAAGAGAAAAGTAATAAATATAATAGCTTTGAAAATGCATCTAATCGTGGGATATAAAGTACCTCTCTCATCAGAGCTTCCTATGGAGAAGGAAGTAGTACCACACAATCATAGGGTCAGTGTGCACATGCAAAACAAGAATATCATGTTTATAATCAGATCTAGATGTCCCAGGGATTTTATAGCACATAAATATGTGACTGATAAGTGACCCGTATTCCCATATCACCTGCCACTATTGCATGAATGCTGCACCATCAACTTGAACATCTGGTTTGGAGGGTATTTCCCTGTGAGCAATCAAGGAAGTAGAAAATTACCTAGGCTTAGTTCACAGTCGAGTTAATGTGATATGTGGGCTGTAGACAAGCATACACCACCTCTAGCTTTACAGGAACAGTTCAAAAGAAAAGTGGCATAAGAACTTTATAGCAGACACCAAAGAAGGCAGGACATATAACCATCTACTGCATAGAGGGAAATGGGGTCTAGGGATGCATATGTGAAGAAGGTCCCAGATAACAGCCAAAGGTTTGGTCTTTAAAGAAAAGAAAACATTTAATACTGAGCATAGATAGTGAATGTAAAGAAAACATGTGGGAGAGGTCTATGAATGAACTTATGATGATGGGCTCACATTGTACATCTCTTTATTTTTTAAGAGCATCTACTACCTGAGACTCTCAACAACCACATGGGCAGAGTAGTCACTCAGCTATGCCTCACCAATGCTATGGCAATAAACCTATTAAGTTAGTAGGGGTGGAACAAACTACATTTTTCTTACTAGAACAGATTGTCATGGGTGTACAAGAGTGCCCTAAATGTCTGTGTTAAAAATTGTTTCCCCAGGATGGCACTAATGGAATAGGGAAGAGGGGTTGGTGGAAGATTCTTGGACTACTGGAAGTTTACTTGTCAGGATGGTTGGGGACCCCAGCTTCTCAGTCACCCTTGTTTGCTCAGCCTATGGAGTCACCACTTTTTCTGCCATGATATACTCCACACACCAGAGAGTCAAATAAATGGAATTTTTTGATTTACACTGGACCCTCCAAGACCATGACCAACATGAACTTTTGTTCTTAGTGAGTTCATTGCTATGGGTATTTTGTTTCAGTGAAAGAACGCTGACTACCACACAGATCTAGCTATGCCTACTACTGAATGCCCTGCTTGCTTTCAACAAGAACCAGACATCAATTTAATATCATTTGATTACACTTGACCTCAGCCTATATGGATCATAAGTTGGCCCTATTAGAAATTTGTATCTACTACATATATAGTTTCCCTTTATCCAATCTTCTTTACCAAGATCCTTTCATATGCAAAGCTTGACTTACCAACATGCCTCATATCCAACACTGCCTCCACCAAAGGACTAGTTGTTTGGTGATAATTTTCAGAATGTATTTAAAACTATGAGGTCCAAAACTTCTGAAGGAACCAGGCATTGCTCGACTTAAAAGCAGCTAACAAATGATAGAACAGTATGGTCAAGACTCTGGTACTATCCTAGTCCAGGTTACAGGTTGGAGTATTGCCCTTCAAGATGAAGTAACACACTGAAAGGCAGTGTTATGTCTGTAATCGCTGCAATACAAGGCTCCAGGCTTCCTCTTTCCATTACTTACAGTGTGTAAGTAACAAAGTATGTGTTTACTCTGCCTGGAGACTTGGGATTTATTAGGTTGGATTTCATGGTTTTTCCAGGAGAAATGTTTACCTAGGAGACACTAAAAAGCCTCAGTAAGTCACTGTATGCTTTGAACATATACCAGAGAGAGGACCTTTAAAGGAATTTGATTTTATACAATTGGGTGGGTCTTTTAAGAAGATTGTGAACAGTTGTGCTCAGATGTTTGCTGCTAGATGAGATAGGCAGCTGAAAAGGAAAACTACACGCAGAATTCCAAGAATAAGGATAAATCATAATCTGGTAAGGTGAACTATGACCCCAGGAGAGACTGATACCTGTGTTGTTCTCTAGCCACCTTTTAGCCTCGAAATTCTGTAACATAGATTTGTGAAAGTCAGAGTCCAGAGACCACAGAAAGTGGGGGAGCATATTTAGAGGACTGGGACTGCTAGTCTGGCTGACCCCTAGTGAACTTATAAACACTGTGGCTAAAGTAGCAGACATGAAGGTTATACACGGGTATTATATATGGTGGTTATACATGGGGGTTATATACAAGTGTTATACATAGGATTATACATGGGATTATATATGGGGTTATCCATGGGGTTATCTGGAACTTGATCTACTCACCAAGGCAGATCTGGTTAAATCTCTGCTGCACAAAAATGGGCCAAGAGGAGAAAGCACAAGCTATCCCTCTCCTACTCTGACCCTTGATGCAACAGACAACATTCTTTTTACACCAGCACCATGGGATGGCCACCTGATAGCATACCATACCATGGGAGTCACTCCAGCATTAAAGGTAGTGATGTTTCCAATAGAGTTCCATTACTGAGCCTTTTTAATACAATCAAACTTCATGGCCCTGCTGTGGTCTGAACTCTTGTTAAATTCTAGTTATGGTTGCTGAGTGTATTTGCATGTTAGGTGGGTGTGTAGCACTATTCCCATGCAGAAAGAAGTCAGAGGATAGTGGTGGACAGTGGTTCTCTTCTCTCCACCTTCCTGTGGGTTTCTGGGGTTGGTTTCAGACTGTCAGGCTTGAGCAGCAAGCACAGTTACCAATGAGCTATCCCACCAACACTGACCTCATAGCCTTGGATCCATTCTAGTCACATTCCTTACATATGTAAAATAAATGGAAACAAACTGCTCACACGGGGTGAAGGGGGATGCATCTACTAGTAGGGTCTCAGCACAATGCAGGGTATCACAGATAAGATCCTCAGCTTCATGTTAATATGCTTATATTTCTCCACCACAACTTCTGCATGACTCTAGTTCTCAACTAAAGTTCTCATTGAATATAAAAGTTATTCATTGTGTAACTTACTTATAGAATTAGGCTTTGGTTATAGTTTCCTGAAATCTTAGCCCTGTGACTAAACTCTGTGAAAGACTTGTCACCTGCTTTGTCTGTTTGGTTTTGTTGCTTTGGTATGGTATGGTCTGATCTTGTCTAGTTTGGTTTGTAATGGAGAACTAGCACTTCCGGTAGTGTAGACTCCTGGTTCCCTTTGGTTCTTAAGCTGGGAATCCAGAGCATTGAATCCATCACTCTCACCGGGTTTTCCTGCATACTCCATCATAAGCTGTATTTCTTCTAAATGGAGGCAAAGACTTAGCCACATGAAACTCTGTGTTCTCTAGGCACTTGGTTATAGAGGAAAACAAACCTCCAAGGACTGTGATGAGCTATCAGAGTAGCTCCCTTGTTGTGGTAATGGTTACTAATGATTTAAAGTCAAATCAGGTTAAGAAAACAGGCTCAGAGAGTCCACCCTTAAGGTTCTCCAGTAGCAAATGCAGCCTCACTCAGGATCTGATTTAGGAGTAGCATATCAAGGCTGGTGTCTACACTACTAAGGATGCTGCCTATGCTGCCTGTGCACAGCAACAGCTTTTGTGTATGAAGTGACCCTGGGGTCCTCAAGGGTTGGCAGTTGAAGGAAAAGACAAGTACTTCAGTTATCATCTTAAACATTCCCTCATAGGTTCGTCTTATGGCTTGGTCCCAGCCTAGAGATATTGGGTGAGGATGGAGCCTGTAAAGGATTGGACCCAGTCAGAGGGACATGCCTTTGAAGAGGGAGGTACTAGGCTAGCACTCTATACCAATCTTCCTGTCAGAGTGAGCTGGTATGTTCTGTCACACTCTCCTAGCCACAGGGGACTGAGTGCCTTGGCACAGGCACAAAAGATGGACAAAATGAACATGAGTTAGAATTTCTAAAGCTGTTACCTAAAGTCAACCCTTTCTCCTTACACATTCATTTCCTAAGGTACTTTGTCATAGCAATGAAAAATGGAGTAGCATTATAGACATGTAGTAAAGAAGACATCAACAGCACATTAGAACTTGCACCTGTCTCTCACTGCCACGAGCTGATGAGATGTAACCCTCCTCCTGGAGATACACATATACCTAGCCCAGGATACAGGGAGGCTTGACAGAGAACATACAAGAAAACCTTCCTGTCAAACTACATTAAAATCATCCTAAAACTGTTAACCCTGCTTTTCATCTTTTATATAAATATTTTAAAACCTAATGTCACCTAAAATCATAAACTAACATTTATTTTAACATAATCTTTCCAAAAGTGAACAATATATATCCAAGTAATTTCATAACAGTCTTAGAGAAAATAGATAATTATACTCTACCTAGCATAATATATATTATTATGATGATTTTTACATTTTCTAGTATAGTTAATTTCAAAAAGATAATTTAGCCCATCCTTTTATACACAGACCAACAGGAGATGGGCATATAAAAAATATCCTCTGCTGAAGACATACAATGCAGAAAGAAGACTACAAATTCCAAATGCTCCAGCTGTGGTAAATGTCAGACAATAACATGAAAGAAAGTTTTAAATTAATTTTAAATCAATTTAAAGGACCAAGGATGACATCCATGCATGGAGAAGTTTAAGGGTAATATGCTAAGGAAATGTCATTCAAGCTGCATTTTGAAGCCTGAATTGAGCTCCTACTAAGGACTAGGAAAAGCAAGATTCTTAAAAGTGAGAGAGAGCGATGTGATATAGGAAATTGGCATATTCAGAGAAAGCATAGAGCAGCTGCTTCAGGAGCAGCTAACTATTGCATAGTGGCAGGAATGTGGGTGGATTTAGGAGAGTAGAATAGCTGATTAAAGAGACTGTTTGTGGAACTTACACTGGCTTGGGAGAGGTGCTGTTCTCAATGGAGAGATGCTCGCTGCTTTTCCTTTTTTTAAAGAAGCAATTTATTTCATCTTATGTGTGTGAGTGTTTTGCCTGCATATATGTTTGTATATGTCCAATATGTGTGCTTGGTGCCCTGGGAAACCAGAAGAGGACATCAGAGGTCTTCCACAAAACTGTTACAGATGATTGTGAACCATGCCATGAGAATGCTGGGAAACAAACCCAGGTCATCTGCAAGAGCAAACGCTTCTAACCACTGAGCATCCGCTCCACCCATACTGGGAGCTTTTGAGTAAGAAAATGAACATGGGCAAAGTGGTGTCCACAGACAGTTTCTCTGTCGGGGCATACAGAAAGAATTGTAAGGGGGAAACTGGACAGGTATGGTAACTCAGGGAAAGCTCTAGACTGCAAGGTGGGAAACCCAGTCTGGACTAACTAACCTATATCTACTTATAGGCGAGTCATTTCTCCTACCAGATTCTTTCTGTTTTTTTCCTAGGGAAATATCATGATGAAGGGATTGTCTCTCAGTTCTCTCTCAGGCCTAGACAAGCCTCTGTGGTGGTGATGGTGACTTGGCACTGAGATGAACAACTCAGGAAGGAAATGGAGATATTCAGACTTCTGTGTAAAATGGGTGTGTCAGCTCTGACGTGTCATTTAGGAATTAATCCATTTAAAGAATAAATGGACATTCTATAATGTAGAAGTTATTTCTAAACGTCAGTGCTCCCCAAATCAGACCTAAAATTTAAGGTTTAATGGACCAAATATTTTGTCTACTAATTCTAAATATTTTCTATTTTTGACTCTTAACTATACATCTACCTAAAATATTTCCAAGCCTTAACTAGAAATAGCATTAAACATGGTTCTCCAAGATGATTTTCCCAAGCATGGTGCCCTTTATGAAGTGGAACTCATAAAGTAGATATTTGTGGCCTACAAAAAGATTAAATGATGTGATAGGGTGTTTCCAGGAGGCATGGAAACCAGGAAAGGGTTACATTTGAAATGTAAATAAAGAAAATATCAGAAAGAAAGAAAGAAAGAAAGAAAGAAAGAAAGAAAGAAAGAAAGAGAGAGAGAGAGAGAGAGGGAGGGGGAGGGAGGGAGGGGGGAGAGAGGGAGGGAGGGAAGGAAGGAAGGAAGGAAGGAAGGAAGGAAGGAAGGAAGGAAGGAAGGAAGGAAGGAAGGAGAAAAGATTCTATGGGTTGCAGCATTGCAACTATATTTCTTTAAACCTAGAAAGCTCCATCTTTCTTTCAAAACAGGCAAATGAAAGGTGGTTGCCACCATTGACTGCTTTTCTTGTGAAGCTAACAGGGCTATGCTTTCTACTCACTGTCATGGCCTGATCCTCTTTGTCTTGGCTCTGTAGCCAAGGCTTAAACAATTAAAATGTCCCAGAGGTCCCTTTTCTTGGCTTTTCATGAAGCTACTCTTCTTCATGCTGTCTCTTCTTCATGGCAGTGGGTCTTGCCTTCCAGTGAGAAAGCAGAGCTGAGAACTTTCCAGGCCTTTCAGAACTTACCCATTGAAATGCAAAGAGTCCTTTGGCGCCTCGAAAATTCTGAGAAATTTTTGGGTTGGGGTGATGTTTCCAGGAAACCTGGCACTCTGGTCCTGTTGGTGGCTGGTTTGAGTTCTTCCTTTTCCAATGACATTCAAGTCCAGTCAGCCCATGACTGTCTCCTGCAGGGAAAAATCTCAACTTGAACACTAAACAAAAGATTAACTGTTTTCTTTCCAAATTTGGAATGCTGACCAGTAAACCTCAAAATCCTCCCTTTGTTACATCCTGTCTCCAAATGTGATTTAGCTTCATGATGTGCTCTTCTTCTTAGCCCTGTGGATGAACTAGCACAGCCTTGAGGGTAGTCTGCAATGACTAGGTTCATGCCCTGCAGGATAGCTACTTGGATATGGTGAGGATGATGTGGACATTGCCCTAGCATCTCCAATTTGGCCATTCTGGCCTCTCCTCTCCGAATGTTTACTAACTGTTGCATTTGTTTCATAGAGTATATATATATATCCCATGCTCTATCTTCTTTTCTGTCTTTCTTGATAGAATAAATGAGAAATTAGCTACCAAAGGCTCAGATTACTACAAAACTAGATTCCAACCTTAGCTAAAATCAATTCAATTATATTTTCCTTATATATTGTTTTTAATGGGCTGTTTTCTTCCATGATGTCATCCTAGAGTAATGACAAAAGAAAGCATCTCCCCCATTGTCTCACATACACTTATCTCCAGGGATAGTCATGGCTGGCTTTTGTCCCACAGATTAAGCTCAGTGAACATTTATGTAACAATGGTAGCTTAAAGAAAAGCTTGTCTCATGACTAACTGCATTCCAGTTGAAGGAACAACAGGGCAAATTCATGCCACAGCAATAGATAAGAAATTCCAGAAGTAAGGCTGAAAGGACCTGAAGTATGCGGAAGAGCGAGTACAAACTAAGAAGGTGTGAGCTGTTCTTTGTCAAATGTTCCACAGTGTTTTGATGTAGGAAACCATGTACAGCCCCCAAATCACAAAACAGGATAGACTTCAGTCCTATAATGAACTCAAGTTAAAGGCACAGTCCTATCTTTAACAATAAATTCCAAGTGTGTATGCTTCATTTGTGTGTATACAGGTATCTGTAAAGGCCAGGGGTTAAATAGTGCATCTTCTTTCATGACTCTCCACTCTTTTGAAAAAGGCTCTTTGACTGAACCTGGTGCT
The DNA here is from genome assembly GCA_902729485.2 of Mus minutoides. NCBI lineage: Eukaryota > Metazoa > Chordata > Mammalia > Rodentia > Muridae > Mus > Mus minutoides. The sequence goes on from LR749637.1 coordinate 2,411,481, forward strand.
TCCTGATTCAGCTAGAGTGACTTTCCAGCAAGTCCCAAGGAGTCTCCTTTACTAGCCACTGAACACCCCCAGATTCTGGGTTACAGGATACCATACTGAAGTTTTTACCTGGGTGCTGGGTACTTCAACTCAGGTCCCCAGCTTCTGTGACAGGCACTGTGCTGACAGAGTCATCTCCCCATTCTTCTGGGATGCCATTTCATCTGAAGTAAGGAAAGTGACCAGTGACACTCAGATCTTATCAACTCTACAACTCTGCATCATAGCTATGCAGTTTCATGGCTCTGCGAGCCCGTGACTCTAACTACTTAGCTATACAGGTCGTAACGGTTTTCTTTAAATGTTATTTTAAATGTAAATTAAAACACAGATAAAAATATGAAACAGCTGCTAGCCATTGGCTGATATGTACATTTTATATCTAGATACTCTGAGGACTCAGGCACAATGCTGGCCACACAGTTCAAGCCTGAAACAAACTTCCTACATGACTGTGCAAATGCCCTGCACTATCCCTGAGAGCCAGGTCACCCACTCTGGGAGCTGTTTATCTGCCAGCATGCCTTCTGGCCTTCACAGGAACAGGGATGGAGCAGTGCCTATACCAGCCTTGCTGAACTCGCTCTTGGGGCCAGGGAAAGCCTCCCAAAGACAGGCTCCCTAGAGCTTTCCATCTCCAACAATTCTCCATTCTCATCTATGACCAGACAGAAGGCATACTTCTTAGCATCTGCCATATATTTTCATCTGTTTGTCTATCTGGCAGTGGCTGGAAATTGATCTAGAGTGCTACATATGCAGTTTTTCATTGAGCCGTGGCTGGCCCTTGCCATGTTACATGGTTTTTGAGGTTCCAGCAAACAGATTTGTCTTGCTATCAATGTGAGACCAAAGTTAAAGATTACTAAATACAGATGTTTAAATATACAGATGTTTAAATGGTAAAATGTATAAATTTTTAAAGTTACAGAATTGTCATATTTTGTAATTTTTGTTGGGAAACTAGCTATAGAGCAAAATAAATCTCCCTTGCATTACAGGTACACACACACACACACACACACACACACACACCTCACAGTGAGCTCATAATTACAAACATAAGGGCTTTTTTCTGATAAATTAAGAAAATTTAGTGTTCATCACTAGAAGAAAAAACTCCTTTTTCTTACAGATGAGAAATTATAGGAAGAGTACCATTAATTTACAAACAATTTAAATTGGGAAATAATTGAGTAAGTAACCTAGATAGATAGATAGATAGATAGATAGATAGATAGATAGATACTCTTTCAAAGCAATGTGCCTAGTTCTTTGAAGCTTCCAATCAAGCAGACTGACAAAATAATTAGTATAACCATTTCAAGGTGAGCATTGGAGGGAGTAGGGGAGGAGTGTCTCCCAGTTAAAGTGGGACTGAGATTAATGATAGAGTGGTTGTCTGGCATTCACAAAGCTCTGGGTTTGATCCCCTCCTCCATCAAAGCATGAAGGGGAGAGAATGAATGAATGAATGAATGAATGAAGCCTTGTACCTGTGATTCTAGAACTCAGGAGTCTGATATAGGAGGATTGCTATCAGTTTAACTAGCTTGGACTATATACTAAGTTCTAGGCTAGCATGAGCTAAGAATAAAATTCTATCAAAAAATTAAATAGTAATAATTATTGCTATTATATTCCATTATTTTCACTCTGTCACATACTTCATACTCAGGGAGTGATTTGGGGGTTCTCACAGAGGGCCTCAGAGCATGCAGAGGGTCACAGAATCCACCTTAAAAGAGTCAGGGGGTGAGAGAGAAGAAAAGGTGCCCTTGGTAACACACTATAAAAGCAGCTTTTCCATCAGAGAGTAAACAGTGATGTGTCAGTTTGCAAAGAAATCAAATGAAAAATTGCTTTCAAAGGCTTCAGAATGGTCTCTGCTTTGAGGCATGGGAAAAAATTTGGTTTCAGTAATTGAAAGAGTTTCACAGTGCATGAAGAATCAGCCGCACAGGAGACCCCGCCTGTGTGGGAACCAACTTCAGGGAATTCAGAATGAGCAGCTACCCCCTGCACAAGCAAGCCAGGTGGGCTAAGACCCCAGTCTTAGGTGCTTTAAACTTGTGCTCTCATTATCATATCCTAACCAAATCAGAGCTTATCTCATTCTGGACTGAGTCAGCCCATGTTCCTCCTCCTCCTCTTCCTCCTCCTCCTCTTCCTCCTCCTCCTCTTTCCTCTTCCTCCTCCTCCTCTTCCTCCTCCTCCTCTTTCCTCTTCCTCCTCCTCCTCTTCTTCCTCCTCCTCTTTCCTCTTCCTCCTCCTTCTCTTCCTCTTCCTCCTCCTCGTCCTCCTCCTCACCCTCCCTCTGCTTCTTCTTGCTTCTCCTGTCTGTTCTTTTTCCCCTTCTACTTCTTCTTCCCTCATTTGAATATGATTAGCCCATGGGAAGCAACACTATTAGAAAGTGTAGCCTTATTGGAGAAAATGCAACACTGTGGGGATGGGCTTTGAGGTCCTATGCTCAAGCTCTGCCAAGTGCAGAAGAGACCCTCTTCCTGGCTGCCTGCGGAAGACAGTCTACCCCAGTTGCCTTCAGATTGAGGTGTAGAACTCTCATCTCCTCCAGCACCATACCTGACTGTACACTGCCATGCTTCCCATTATAATAATGGACTGAATCTCTGAAACTGTAAGCCAGCCCCAATTAAATATTTTTATTCATAAGAGTTGTGTTGGTTGTGTTGTGTCTTCATAGCAATGAAACCCTAAATAAGATATATGTCTTCTGCTGATAGTGAAAACAGCCTTGCAGGCATCTATAGCTGTCAACCACAAAACAACTAGACAAATTATTTTTGCTCGAAAATTTTTCAAATTTAAATGTGTGGACCAGAACTAACTCCTCTCCATAGATAGATAGATAGATAGATAGATAGATAGATAGATAGATAGATAGAATCTCTGATATATATTATAATATGTAGTATCTTTACATCTCTCTTCTAACATTATTATATTCAGTAGGCAGCATAACTAAAACAAAAGGGGCTAACTGTTGAATGATATCTCAGATCCCTAAAGATAGAAAAGATACATGCACTATTTTATTATAACCTTATTTCCAAACAAGGTTACCTGCAAAATGTTTTAAACTAATTAAAAGTATGCCCTAATGATCTTGAAAAAACATCATCATATAGTACATTTTCAAGCAGCTGTTGTCACTGTGGTGGTAGAAGTAGCTATCCAATCACAAAGAAGAATGGTTTCTCAAGGCTTACAGTCTTGAAGGTTTCAATAAATGTATTATTTGTATATGAAGCCCATGACTTAGATGCAGAGCTGCTGGTGCAGATGGCATAGTGATAGGAGATATTTTTTTTAAAATGGGAAATCTATACTTTCTTGTCCCAAGACTTCTACTTCTGGATTACACAAACCTGAACCCTATAAAATCAATTTCCATCAAATGAAGAAATACAGAAGAAGGCTAGAATGTGGTTCTCTCAGATACTGACCTGCCTTCTCTAATTCCAGCCTCTTGTGATCCAGATTGCAGGCCCCTCATTTGTACCTGCCAAAGGTTCCAGCCCCGTTCATTGTCTCTGGGTCACTCAGTTCCTCTCTCCTACCTAGATTCTGGGATCCTGAAAGCAAACCATCTGTTTTTATCTTGAGTCATCTTAGGCTACCATCACAAAGTATCAGTCTAGGTAGCTTATGTGGCAGACATTTGCTGCTCATGGCACACGATGATAAAAGTACAAGTCTAGCACAGCTGGTGTCCCGGGAAACCCCTCCCCTCAGGATGCAGTAGACAGACACTTTCTCATGGCTCTCACATGGACTTTGTGACACATCTCTGGTGTCTTCCTTTTCTTATTAAAACTTCAGCTCTTGAACATTAAACCTCCTCTCTTTACAGTGCCATTTAGCTTTATTTCCAAAGTCACATTTAGGATTGTGGCCTTGATATATAAGTTTGGGAGGCATATAAAAAAGTCTAAACACTTTATCTTCTTCATGGCTGTACCAGAAAAATTAATAAAATGATGGGTATACACTGAAGAGTTTTGGCTGAAAATTTAACCATCCATAAAGCTTTAAATAATTACAGAATCCCAGACCTCTGGAACCAGGAGCCTTGGAGAAGGTTTCCAGGAAGCCCTGCTTGTCATCAGTGTCTAGGGGTATCTCATGTGTACAGTTCACTGAGAGCCTCTGAACTCCATAATCTATGTCTATCCTCAGCCTCACCCCTGACCCACCCTCCTCCTGTTCCTCACTTTCTGATGATCTTCATTCTTATTCAGCTGCAGCAGGTTTTTCAAATATCATGATTGCAAGTCTGCAGAACATTTCTTCATGCTTTATGCTCTTCAGTGTATCTACACCACCTGTAACCTAGGAATCCAAAAGCTCTTTGTTCATATACACACATACACACACCATACATGGGCATACACATACACACATACACACAAGCATACACACACATATACATACACATACATGGACATACACATACACATAAGCATACATATACATAATACATACACATACATGCACACATACACACATACATAAATACACATACAGAGACACACACAGACACACATACACATATACACACAAATCTACACACACAAACATGCACACACATATACATACATACGTATGTACGTACATACGTACATACATACACACACAGACACACATATACACACACATACACACATCTACACACATACACACAAAGGCACATAAACACACAGAGACATATACACAGACACACATATGCACAAATACATACAGATATATACTGTCGTGCGCCGTCCCCGTCTAGCGGGAATAAGACACAAGACAAACAGGTTTCTTCCCCAACGGTTTACTCAGGAACTTGATGCACTTACAGCTTAGCAGAGCATGATGGCAAATGGCAAATGGCCCCACCGAGAGCAGCCTATTTAAACCCTGTCCTAGCCAATCACCGAGCTGCCTCGTGGCTTGAGCTCAGACACCAGGTGATATCGGGCTGCCCTGTGGCTCTCACTCGGACACAAGATCAAACCACAGCTGACACTGCCTAATGCCAATTAAGAGTTGTTTATGCCAGTACAGCTGAGTCGGTCGATGCCGTCTTTAAGGAGCGGCTGAATGGCTCCCTACAATATACATACAGATCCACACATCTGCACACACATACATACATACATATACATAGACACACATGTTCAAGTACACACACACACAATCTTTCACTGATATGTTTGCGTGTTCCTCACTGGCTCTTGTTCCCCATTCTCTAAGGTATTGTTCTATTGTGTCCTATTCTTTGCCCAGAATATCTAACTCAGTCCAATAATTTTAATCATTATTTCTTTGCTTTTTTTTGACAGATGAGTCTTTTAATAGGAAAAAATACATGCAACAGTAGCAACACATGTTTCTTTAATCCAGACAACCCTAAGTTTCAGTCGTTTGCCTTGAGATACACCTACAACCACGGTGTAGTTTCATTCATAGGGCTCTAGCGTCAACTGCTCCTGGGGCTTCATGTTCTCCTCATGCATCCTCTTCACTTCAGACGCAAACACAGCTTCTGCCAAGGCTGTGGAGTCAATACAGTTGGCCTTAATGGAAATCACAAAGTATCCTCCAGTCTTGCAGGAAGATGTGGGCATTCAGGGCCACTATCCCGGTTTGATCAGGTTGGGCCACATCAGTCAAGATCACATTCACCATTGCAATATGCATGCGGTAGTCCTGTGGGTGTCAAGCATATTCAATCACAAAAATGATGTTGGCCCTCTTCTTGGCCATGCTGATAAGGTCACGCCCAGAGAGGTGGGAGAACTCATCAGCATAAATCAGATCATCGGGGCGGAGACTTGGGAGACAGTGGACCAGACGTGAATTTGGTCTATGCCGCCCAGGATTGCTGCTGTCAGCTTGGAGCGGAAGAGGTTCCAGGCTTGGTACTCAATCTTGTCACTCACTCTGAAATAGAGACTCTCTTCTCTCCACAGATTCTCCGGGCACCAGATTCTTTGTGACAAAAGCATCTTCCTTGCCGCAATAGATGAAGACACCTTCATGCCTATGCGGCTCCACCATCACATTCTTCTCTGACTGTTTCCATTTTTCCTCCCCAGCCACCACCTCAACCTGGTTGCCACCAGACCGGAAGCCTCTACTTCAGCTTCTTCCTCTTCCACCTCCTCGGCCCCTGAAGCCAGCATTTCTGCCTCAACCTTGATCTCCACCAAAGCCTCCTCTATCTCTTCTCTCTCCTCATCTTCTGCCTCTGTCACCAAATCCTCCTCAACTACCGAAGCCGCCCCCACAGAGCCTGAAACCTTGTCTCAAAGAATACTATATTGACGTTAATGAACAGTTGGCAGACCAAGATTATTTAAATTCGGTGTTTGCAAAAAAGATATTTTCTTGGAAATAAACAAAATGAGTCTTTAATTCCAAGAAAATCCGACAATGTTTTTCTATTAATAATATTTGAGCTTTCTAGCAAAAGAAGATGTCAGAAAATTACAATTCTGTCTACCTCCTGTGAGTTTGCCAGTATTCTCAATATTAAGTACTCTCTTGATGTGATTAGTGCCAATGATTAATGACTGTTTTGTTCTAAGTGTTTGCAATGAATATTGAAAAAAAAAAGTCCCAGTGCTCAGGAAAGTTCTAACACTCAGTAAACCAACACTTTCCAACCTGCAGAGCATGCAAGGAAAGGCTGTACCTTCAGGGAATCAATGTTCAAAATGTAAAAGATAAATGATTTTAAAGGGCCAGAGGCTAAAGGGCTCATCCATAGATCGTGCATGTGAGCTAAAGTTTAAAAAACCATTGTGGAGTTTGGATCATAGGACAGGACTGACACAGTGCAGATACTGAAACCCCCTTCCAAGCAGCAACCTGACACAAAGCATGGCTTCTTACCATGCTTCCCCAGATGACCATGTCAAACAGATGACAGAAGTGGTGGGGGGGGGGGGGGAAGGGGAACAAAAAACAAAACAAAAAAAAAACTTGTCTTGGCTCTGTAAAGCCAGGTCTGAAGAGACTTGTACAAAAGTAAACCAGTGGTTGTCTCTTCACTAGTTGGTTTTATCTGGAAGATATATTTTAATTTAAAAATTCAATCTATGCTGGGCATGGTAGTTTAGACCTAAATCCCACTACTACAGAGACAGAAGAAAGAGAAGCTCCTGCAATTTTGAAACTAGCCTAGTTAATCTATACAGCCAGTTTCAGGCCAGACAGGGTTATCTAGCAAGACTGTCTCAGAAAAAGTTTTTAAAATTAAAATTTCGATGTAACAACTATATATTGCATTATTATTGTCATTGATGTTAATAAAACTTTGAAATCATCTCTTTCAGTTCCTAATATAGCATCCACACATACAATTTGCATAAAAGCTCATTGCAATATTGACTAATGTTTCACTGCAAAGAGCTTTTGATGAACGAACGAATGAATGAATGAATGAGAGTGTGACTTCTTCATCTGTGGGTTGCAGACCCAACTGAGGAGGGGAGAGGTCATGAAAAACATTGGCAGCAGTAATTGTTTTCTGAATGCTTAGTGACCAGAAAAAAAGCCATTCAAAATTCCACAGGTGATGAATCCGAGGTATTTTCTATGCTAGCCAGTGTTGCATTGTGCAAAGTCACTGTGACCCTCGTTCTGGAGACCCAGCAGGAGACCTTTGCTCTGTGCATTCTGTCACAACACACAACATCAGCACACACTGCCCAACATCCTTAGCTCAGATGAAGGATTATACTGTGTCGTGAATCTCAATGTTTTTGCTGCATATCTCAAGTTTTCTGCTCTGATGGAAACTAAAGACTTTAATTACAGAGAAAAAACCACTATGAATATTTTCCTCAATATATAAATATCAAAATAATTTGTCTTTGGATTATATTGTGTTAAAATGTTTAATTTTGAAAGCTGTTATTTGAATTATTGACAAGTTTCATTTTTAAAAATCATCAAATGAATTTTGATTTTGGTTTAGGACAGAATTTCTAACAACTTCTGAAGTGGCCGATGACATACTTCTGTCATCCTGTAGTACTTATTTATGAGCACTAAATTCCCAGCATTGATGATTATAAAATGAAAGTATCCACCATTCTGAAAAATGTTAAAGATGCACTATACTCTGAGATGTCATATATTAGCCAGGGTTTATTTCTTTATATAAAAGTAAGCATCTCATAACTGTGCAAATTTGCTTTTGGTTCTCATAAGTTATATGTGTTATTAGTTCTGATATACAATATCATTAAATATTTGCATATATGTCAAAATTATTTTAAAACTTGGGACTTATAAGCAGCAACTGTTTAATTTGTGTGTTTTATATAAATATTTCTCAGGTGAAAAGGAGTTATAGGAAAAAGTCTCAGAGGGCTTGGATTAAAGATTGGTGCTACCTCAATTGGTTATGCAATACCAAATGGTCAGCCCTAGAAAGATATGTACAAGTTACATTATACAGACTGAACACTTTGTAGGTAGGAATGTCTGTGTGTGTGTGTGTGTGTGTGTGTGTGTGTGTGTGTGTGTGTGTGTGTGTATTAAATGAATGCAAGGAGCGCCTGATAAGGAATGGGAAATGATACTAAGTATAGTGTAATCTCAAAACATAAAAGAAGTCATAATAAAAGGAGATGCTGCAGGAGACAGGAAAGGGTGGGATCGAGAACAGTATTAAAGCCAGGGGTGGTGGAGCACACCTTTGATGCCAGCACTCAGGAGACAGAGTCAGCTGAATTTCTGTGAGCATGAGGCCAACCTGACCTACAGAGTAAGTTCTAGCCAGCTAGAGTACATAGTGAGCCCTGACAAAGACTGAGAAAAAGAAAAGAAGCAAAAGAAAGAAAGAAAAGAAGGAAGGAAGGAAGAAAAAGGGGCAGGGAGGAGGAGAAGGAGGGAGGGAGGGAGGGAGGGAGGGAGGGAGGGAGGGAGGGAGGGAGGGAAAGATCCATAGATGAGCTGAGGTGAATGACAGAACCCTTGAGATGTAGCCATTATGCTACTATGAC
>LR749636.1:0-20000 GCA_902729485.2 Mus minutoides
ATGTATCTGAAAAATGTTTGGAGTATTGTTTCTATAAAATAATCTTTTTGTCCCAAGTAATACCTATAGAAAATTTGAATTTTTTTAGATTTTTAAAAAAAGTTTGTGTGTGTGTGCCTATGTGTATATGCATGTATGCACACAGTGGCCAGAAGAGAGAGTAGGAACTGAAGACACTTGTGAGCCACTGTGTGGGGACTGGGAACTGAACCTAAGTTCTTTGCAAGAGCAGCCAGTGCCCTTAACCACTGAACCATTTGCAGCCCCCACAAAATTCCTCTTAATAGTTTTATATCTTAAGCACTTTTACACGCTTTATTCAGTGTAAAGGAACATATTTTTATATGGAAGAGTAGAGAGAAAACTCAGCAATATAGACATATCATATGTGGAAGTGTTTTTCATTTGTGTCTGTGTGTCTTACATTTTTTGTAACATAAACAATTTATAATCTGCACACTAGGATGTGTTTAGCAGATGGGAGATTGCACCTGAGCTAATGTTTCCCCTTCATCAGACCCTGAAACTAAGCAGCCTGTACGAGTGCTCCTTCCTCCTCAGCTTGTGTCATGGAGTGATGCTGTGCCGTTCACACGTTAGCTGTGCTGCGAGCTTTCTACGGTGTGCTCCAGCTCTTACACATAGAGATAAGGAGGAAAGTGGGAGTTTGGAATCATGGTTATAATGTATTGGGGATGTGTCTGTTTTACATGTTAGCAGTGTTTTCTCTAGGGGACTGTGTGGTGGCTGTGTGTAGGTACTGACCAGGTTTAATGTATGTGTGTGTGCATTCGGAAGAGCACTGAGGTTTCGTATCAGCTGTCTCCCTCAGTCACTTCCCACCTGAGTTTTTGAGACAAGATTTGTTTCTGAACCAGGACTTCTGGATTTGGCTGGACTAGTTGACGAGTGTTGACTGGGGATCTGCCTGTGTCTGCCTCCTAGGTGCTAGCATTCCAGTCAGGTGCAGTGCCCAGCTCTTTCTGTGGGTGCTAAGGATTCTGAATTCAGATCTTCATGCTTACATGACAAGCACTGACCAACTGACATTCCATTCTAGTCCTGTGTTAACAATGTTTTAATTACATACACCATAGATAAAATATAATCTAACAATGTGGAATAAATATGACGTGTTTAGCATTCTTTCACTTAACACTTAATACATGTTAAGCATATTTCTATACCTGGATCATGAGATTACTGCCTGAACTAGCTATGGAAGAACACTTGTACTGTGTATTTCTAGCACTGTCAGAGATTCCCATAATTATCTTGGGTTTTCTCTATCTTTGGCCTTTGCTGTCCTTCTCTGGGGGTACTGTGAAATTGATGACCTACCCTGGTGACATCAGGACAGTCTCTGATGGTCAGCAAATGTTAAGATTTTCTTAATAGAAAGACCTAGTGATAAAGGTAACTGACCTGTGAGAGAGTCTTGGTGACCAATGCAGTTTTACTGTGTGCTGTGAACGGAGCCCTGCAGAACACCAAGGAAACCATTTGCAGGCTGCTTTTTGTTCTCTGAGAAGTAAGAACAAGTCTTTCTTCTCACAGGTCTTTACAGGTGTTGAAACCCTTAACTTCTGTGGCTAGTGAGGAATATTGGCCTTTATTTTAAAAATTCAAAGCTTTGTCTCTTTCAACATTTGTCTTTCTCAATATAGTTCATATTTCAAATTCTTCAAAAAAAATGCCATTTGATTTTAGTTGAGATCTGTAGAACAAAGGGAAACCACCCAGCTGAAGCAGGTTTCTCTGACGGGGAAGGGTCGGTCAGACCTCTTGCACTGCTCACTAGCACTAAGAACAGTAGAGTTTCATAAACTTTTCATAGGCTTTTAAATTTCAACCCTTTCTATAATAGAAACACCTGGCACTTGTCATTCTTTCTTCTTAGCTTTTCTGTAAGGTATGCAAATGGATATTCATAATGCATGCAAAAATCTTTACAGAGATTGTTACATATTTCTATTTGTATTTAGAATTTAAGATCCTTTATTTTTGAAATGAAATACATTAGCTAGAAGTTAGTTTTTTAATCCTGTGACTTTTTATTCCATTTTGCACATGTTCCTGTGTCCGTGTATAATGAATCCCATAGGGACCAGATAGAGCTTTACAGGCAGTGAGTTGATGAGTAGCTGTGCCCTGTAGCCAGATCTAAGATCAGTAACTGTTGTCCTTATAAAAGTCAAATATAGTCACTCAGCTGTTAAAAACCTAATTCTCTATTTTAAAAAAAATATACAAAAACAAATTGTCTATCTTTCTGCTTGATCTCCTTTCACGTCCTAACACAATGGAAACAGTGGGTGATCTGTCAGTGGGCTTGGTTTGTCAATGGTGGGTTTGTGTAAATATTGGGAGGGTAAGAAATAAAATTCACACAGTAAAATATGATTTCATCTGCCTTTTCTCCGCAGCTCCATGGCTCATGCAACGGTGTGAAATCCTCATTTTACACACTTTGCAGGCGGAGCACATGAATTATGCATTGAGCAAGAAGAATCTCCTGCCTCAAGTCCTATATGCATTTGCCCAGGTTCTGTCTCTATTACCAAGATGAATTGCAAATGGAGAAATGTTTGATGAGACAGGGCTCTTAACTTCTTTGTTTAGAATTCAGATTTTTATTTTTATAGTTGATCCTTTAAGTATGAAAATGTTGTGAACTTACTATGGATTTTTTAAAATGAAAAATGAAATATAATGTAGGAGAAGCGTGCTAGCATATCATGAAGCGTTTTATAGCCTCGATTCAGAATGCAAGGCTTTGCCAGTTTGGTGGAAATGACTGTCATCTATTGCTAATGTTGTATTTCCGTCGCTGCTTATTGGCTTTCCTCAGAAAGTCAGTGGAATCCTGTCCTTCCAGCCTGCTTCCCTCTCTCGTAGGCTTCTGATAAGAGACAGACCGGATGCACAAGGAGATCTCCTCTGCTGTGTAGGACCTGATGTGTGCTTAATACACAGCGACACCTATTCTCAACTGTCCAGTAGAAGAGGGGGAGGCTTGCCTTCAGCTCTAACTTTATCTCTTTTTGATAGGTTTCTAACTTTTCAGGCAGTGAGCTTACAGTTTGCTGAAGACTGTCACTTCACTGGCAGGGAGCTACACCTATTGTGCACAGCAGTTTGATAAGCAACATGCTGATAACCCTTGGGTTATGTTTTTATTGTAGGGATCAAAGTCTACTTGGGAATGGCCTTTTCATTCTAAAACTGCTCTCATTAACTTGTAACTTAAATTTCAGTCTCAAAACTAACATTTTTTGTTTGTTTGTTTGTTTTCTTGCAGATAGACATTGTTGCTCATGTGGCCAGTTTGGAGGGGGCAGAAGCTATTTTGTGTTTAAAGAAGGATAGAGTAAAAACTTATGTAGAAGGCTTTGAGATTTCAGTGGTTGGGAGGGAAGGAAACAATATGCTGATTTTCTCTCTTTAGTTATACTTTTTTTTTTTTTTACCATGTATTCTTATCTAATCCTTGAACAATTCTCTGAATGTGGGCAGAGAGGAGAATATAAGCAGAACTTTAATCATGTGAAAACCTTATTTCCCAGATGCTTTTCTAAAGTTTGTGTGTATGTGTGTGCGCGTGCAGTCAGTGCCACAGGAGCCAGAAGATGGTGAAGGATCTCCCAGAGCTGGAATTCCAGGTGGTTGTGAGCTGTTGATGTGTGTGCTAGGAACTGAACTCAGGCCCTCTCTGCCAGCAGTTCACTGAGCCACCTCTTTACACCCACCCCTTCCCTCCCAAGCATATGGTTATGTAATGCTGGTTATGTGGGAGCTATTGTAAGTGCACCAGCACTCAAGTAGACCTTTTGCTTCAGTGACACATACTTTATGCTAGCAATAAACTTAAATTTCTCTTGTAAGGACTTTGTCTAGGTGATGATTTCCATTGCTGAACACAGAATCTGATAAATGAATGAATAAAAAGAAGTAAAATTATTAGTTTGGATTTGAGAATTTATCTAAAAGAAAACACAAACAGATTAAGCAAAGTTGATACAGATGTATCAGTTTAATGCACTACTCTTTGTTGACCTTTTTTCTTTTTTTTTTTTTACTGTGCTCCTTAACTATTATTAATTGTGTGCCAGGAGATGGGTATGAGTATGTGTGCCTGTGTGTGGATGCATGTGGGTGTGGGTGTCCATTCACCTGTTATGTGTGGAGAAGCCAGAGGGCAGCATCTAGTGTCTTTCTCAGTTGCTTTCCATCTTACACTGGGACATAATTAAGCTGCAGTGGCTAGCCAGCAGTCCCCAGAAATCCTCCTGTCTCTACCTTCTCAGCATACACTGGGGTTATACATGGCTCTGTTGTGAGTGTGGGGTCCTAATTCCTTATATTTTTGCAACAAGCACTGTACAAACTGTGCCTTCCCCTAACGCAGTTATATTATTTTTATTAAGATGGGTAAGCTTAGTTAAGGCTTTATAGTTACTGCCATGGGAATGAATGCTCACAGTGAATGAACCAACTTGTCATGGAAGAAGCCCTGATTTTCAGTTGGTATGTTTTAAATATTTACTCTTTATAAAACGCTATGAAGGTAAACGAGTTATTTTCTATACAAAAGAGATCGTTGTCAAGGGGACTGTTGGTACTGACCTCTGATACAACCTTGTAGAGGAATACCGAGTATGTAGTACAGTGCCTCTCACAGACTGACATCTGAGAAAGGAGTCCAGCCTCTTGCAGGCCTGAGGACGTCAGTTCTATCCATGTAGGATTGTTTGAGTATTCCTTTTTCTTAAGTAAACCTGTTTTAGCAGTTATCTCTAAGAATGCTTGTTTGCCTTCTACTGAGAGCCTCATTGTATTTTTTTTGTAGCAAATAAAAGTTGTCAGGTTGTAAAATCATTATTACATTTAAATTTTCTTTTAAAGGTCTAAATATTCTTTAAATACAAAGTATTTTAACGTAAGTAACAATATGTGTGATGAGGAAGAAATACAGAATGCTAATACAAACTTTGATTCAGAAAAATGATTATATCACCTTACAGAAGTTTCAATTGCGTTTTTGTTTCTAAAACCAAGATTGAAAACCATGCTTGTTTGGTAATGGTAAGGAGACTTTAAGGTTTTCTTTAGACAGAATCCGAAGTAAGATTTTTGTCTTACAGGCAAAAGAAAGAAAACCCCAGCAAGGAAGACATCCTCCCTCCAAAGATGTTTTTCTTCTAGATCTGGACGATTGTAAGTTCTGGAATGTCCCTGGGTTCTGTATTGATGGGTGCTCTGTATTTTTATAGTACTTCTTGCGTGGGTTTCCCAAATTTTAGGGGCATCTGTTGTAAAGATGCATCGGAAAAGGTGGGAATTTTCCAGCCTGTGCCTTTCCCTGGTTGAGCATGTCAGTTCTGTGTCACGTGATGAGAATAGCAGACCTGTTGGTTCTGCTTTAGTAAAACATCAAGTAATGGTCCTGCCTCCCTCCCATCATCCCCATTGTGAGATCCTGGCTGTGGGGACTAACACAGGTGCCTGAGGAAGCCGGAGGAAACTAGGAGAGTAGCAGAAGGAAGACTAGCCACAGTGGCTTTAACAGCAGAAAGTCTTCATTCAAATATGGGTCTAAGGATTCAGATGCCTACAACTTTACTAACCCAAGTATACATAGTTACAACTCTGAAATCATTCATTGTGGTGGGAGCTGGGCAGGGCCTTGAACTTTGTTGCTAGGTAGACTCTAGTAGGAGAGGAATTGTATATAAGATCTCTTGAATGTTGAAAGGTCTCATTTTCAGTACTTCTCTTATGTAGATGGTAAGTTGTTTGGGGTTACCTCATTTATTCATAGATCCATGCTATTTATATTGTCTATTGTGATAGCCATAGCAAATTCTTAAGAGAGAAGAATAAAAGTATATAATATAGAAAAATACTCTAGAGAAATAGAACACATTTGACCACATTAGCAACGATGACAAGGTTTGGTATCATAGGTGCTCTATGGTCAGTTGAAGTAGATGCAGTATGTATGCTGCATTGATGGAACAAGATGTCCCATTAAGTAAGGTAGACTCAAAAACACGCATTGCATGTTTTGTCTCATGTGGTATCTAGGGTCTGGGAGATCTTGACAGTAGACAGAGGACAACAGGAGGGCTGTGGGGTGGGTGAGTGAGAGTGATGTGATAGTACCACAGCAAAAGCCACTCCGAAGCATATCCGGATCACATTGTCCATCCTAGCCAAGATTTCAGTTTACCAGCATCCAGTGTCAGTAGGGCCAGGTGACAGCGCTTCATGTGTCACACTGTGGGTGCCCTCCATAGGAACACAGACACAGCCTTTAAGAGTCATCTCAGTTCTGTCAAACTGGACATGTGTGTCCCTTGGCCTGGTCCTTCTTTTTGGAAATTTACCCTACCAGTGAACTACAAAGTCACATCTCTCCCTTCCTTGTATTAAACCCATTAGCTTACTATCCTGGTGCTGCATTAGATTAAAGTGTGGCTCCTTCCACAGATGATTATGCCTCTTGCCCACATGTGAAGCCACTGCTACATGGCTCAAGCACACCCTGCTATCTCCACAGGGTCCTTTGCCCAGTGACCTGCTGCTGCTGACAGCGCTGTCCTCCACCTTCTGGTGGCAGGCGCTACCTCCAAGCTCTGAAGTC
This sequence comes from Mus minutoides, assembly GCA_902729485.2. NCBI lineage: Eukaryota > Metazoa > Chordata > Mammalia > Rodentia > Muridae > Mus > Mus minutoides. The sequence continues at coordinate 6,647 of LR749636.1, forward strand.
ACCAACTCTCAGACCTCCATTAATTCATTTTCAGAGATGTAGCGGTTCCCTGGGACACTTAGGAACAACATGAGTTCATTGTAATGCTATACATAAAGACATAGCCAGACATGATGGGGCAGGCCTTTAATCCCAACACTTGGGAGGCAGAGGTAGAGGCAGAGGCAGGTGGCTTTCTGCAAGTTCCAGGCCAGCCTGGTCTACAGAGTAAGGTCCAGGACAGCCAGGGCTACACAGACAAACTCTGTCTCAAAAGAAACCAATCAGTCATGGGCTGGAGAGATGGCTCAGTGGTTAAGAGTATTGATTGCTCTTCTGGATGATCTGAATTCAATTCCCAGTACCCACTTGGCAGCTTACAGCTATCTGTAAGTCCAAGATCTGACACCTCCACACAGATGCATGTAGGTAGAACACCAATGCACATGAAATAAAAATAAATCACTCTTAGAAACCGTTAGTCAATGATAACATGCGTGCAGAGCATGAGAACAGTGGAAATAACGTTTGCAGTGGAAATGCTAGAGTGTAATCATTTTTAAATGTATATTTTTATATAGAGAGACAAAGTTTCCTCAACTTGTTTTTGGTGTTGTTGTTGGGTTTTGTTTTGTTTTGTTTTGTCTTTTTTTTTGTTGTTTTTTTGAGACAGGGTTTCTCTGTGTAGCCCTGGCTCTCCTGGAACTCAGAAATCCGCCTGCCTCTGTCTCCCAAGTGCTGGGATTAAAGGCGTGTGCCACCACTGCCCGGTTCAACTTGTTTCTGAAAGACAATGTTTTTAGGAAGAAGATTTTTATCTCAACTTGTTTTTAAAATTCAGCAACTTGATATAGGAAATATTTTTCTTTGTTGTTAGTACCCACACAGTTAAATTTTTCTTCAAATTTTTTTGTCAGACGTGATACTAGAAATATTTCTTAAAAAGTTATTTCAGCTATGTCTATAGATAGAGTGTCTGCTGAGTTCAAAGGACTTTGCCAGATGCCTTCTTAACACATTAGGAGAATTTGCTAATTCTTCTAGGAACTAAACTCTAGCCAAAGGTGTCTCCACCTGAGCAAACGCATCCACATGCACTTTCCCATGAGTGTGGCATAAATGTGGTGTAAGTTACATAAGAATAGGTGCATAGCTGGGGATGCCTTTGCGAGAAGCATGATCTGAGCAGAGCTGAAACCAAGCATGGGTTGCTGGCTCTGCCCTCTGCAGCTTCTGGCTTGCCCACTGGAAGGGCTCCAGAGCAGCCTGATTGCCTCAGTCTCTGAGAGGTAGACTAAGCTTTCAGGAGAGGTACTGAGCAGAGCATACCAGGAGAGCTGCAAACAAGTGCTCTGTTTGTCCATTTCTTCATTCAAAGGAACTTACTGGGTATTTGTTATGATACAGTTAATCCTTACATGCTGAAGACCTAAATAAATCCATTTATACAAGAAACTCAGTATTGAGAGCCAGCAGAGAAGTTATTTTTGCTTTTCCTTGCTTTGGCCTGGGAAAAAACAGTTTTAAAGGTGAAAGATGTATTTGGCTCATGGATTCAGTCCATGGCCCACCCTTTCCCTTACCTTGGGCCAGAGGCAAAAGTGAAGCACCAGTGTATAGAGGTGGCTGTCCACATCATGGCATCTGGGTAGAGGCCAGAAGCATCCTCCAGGGTCCTGCATCCTATAGCTAAGGACTCATCACAAAAATAAACATGCAGCATTTCCCAAAGGGGCACCATGACTGGGGACCACACCTCTAATCCTTGAGGCCTGGGAAAGTTGATGTTCAGACCTAACAGCCAGCGTTGAGAATGCCATTCTGTGACTGAAATGAGAGGTGGGCACCGATGTGCACTCAGTGCCATGGGGTGTAATCCATCCTTCAGTATGAACAAAGTAGAGGGAGGCAGGAGGCCAGGGTAGGGAGGAGAAGCTGGGCTCCCCAGGAAGGTCCAGCAATAGACTGCTTCAGTTACAAAACAGGCCTGCATTTTGAATAAACCCAGTTGAGGGTGCTGCTGTGAGCACAGGCATTAGCCCAGCATGCCTTTAACCAGTTTCATGAGTTAATTTTTCTATTTCATCCATTCATAAAATGGTAAAAGAAAATGATGTTAAGTCTTGGACAATTCCTTTAGATTGTGAAGTTATTTGACTGTATGGGTGTCAGGAAAAACTATCCTTGTCAGGATAATGACTGGCAGTCTGTGAACTCTGAGAAAGCAATATATTTCTGCCTTGGGCCAGGGCAGAAAGGGAGTTATCTTTCTGGAAACTGGAATATCTTTTGGTCTGCTATATGAAATTATCTAAATGGGACGGTTATAAAGCTGAGTTCAAGTAGCTCTGAAGCCTTTCCAGATAGCTACTAGGACAGTGTCCTAAGCCGTACTGCGGAGGCAATGCTGTCCGGTGGTGTGTGGGTGAGGAGGTACAGTGAGATGGCTAAGTCTGCTATCACACTGTCAGCAGTGTGGGGGTGAGCAGATACAGTGAGATGGCTAAGAGGACATTGGGGACTTGGAGAGTTTGTCTTCTGTTTTTTGAGACAGTCTCACTGTGTAGCCCTGGCTGACTTGGAACTTTCTGTTTAGACCAGGTTACCCTCAAACTTACAGAGATACCTGACTGCCTCCAGAGTGTTAGCATTATAAAAGGTGCTTGCCACTATGTCTAAACAGCAGAGTTTGAATCTCAGTTTTGTTTTATTTCTTAGCTGTGTTACACTGGTGAGTTTATTTGACCTCTGAATTATTTAATGTCCTCTCCAGTAACAGAACCAGTACAATGAATGCACTTTGAAAGGGGCTTATGATTCCACTGGCTAAATGATGAGCTCTAGGTAGGCCCCCATGGCTGCCTTGACACTGGAGAGAGAGGCTTAGAGTCTGGTGGCTGCTCAGTCCAGGCTAGGTGCCGTGGGAGTCCCAGTCAGTCACTGAAGGTCTGGAGGATTCCTCGAGCACTGGTCTTTGGTTCTTCTCAAAAGCCTAAGAAGCTGGACTCGATGAGGAGTGGTGGCGGTACAGAAGCTGTAACAGTAATGCAAATAGGGTCCATGAACTTGCCAGCACAATGTGAAGGCAGCAGGCTAGAAGCAAGAGCTTGTTCTCTGCAGATCTTTCCATCTGACCTGCCACCAGAAGCTGCTGTCATACTGATGAAGAAAGTCCCTTTGAGGCACCCCCAGCAGCTTATCTGTTAATTGACTCTAGATCCACTCACACTGATAACTAACAAAACCATCACAGCCTCTGTGCTGTCATTGGGTTTACAGAATTCAGTACTGTTCTGGGGGTGAGTGAATTCCCCTCTGTGAAGGCATTTACATCTGCACCTTGTACGTGGCAAGTGTTGATAAGGGATAATGGTGACAGCAGCAAGTCAGGCAGCTAGTCATCGGGGAGAAGCTGGGTAGCCACAGGCTGGGCCTCGTGTATTGCCGCTGCATTTAATTTTGAACCAGAGTTTTAATCCCAAGAATAATTGTATAAATCTTTGTCATACATACTTTAGCAAAGAAAAGAATGTTTTGTTGAAAGTATTAAAATACGGGGTTGGAGAGGTGACTCAGAGGGTACTTGCCATTCCAGATAAGGATGGGGGTTTGAAACCCCCAAGCCCTGTAAGGCAGGGTGCCTTAGCACACCTGTGAGCCCAGCACTCTTCCAGCTGACCATAGGGGAGACAGGTGAATCCGTGCAGATTGTATGTCAGCTAATAAAGAGGAGGGCCTGCCTCAAGTGAGGTGCACGCTGACCTCTGTGTGGGTACAACACACACACACACACACACTCCAGTGTTTTGTAGGGAAATTCATACAACCTAGGGGTTGTATTAACAATGCTGCAGCCATGCTAAATATAAAGACAGTGGGGAAACCAAGGACTTGAGTGCCATAGACACCCAGTCCCATCTCTGCTTTTCTACTGTGTATGCTGTGTGTTGAGTTGAGATTTCCTTTAAAGATTTTCTTTCTTGGCATCGACACTTAAAAACTGTCACATTACTTTATTTTTAAAGGGGATTTATCTTTTTTTTTCTTCAAGTAACATAACAAAGACCTTATCTTGAAAAAAAAACATTTCATTGTTAACTTTATGAACTAGTACTTTTTCTTTCTAATTTCCAGGATATTGTAAGACTAAAAGGAGAGAATCTCAAAAGTGGTGTCACATTAAGTAAAGAGTTACCAGTGGCGTACTTTATAGTGTTGCTTTGCAGAGAGAAGTTGTTGGAAGCTCACCCTTTTCTGCATCCTGGTTTTCTTCTCAATTCAGCAGTTGAGACAGTACTAAAAACTAAAGCTGTAAGGCAAAGTATTCATAGGCTAATAGGACCCAAAACATTAAGGTGCAAACTGTCGTATGAGAAGTACAGTTGTCAGGGTTTGGCTCTTAAACCTGTGGAAAAGAAAGGGGGCTGGAGAGTCATGTGTCCTGTAGGCAGGCTGAACCACTTGGACCGACTTCTTAGGAATGCTTGTCAAGTCATAGAATTGGATTTTTATTTTGAACATATTTTCAAGACCCAGGTTTCTGTTCGTGGCTGCATGGCAGCTGTAGCACAGAGCTTTGTGGCAGTGAGTGGATAATTAGGAAGCCATTCAGCTGGACCCTCCTTGCTTAGAGTGCAAACTAAAGAAATGAGTTACACAGCCTTTAAACACTTCTGAGCCAGCTAGAAATCTCTCTTTACATTATTGTTTATGTTAGTGAGGAAAATGTGTCTCACCATTTTCTTTTAGTGAAGTTATGGGTGATAAAGGTTAGCCATTAAAAATCTTAAAACAAAACAAAACAAAACAAAACAAAACACCCAAACTTCCTATTACTCAAGTTATTTATTCCTCAAACTGTGAAGGTTTGCCTTGTGCTTAAAGCTCAGGCTAATAATCACTGCTGTGACTTGAGAATAACATCACTAAATCAGGGCCTTAAATAGAATTGTCATATGTTCATTAATCAAAGTAATTAAATTAGATTTACTAACAAAATAGAATGCTGCTTTTAATAATATTTAATTTATATTATTAAGTTTTCATGCACACTTACTTATTTGGGCCTTTTCTTCCAGTTAACCCAGTATCCACCCCAGTTGCCCTTCCTACACCAGCCCTTTCTCCAAGCTTGATAGCTGATCTTGAAGGTCTAAACTTGTCAACTTCTTCATCAGTCATCAACGTAAGTGATTTCCATGTAACACCTATGTCTGTATGATACAAATGATCTTTCTAACAACAACAAAAAAAACCAACAAATAATTGATAAAGAATTTTCAGTCTTCAGTAGTGCTTCTTCTAACAGCAGTTGGATTCAGACAGACCTTTTAATTTTATAATGATTTTTAACTTTAGTCAACCTTTATCTTCTCATCTTCTGCTTTCTAGTTACATCTAATTATCATGTGAAATATTTTTTTTGCTGTCTTATGACTGTAATATATAGGCTTCTTTGCCACGTTGAGGTAGTGTATAGACAATCATGTGCCTCTTATCAGTGGAGATATGAAGTAAGATGCATACACAAACAGACTCACCTAAGAAGTCATCACATACATACACAAGTGCATTGTTACATAATTTCACTCTGGGCTCATCGACTGTCCTACACAAAGTAAAATGTCTGCATAGTGGAGGCAGAGAATAAAAGTTAATTATTGTATATATTAACCCATAATCCTCTGTTCTCACCACATGGCTACTAAAATTTCACTATTATTTTCATTTTAAAAGCCCAGGATTGAATTCTCTTTGTGTTATCTTCACAGATTTATTTATATATAAAGTTATATTTAAAAAAAAATCAGTGTTATTTGGGTATATGAATTTAACAAAGTGAGAATTTTGCCTATCATAAAACAGATCAAAACTGTCAACCTGTCAGTGTCTGAACCTGCAATCATTTTTTTGCATATATTTTTTGTGTTGTGCCCACCCACCTCTTGCTTTGAATCAAGCATGTTACCTAGGACATACGACCTGTTGCTATGGCTGACCTGTTGAGATAGAGCAGTCTGTAAGCGTTCGATGAGCACATATAGCAGGGAATCGCTGTTGTACCGTCGGTGGGCAGGGAGCTGCATACTGCATACCGCTGTCTGGGCTGCCCAGGGAGCGTGGAGCTGCTTCTCTCCCAAGTGCAGAGGCTGGGGCACTAAACCAGTCAGACTCCTTAGAGGGCCCTCTTAGGAGAGTTGGTGCTGCTCCCTCCCGCTCTGTCTCCTGATGGGTGTTCTTGTGTGGAGAGTCCCATTAGGGGGGAATCACCAACCAGCTGTGCACCTAAAACATGCTTTTCTGTGTGTGTATCAGACTCTTAGCAAGCCAGTTTGTAAGTAGACAGATGATAAAAATGGATTATAAATTTAAGAGGAAGTGCAGATGATAATGGATGGATGGAAATGTGCAGTAGTCATATTAATGAATAAATGTAAATTTAAAGGGCCATTTTGGTTGGCATTAGCAAAGTCCAATGTCTGCTGCTGGGGCTACAGTGAGCTGGGCATTTTGTTACCAGCTCCTTCATGCTACCATTAAGTTTATTCTTCTGGATATCATGGCTGCCCATACAGAGTCATCAGAATACTTCTACTTCCACTCAGTAACCTACTTCTGGAAGAAGAATAAGAAATGCTGAGGTTTAGATGCATTCTTGTAAACCTCCTTGTCTAATGACAGGATAGTTAATAGTTAAATAAAATATGGCAAAACTTACTTAAGAGCAATTTTACAATCTACAAAATATGTTCAAGTGTGAAGGAACAGAAATTTAACATATATAGATCTCAGTTTTACAAAGTTATATAATGGCATTTGTAAAATAGGAAAAATAAAAGATTGAAAACTTGATTTTTCTGAATTATAGGATTATGGGATTTTTGTTTTGTGTATTTTTTATATTTTAGTTTAATCAAACTGTGTCTTAGTCAGGGTTTCTAGTCTTGCACAAACATCATGACCAAGAAGCAAGTTGGAGAGGAAAGGGTTTATTCAGCTTACACCTCCAAACTGCTGTTCATCACTAAAGGAAGTCAGGACTGGAACTCAAGCAGGTCAGGAAGCAGGAGCTGATGCAGAGGCCATTGAGGGATGTTTCTTACTGGCTTGCTTCCCCTGGCTTGCTCAGCTTGCTTTCATATAGAACCCAAGACCACCAGCCCAGAGATGGTCCCACCCACATGGGCCCTCCCCCCTTAATCACTAATTGAGAAAATGCCTTACTGCTGGATCTCATGGAGGCATTTCCTCACCTGAAGCTCTGTGGTAACTCCAGCTTGTATCAAGCTGACACACAAAACAAGCTGTAGTCACATATATTGTCAGAACTGTACTTTTAAAGCAAATGCGGAGAGAGCATTTATGAAAGACTGGGATGTTTCCAGTACAGCTGTCTGGATTACCACAGTTCATTAGTTGACTGTAACTAAGGCTGTCTTTTTGTGTCTTGGATCTCCAATGATGATGGTAGGACAGACGTCATTGTTTGTTTCTAACTCTAGTGTTCTGTGTACATATAAACCTAAAGTCAGTCATGAGGCAGTAAAATCAGTTGCAGTGGGATGATTTAAAATAGGCCTGTTAAAATAAATAGACGAAACCTTTCTTTACTTTATGTATTATATGTATGGCTATGCTAGTCATAGCTGTTCTTTAAAATTTATTCCAGCAGATTGTTTGCTTGTATCTGATGAGTTTTGTTTCTTGTAATTAACCAAAATATACGCACAGAAACCCAAAGAACAATTTTCCACACCAAAAGATTTTCTAAAGAAAAGTTTTATGCAGGCCTGCATGTGCTGGTTAAATGGGATGTGGAGACAGAAAGATTGCAGAATTAAGGCTGTCCTGGATCACACAATGAGGAAGAGGGGAAGGAGGGAGGACTTGAGGGCACTTTAAATAATGCCGAATAGACATCATTGTGAGCCCAGGGCCTGGGTTTGCAGTCTGACAGAGGATAGGAAGCACAGCGCTTGTTCAGCCTTGTACCAGACAGCTTGGGCCTTGCCAGTAGACAGCTCCTAAGGAAAACGCATGGCAGTGTTTGTCAGTGACAAACACCTTTATCTAATGGTAAATAATCAAGTTTACATTAGGTCCAGACAGCACAGATGAAGTAGATTTTTGCATATTTGGCTTCTTGTGGGAATGAAGAAAATGAAAAAAGAGGGATTGTTTGTCTATAAGAAAAATGTAATGAGAAATTTAATACTTATAGAATTGTGTAGTGAAGCTCCAATCTCTATGACTTAGATGGCTTTGTATGTCTAGGTCACATCATTTTATTATAAAGACAACAGGTAAAGTTAACCCTCTAGGATAGGAAGATGGCTCAGTCAAGCATTTGCCTGGCCAGTGTAAAGACCTAGGTTGGCATCTCCACATCTCACATAAAAGCCAGGCATAGCAGCACATACTTGTAAGCCCAGCACCGGAGAGGCAGAGACAAGAGGTCCCATGGAGAAGGCACCCACAGCCAACCTCCTGCCTCTACATGCACGAACAAATATGAACACATACACACCACACAGTTTCTTTAAAAAGCCACTTTAGAGACTTATGTTACCATGAGCATGACTCATCCCGTGCAGTTTCTATGCACCCAACACAGCACTATGCAGCTGAGAAGCTCTGGCTATCTGACCATAAATAAAAACAGGCATGGCCTGCAAGGATCTGTCTCCTAACAGAATTAACTTAAGAGAGTGAAGTAAGGCTCATTAAGAAAGTTGGTCAGTGTAGAATGAAAGTAAAGTACATTGCAATTCCAAGACTCTCTTTGAAGGAATAAGAGGAGCTGATGGGTATGTGCTTGCTAATTTGTTAAAAAGTTTTTTTTTTAATTGGCCAAAATCATGGTCAAATGGGTATGGTCCTTCTGTAGTATCTAAACTGGCCCAAGATTATTTCCCTCAGGTTTAGTAATTCATTAAAACTCAAAGACCTTGGGAAAATACTATATGTTGGCTTAAGGTATTATTTCAGCTGAAGAGTGAGTCACATTGTGTGGATTTCACACCTTGGGTGACATTGTTGAGCAGAGAAGTTCACTGAACTTCAGTGTTTAAGAGCTTTTACTGAGGCTTCATTGTGTGGGCATTCTTGAATTGCTGCTGTGTTTCATCTACAACCCTCCCTGCTCCCTGCAAAGTGCCCCAAAACTCATCCCCACCGCAGACTACCTCTAATGTGAGCTGTTAGGTGCCTTCCAGGACTCACGGCAGTGATGGGCAGGTGTGGACCCAAGGGGCCTGCATGTAGCAGTTCCTGGTATAAATAGGGTGATCCCAACATTTAGAGGTGGCCTCTCAGGAGCTGATCTTTCCTGGGATGCAGTGGGAGGTCAAGACCTTGTCACCCCAGTTTTGTTGGCTTGGGAATTTATTCAGGCTAGAGAGTTAAGTGTGAGCAGAGTAGATAAGACTCCTGTCATCACTGTGTCTACAGCGGCGTGTGAAAAAGAAGCTTTGTCCCAATCAAGTGCCTGCAAGTCTAGCATAGTCTTGCTCATAGGAGTTCTGTGGCTGTGATGGCCATCATTTGTTGTTTTCTCATATTGTAAACAATATTGACATTCCCCGAGCCTTACATCCCTGCTGTGCTTTCAACTCTTACCACAGCTTTAAATTGACATGTCTGAACTACGTTTGTTCTCAAACATACAATGGAAGGCTAATTTTTTACAACCTTCTCTTCATTTGCCTTCTTCGAATGTGGCAATCCTTATTTCATCCTCCCATGATGCCCTGGTGCAAATAATGGAAGTACCAGCATCAAACCAGGGTCTTTGCATCTTACCTGTGGTTTAAGGACCATTCTCGCCTGTTCTCTCCTCCTCAAGGACTGACACTGGAGAGTATGAAAAAGGAAACCACAGGTAACACTTGGATTTAAGCAAACAAATGGGGGTCCGGGTACCCCATCCCATTCACACACAGAAAGAGCTTCTAAAATTAGTTCTTGACTTTAATTGTAGCAAGAAATATAGAAATTTAGCTACTAGATAGGCTTATGACTTTTTACTATAGCAAAATGACATCTAATGAGATTAGCAGTCTCCATGATGAAGGGAGGTCTTGACCGTGTTCTATTGTAAAAACTCAGTAATAGAGAAGAGCCTCCATCACACTTGCCTTAGTATAGAGGTCATTCAGTTGATTTAAAACTTATATGAAAAAAAGAGCAAGCCATGGGTGAGGGGGAAGGATTGGATCCACTCCCTCTGAAATCTGTTGAAGCAGCCTTTGGAGTTATTGGATAGTCCTGTGTGATAATGAGGCCCGTGATTGAAGTTGCTTTAGGGTTTCAGTATCCAGAGTCGAGTTTTGATCTTAGAGATTCTCATTTTTTCCTTCCCTCCTACCCTCCATTTCCTGCTCCTCCCTACCCCCACGCTTTCCCTCAAATTTCTATGAACATGTGTTCCTTTAATACCACTAGAGAGGCAGGCTTCCCGTGGTTGCTCTGTAAGAGCAGACAGATGGTTGTGGGAGGCATCCTGAGTGACTGTATTTAGTAAGCATGGCTACCGTGGTACGCAGTGCCATTCCTGAAGATGGTCACTGGTCTGTGACAAGCTTGCTTTCTGATATGGTAGAAGCACTCTCAGAAGTACATTCAAACTTTGTTTTAAAAGTGAAGGTATATTTCAGCCCTAAGCAAAGAGACAGGTCCAGCTAAGATCAAATTCCTTTGAGTTTAGAAGAGAAATTACAAGTCAAATTTTAAAATAATTTTGTCATTTTAAATTTGGGGGAAACCCTTTATTTGTTCTGATGAAAATGTCAGTAGTCATGGAACTGTGGTAAAAATAATGAAAAATCACTGGCCTGGGTCTGCTTAAATTGAAAACATTTTTTAATTAAAGTTTGACAGTATTTTGTGCTTCCATTGCCTAGCCACGTCCTGTCTTGTTCTTTTATTCAGTTTTCTTCTTGGTGAAAACTGGTTTAATTTTGAAGTTAAACTTGAAGTTATGCCATACTGTGGCCTGGTGTTTTTCCCTGTTCTGCTTAGAGGCCCTATTGTTGCCAGAGGCCATTCTTTTCTTTTTCTAGCTTGTAAAGGGGTGTGCTTTTTAAAAAGGAAAAGATTATAAATGATTTTGAGTTGCAGCTATTTTTGTAAATTTTTGGGGGGGCAAGGGAGTTGGTTTTTTGAGACAGGGTTTCTCTGTATAGCCCTGGCTGTCCTGGAACTCACTTTGTAGACCAGGCTGGCCTCGAATTCAGAAATCCGCCTGCCTCTGCCTCCCGATATAAAAATCTTTTAATTGGTTTAAACACACATAACAATTTAAGTCTTTTATCTAAAAAATTACATTGTTATGGGTAAAGGTCAGAGTTCAACTTGTCCGAGTTGATTAGTTGTGAATTATCTGTTTGGGTCATCCAGATGCACATGTGCTCCCTGAGAGAGACAGAGACAGACAGAGAAACCGACAGATACACACAAAGACAGAGAGACATATATATACATATATATTATATAATATATATATAATGACATATATATATATATAATACAATATATATATTAGAGAGAGAGAGAGTCCACAAGCAGGTTAAGACTTAAGTGTGATAGTGTGACAATGGAGCTTCCCAGTGAGAGTCCACTGAGATGCTCATTGCAGTTACTAGTGGACACAGAGCACAAGGGCACACAGACCTCAAGGACTGGCTGGAGGACTGGCAGTAAGGAAAGCCACGGGCCTTTCTCCTTCTGTCTTCTGTGTGCTGCTGTTGCTTGGCTGTAAGTCATCATTGCCAGAGCTGAGACGAGTCCCTGCTCAGCCAGAGCTGCTTTCCTAAGATGATGATGTTGTCTTTACTCTTTAGATGACATGCACAATTGTAGGAAACGGGAGGTACTTTAAAATGTGATTGTTCTTAGGAGATCTTCCTTTCTGGTAGATTTATTCTCTATTTTCAAAACCAACAGTACTTTGTGTAATTGTCAGCTGTAACCCTTCAGGTCTTGCTGCTTCCATTGAATTTTGCCATTTGCAGTAAAGGATTCTTATTCTCCTAGTTTTTAATATCATAGGTCACTGTGCATTGCCCAGTCACATATTAAATTCTTGTATATCAGTTAGATTAACTTCTGTTACCACTGTTCTCTTTAAAAGCATGCCAAATTTGTTTCCTAACACATGACATGGTTAAATAAATAAATAAATAAATAAATCTATCTTATTTAATAGTGTTAAATATTTGAACGTGAAAGCCTGAAAAATATTGTTATTATATTCATAAAGACTTTGTTTCCTTTCCAAGGAAGATAAAATGAATTCAGCTATAGGTACATTCCCAACTAACACTACAAAATTAATTTATTACCAGCGACAAGAGAGCATGAAGTAAAAATAGATAAGTACGGTATATGACCCTAATATCGAAGAAAAGTAAAAACCACTTATCTTGGAATAGATCAGACATACTGTTATTCAAACCATTCAGGAATGTAATTACATACATCTTTTATAAGCCTATCAATCAGGGTTATTTCTCTAAGTTTGCAGCTGTTTTACATTACTGGATTTATAAATCCCTCCCCAGAATGTGAGAGTAGCACTGAGGGCCTGCATCACAACTGCTCAGAGAAGCAAGCACTGCAGACGGGTGTGTGGCACACTTGGAGCAAGTGTGCAGAAAGGCAGACGAGATGAAGGGAGCCGCATGCAGCGTGCACAGCCCACAGCCCTCTGCGTGGCGATGCACAAATGGCCAGGGGAACGTGAACACGTAGTGATTGGAGGGGAAATGAAGGAAGTGGGTTCCAGTTTTAGGTATGAAACATAGTATTTTAGGGTTTCTTTAGATTTTTTTTGTAAGAGATACAAACCAACTTTGTTCATAAAATTATGTCAAAATTTGTCAATTACCTCAGAAGTGAAATAAGATATTGGATTAGACAGATGATAACACATATGGTATGTGTCTTGTCCCTCCCTGTTGTGGTGAGGAGTCCAACCCAGGGTCTCATGCATGTAAGCCCACTTACTCTCTTGGTGCTAAATGGACAACATTGAAACTTAGCGAGGAGTATCTCACTGTTTATTACATTAGTCTGTCTGTTCTGTGTTCATGTGAAAATTTCCCTAATATGATTTTAAATATGTAAATTTACACGCCATTTGATGAAATTATGAACTGGTGCAGCAGTTAATAAATTTAAAGCCATAATCAGTGTTAAAATAAATTCAGAACGTTTGTGGAATCATGGAGCTGGAACAATTGCTTTTCAGGTCCTTTTCAGCTCTAAAGTTTTGGAAGTCTTTATACATTAAATAAGGATATTTCCAATGACTTCACCAAATATCATACAAAGGAAGGTTGTCTGAGTCCCTAGAAGATGGGACGGAGGCTGTGCC
>LR749636.1:25000-219407 GCA_902729485.2 Mus minutoides
ACAGACTTCTTGTTGTATAGTCCTTGGACCTTCAGGGATCCAAAATAGGTCTCACTGACCTAAACTAAAAAATCAGCATGTCTCTGTTCTTCTTGGAGATGTAGGAAAAAGATGAAGTTCTTGGCCTTTCTAGTGTTCCACCTCTAGAGACAGTTTGAATTTCTTAGAGGCCATTAAAGGCCACAGTAATATGTCCTCTTTGACCATTTTAGGTTCAGATGGAATCCTTGCTATTATGGTCTCTTCTCTAATCAAGCCATTGCCTCTATCAGATCCTCTCAAAAATTTTTTGAAAATTTCAGAGCAAATTAATTTTCACCTCTTCCTGGTGCTATTTTGTGATGTGTAAGAAACTATTAACACATATTTCAACAGCATCAGAATTACAATAGGTTTTTGACAAAAACATTAATTTATCTCATTAGATGACTAGCTCATTTATGCTTTTAAGGCATCAGAGAAATATGTTATTTATGTTTTGGAAAACAGCTAAAACATGCAAAGAGATTGTATTATTCAGGCTTAGCACAGTGTTAGTTACCTGAGGCATAAGAATATGCAAAAAGTTAAATGATACCAAAATTGAATAATGATGTCAAAGTAGAGTGTTGTTAAGACCTGTGGCAGCAGGTACAGCGATGGGCAGGGGTGGGCTGCAGCTAGCCTGTGTATTAGGTATTTAAGTTAGTGTGAGGTAAAAGGTTGGATGCCAAGTAAGAGATGGCTCACTGTGATTTAAGCAAATCAGAACTATAGTGAATTCTTTGTGCAAGACTGGATAAAAAGTAAAGGCATCAAGTTCTAAGGTTGAGGTGTTCTGTGCTTGGGAACTATACTTTGAGGGATTTTTAAAAAACCTTCATCAAAGTGTTATGAGTCTATTAAATATTGTTCTTAAAATAAAATGATTCTTTTCAGAGAAGGCCCAGCATAACGTGTAAAATTATTTCATATCTTGTATTCTGGGCTAATACTGTTCTGTGTTGTTATGTGAGAGGGTTAATCATAGCTGACCTATCTCTGAGCCCAGTGTCCGTCGGGCTTCATGCTGCCTTCCCGCATAGGTCAGTGTGATGGATAGCCCTGAGTGCGCACCACTGCCTCCTGTCGGTGGGCGGCAGCTGGGTAATGAGAGCAGCAGAATAGGAGGTCAGAGTTGCCTTATCCTTAGATGGGTGGAGCATTAACTAGGGGGCAGTGGCTTGGGCTGCATGCACGCCCTAGGAATTCTTGGACTGGTTTGGCTGCAGCTCTGCTCCTGTTTGTGTGGTAACTCGTCTGGAAAGCTTGCAGAGGAGACACAGGGCTCCATGATCGGGTGGGTGGGCACCATCCTGTATAGACATAGAACTTTGCTCTTGAAGAGTTGGATTTATTTCTGGACACCAGCCTTCTTAAAAGCAGTGCATCACCTCCATCCACAGACACTACTATATAGCCCGTAATCTGTTGCTTGTCCATTTTCAGCTCATAGTACAAAATAAATGAAAGCCAAGGGCATTACAATTGGGAGGGAGGGTTGAGGAGGACTGTTATTTAAAAGGCTTTTAAATGATGTCACTATATATTCTTTTAACATCCTCTAAAAGCCTTTGAAAAAACAGTCTCTACCTCCCTTCGTTGTTAACAAAGATGGTGCACGGACTGCTCTTTAAAAGGCTGTTAAATGGCGATCCTATATATTTTAACATCAACATCATTTAGAAACCTTTTAGAGACAGTCTCTTCAGCCACTGCTGACTGAGAGGGAAAGGACATGGGGGTAGGGATTGCTTTTTTAAAGGCCTTTGGACGGCACTATCAATAAATACAGCAATATTGTTATAAAAGCCTTTTTCCAATGATGATTCAGCTTTTTTGATGTCTACTTTTAACCTCATGACCTTTTGTCATTTGACAGACTGCTGTTTCAACATGACTGAAAACTCGGTTTACTAATAATCCCCAAATGCCATTTATTGAACTTTGTTGCAGAGCTTAAAAATCAATTACACATATACCATCTTATTTAGCCCTTACAACAGCCAGGTGAAACAGGCAGGATGTGTAGAATTGTCCCACTGTGCAGAGAAGAAAGACAGAGAAACCTAGGGAGTTGTAATGCCTGGCATCCACACGAGTACCCAAGCCCTAACTACTGTCCTGGTCACACGAGTACCCAAGCCCTAACTACTGTCCTGGTCACACGAGTACCCAAGCCCTAACTACTGTCCTGCTCACCTTCACTCACCGTTTGTTCGTTCATTCACTTATTTATGAGAACTCACTGTATAATTCTGGGTGATCTGGAATTGTTATGTAGATCAGGCTAGCCTCAAACTCACAGAGATCTTCTTGTGTCTGCCCCTGTCAAGTGCTGGGATTAAAGGTGTATGCCACTCCAGCATATTCCTATTATTTTTGGTATTCTGATTCGGTCTTCCAGAAAGTACCCAGATACTAAGAGTTCATTTTTAATTAGCATAAAAATGAAATTCTGAAGGTAGATATGCACAGGTGCACTAGATAACAGTTAACACAGAGACCCACAGCTTGTCAGAGACTTGGGAGCACACAAGTACAGAAGTACACATCCCCTAGTGGGATGTGTAAATCTTCTCCCATCCAGGCCGTGGGATCTTCACAGTAGATGGGGTAGAAAGGTTATAAAAGCCAAAGGTGGGGAATGGCTTTAAGGAAACGGGAATTTCTGAACACAACAGACAGGTAGAACCTATGAACTTTGAGGAGTTGTGACATCATGCTGAAGCCTTGCATAAGATCAAGCCAGGCAGACTCCCAGCGTGGGGAGTGGGCATGGAAACTAACCTAGCTGAAAAGCTTATGACCTTGATAGCTGCTGGGTGAGGGAAAGTCCATTTTATTTAATGCTGTGACTCCTGTAGGCTTTATCTCCAGGGGTGGCTGGCCAGCATAAACTAGATGTAATGGGGCTGGAGGCAGGATGGAGTAAGGAGAATAAAGTTGGGTAAGTGGGGTGTGGGAGAGAACCTGGGAAGAGGATGGGGAGGGGATGAATGTGATCAAAATGCACTGAATGAGATTCTCAGATAATTAGGAGAGCATTTAACATAGGAAAATAAATTGATGTAAATTTGCATAGGGGTCAGGTCATCAAATGGCTTTGCCTCACATATTTATACTCTAAAGAGCCCAAGGTTCCTGTACTGTACATCAACTTCTCTGTCAGTGAGAGATTTTAAATGTTTATGCACAAGTCAGGATGTGTGTATATGATTGCATATTAGTGACTGTATGCGTTTCTGTTTCTGTCTTGGGATCTGAGAACCCATTTCCCATCCTCGCCCAGTGTCAGGAGTTCTCAGTAACCTCTGGTACCTAAGACTGGCATGTGTAATGTGCAGGGAACTCTTTCCACTGTGCGATTTGTTGGTTCAAATCAAATGCCTGTGTACATGGGCTAAGATGTCTTTCCCTATCCATTAGACTTTATGTAGATAAGATCTATGTCCCCTCAGCCTTGGAGACTCGTGTCCCCTACCTGATAGTTCAGTTGACTGCAGGGAGCCGCAGCCAGCCTGGGAACCATGACCCTGTCTCTGAACACAAAGCGCAGTACCGAGTCTCCCCAACATAGTCTCTAAGTTGTCTCCCGGAGTCTCCATGTGGATTGCAGGCCTGTAGTACATATTCTCAGAATGACCTTACCCACAATGACCTGTAGTTCCATCTGCTTCAATTGCTGTTACCCAGTTTATTTATAGAAAGCCCTAGCTGTTGCCTCCATTGTCACCCTAATCTCTTCTTGTGTAAGGCCATCTAACCATGTCCTCTGCCCTCCTTAGAGTCCCTACCACAAATTCAGCAAAGACCATGACTGCTCACACATGGCCTTACCGGCACCCTGTTATTCTGCAGACCTCACTGTTTATGCCCTGTGTAGCCACGTGGCCTCACCTGCCCTGAGTTCCAGGCACACGTGCTTTCATTTCAGTGCAGGAAAGTCACTCAGTACCTTGTTCAAGCCGTTCATGTTCCTTGGTCCTTTTATTTCTTCCAATGCTATTTCACATTAGCCTAAATTTAAGCCAACCTTGAAAGGCAGATAAATGTCAGTGCCAGTGTGGTTTCAAGGTCCTTAGAACTTGAGAGACTTTGTAGTGTCCAAGGGCTGGCTGGATATGTCCTGTTTCAGAGTCCTTTCTTTGTTAGTTGAAAATAAATTGTTTTCATTCCCCTCCCTCATCTCCTGGATGCTCCCCATGCTCCTCACCCATCCAACCCCACAATTTGTTTCTCTTTCTTTAGAAAACAGACCAGGGAGGGGGTAGTGGTAGAGATAGACAGACAGACAGGCAGACAGGCAGACAGAGAGACAAAACAATATGAGACCAAAAAAAAAAAAGTCTACAAAAATAGCACTGAGTAGTCATGGGCCCTCCCTTTATGTGTGGTTATTATTTATGTGTGGTTATTATACCCCATGAGACTGCAGTAGAGAAGCCTAGCTCTTCCTTTGCAAGCAGCTGTCAGTTGGAGGTAAGCTTCTTGGTTAGTGTCGGGAGCTCATGCCCACTTCTCTCTGTGTGCTTGGCTTTGAACCTATGCAGGCCCTGTGCCTGCTGCTGTAGTCTGTGTGAATTTATATGTGCCTTTCATATGCTGGGATTACAGTTTAGAACCCTGGCCTGTCTCTTTCATCAAGATCCCTCGTGGGGAGCCATGGAGAAGGCACTTGCCAGCTGAGCTGCAGCTTAACTCCCCTGGTAGAAGCCTCTCTGAGCTTCAACCACCCCAAGCTCAGGACAATCACCTGCTGAGATAAGACAGAGCCCCCCACCCTCCCGCAGCACCCCTACAGTGCCCTGGCCTCAGGCTAGACACTGTTCCTGCTGGCAGGTCCCCTGGCTCTTCCCAGACTTCCAGTGGTGCCTGGATGCCCAAGAGTCTGAGAAGCCCATGGCCCCAGCCTCATTGCAGGTCTGGGGATCCCCAAACCAGCTCCAGCTTTCCCACATCTCAGACTGGACTGCATGTTCCCACCCCTAGAGTGGTGTCTTGGTGCTTCCCTGAAGCCCAGTACACCAGCCTGGTGGTGGTAGTGTGGGGTTTCCACCTCTGGATGGCTGTGCCCTGAGGCAGCTGGAACTTGGACCCACAGAAAGGAGTTCAAAGATGCTAGATAGTGAAAAGAGCTTCCATGTCCCTATATTGGCTGATTTAATGTTGTGGAGATGGCTCTACAACCAGAATTAATCTACAGGTTTAATGCAGTGCCCAGGAAAATTCCAGTGACATATTCTCTAGATCTAGGAAAAAAAAAAAAAAAATCCAGTAATTCCAATGGAATCACAAAAGACCATGAATAGCGAAAGCAATGCTAAAGGATAACACAGTCAGAGGTATCTAAAGTCATGTGACCTACCAAAATTAAAGCCAGAAGATAAAATAATTTAAATTAGACCCATTACGGATTGAAACTATTAACAATAAGTAAGCCCAGGTCCAGAATAACTGCTAAGTTCTTATCAAACTTTTAAGGAAGATTTAATAGCAATTTTTCTTATTCCAAAAACAGAAGGTGAAGAAGCACTAGAAAATGTCATTTAACAAAGCCACTATTACCCTTATACCAAAATTAAGTAAAGAAAGAACAAATCTATAGACCAATTTCTCTGAAGAACATGGATGCAGAATTTCTCAACAAAATACTTGCAGACCCACTTCAGGAATGCATTAACAAGACTATACAGCATGACTAATGAAAGGTTGGTTCACAATACATAAATCCAGAAATCTGTTATACCATATAAACAGGTCAGGAACTGCAGGATCATCTCGCTAGATGCTTTTTTTGTGTCTGACGTGGTTCAATATGCTGAAGCCCTGGAGTTGCTAGGAATGTAGTCTGTGAACAGACTATACAGCAAACCTATAGCCAAGATCATAACTAGCCAGATTTTTGTTTTCATTAAATGTGTTGATAATAAAGCTTATAGACTTGTCTTTGGAGAAAGGAAAGAACAGAATGTTGTAAAGTAACTCCCTCTACAAAATCAGTGCAAATGGACACACTCTATATGTAGGGCCAGAGCTGTTATAGGTAGTGTTATGTATGGGACCACAGGGCAAGTGTACTACCACTAAGTTGCATCGGCAGCCCCAGGTTCTTTGTAAGTGAGTACCTTAGCCTTGCAGACTGTAGCCACTCTGTGATGCCAGCATGGTACAGAAAACAGCCTGAGGGGCGGGGGGGAGGAATGAGTGGCTGTTCTAATAAAGAGTTTAGATACTAAAATATAATTTTATAAACTTTTAACATTATAAAATACTATTATGATTTCACAACCATTTAAAAATACTAGAACCATTAGTGTGAAAACTCATAAAAAATAACCATTGCTTGCTGGCACCTGTTTACTGATGCAAGTATTAATGAATTCATTAAGTGTACATACTGTGTTCAGATCTGCCTGCAAAAAATTTTTTTAGTTTTACTTTTTGTGCATGAGTCTTTTGCTTGCTTGTATATCTGTGTACCACATACATGCCTGGTGGTCACAGTGGTCACAGAAGAAAGCGTTGTATCCCCCGGAACTGGAGTTATAAATGGTGTGAGATACCATGTGGATGCTAGGAATGAAATCCAGGAACTCTGGTGGAACAGTAATGCTCTGAATCATTGCTCTCTCTGTCTCTCCAGCCCTTCCAAACAGAGTTTTTAAAAGATGTGTTGATTATTACAAAAATAAGTGAAGAAGCCTTGCATTTTTCATAATCTGTGCTCATTACTCAAAATATTGGAAGTTATCACAATTGCATTCTACATCAGTCAGATTTACATGCCTAAGTAAGAAGTTGTCCTTAAGATAACAAACATTAGTTTAAAGTAATGTTCTTTGGAAGGTTCCAGTATATTTCTTTGACTCTGTGTGTCCAGGTAGGGGTAAAGCAAACCCCGTCCTATACTGGTGCTGTTCAGTGCAGTGAGCTGTCGATACAACAGGCTCACTTTGTATACTTACTAGGTAAATAAAGCAATATTGAGGTTCTCTGCCATATAATTCTTACCAATCAAAACATATTGGTTTAAAAAGCACTAATGTAAAAGATGTTGCTTATCTCTACTTACAAATACTTCCTTTCCTCATTGCTCTATAAGTCAAATCTAAGCAGGCACTGCTATAAAATAAGCCAAAGAAAACAAGACACAAGGAGAACAGTTATATATTACAGCTCTTCATTTTTTTTTGAAATTTAAAAACAGAACAGATTGATAATACTTAAAGATGATTGTGTAACTAAATACAGATTAAAGCATAAAAGGCTGAAAAACATGGTTTTCATAAAGCTTTATGTGGGAATGTCATCTCTGAAATAGTAACGCAGCTGCCAGCGGAGCCTGGTTATAATCCACTCACTTGATGCTCCGTGTTTTATTTTTCAAGTCTCATTTCAAATTTTATAATTCAATCATTTTGAACAGCTATGTTCAAAAGAAGTTTTACAACTTTAATCTTAATAATCTCAAGAAAAAGCAGACATGCTATGTCATAAAATAACTATTAGTGACTAGTTTGTACCCTATAAATCTAACTTGAGTTGATAATATGGTCCATTACCTGCTAACTGCACAGAGTGTTTCTCATTTTACACTCTTCAGTTACTTTTTAGTGAAGTGTTAAAAAATATGAAGCTTTTCTCCTCTCTAAAATCGCACGCTGTCTGTCTGTTATTAGGGAGATAACAGCTCTTATAAATGTTTCAGTAAGCACTAAGTAGACAGTTATGTGCTCTCTCATTCCACGCTTATTTGCTTACTGTAATAAACTGATAAAATATGTGTGCTTTGTCTCTGTGTATCTACAGGCGTCATGAGTCACATAGATTTCCTTTAGAAATAATGTTGTGGCTGCAGAATTGATTGCTTATTTTCACAAACCATCTAAAGGTACAGGAACGACTTTTATTATTTAACCATGTGCTGGGAAGATTTGTGAGGATCATCTCACTCACCGGTCCTCGGTGCTTTTGTTCTCCTCTGGCTGGGGAAGCCTTTCATTGTCGTGCCACTACAGCTGGTGAGCGAGTTATGTCCTCGGGAATCCCAGTAAGGATGGGCCCTGTCATCTGCTTAGAATGCAGCAAACTTTGAACTTTAGAACATTCGTCATTACAAAATTAAAACTAGTGTTTTCAGGACTGGAGAGAGGGCTTAGCATTTAAGAGCACTAGCTGTTCCTCCAAAGGGCCCCAGTTCAGAGCACCGTGCCCAGCACCCACATGGTGGCTCACAACCGTCTGTAACTCCAGTTCCAGGGCTCTTAAACAGACATGTCAGCAAAGCACCAGTGCACATAAAATAAAAATAAATCATTTTTAAAAACCTAGTGTCTTCTAGCACTATTTTTTTTTATCCTGTCTTGGGTGGTACAGATTTTATTAAAACCATTTCTTACCTGAATCTATATGTTTCTGATGTTTTCATAGAGCTCCTTCTTGTCAATAAATTGTTCTTTGTGTACATCTTTAGAAATAGTTTTTTTCTTTTGTTCATAATTTTACTATATATGTGTGTATATATATATATATATATGCGTGTGTGTGTGTGTGTGTGTGTGTGTGTATAACAGAAATAATTATATTTAATGGAAATCTTAAGTCATTTCCTAAAGCTAATAAATGTTGATGCTGACTCTCAACTGATCACTCCACTGCTCCAGGAGGCCTGTGATACTTTTAGGAAAATTTTGTATTTGAAGACTTAGCATCAAATAAATTATAGTTATAACCAATGCTAGATGTAGATTATTAGAAATGTTATAATATTTAAAATGGTTAAATTATGCTTTGAGTTATGAAAATGGGTAAAATTATGTTTTAAAGTAAGGAGTGAGTGGGAAGCCAGATAATAAACATAATAAATAAATAAATTAAATATTTTATTATGACTCTGTTGGGCACGTCTTTAGTTCCTATACTCTATAAGCAGAGGCAGGTGGGTCTTCATTATCTGAGCCTCCAGAGTTGTACTTACAAGCACATACCACTGCTCCATGGAAAGAAAGGCAAGCCAGAGACTTGAACACCAGTGCCTGCCAGGCACTTTTGCGGTCCTATGTTTGATCCTTAGCCCTGCAGGAAAACAAAGTAAACCTAATGGCAAACTATTTGCTACTGTCATCAGCAAGGTTAAGTGGAAGCATTGGCTTAATGGGAAGAAAATTCTGAACGAAATTTGAGATTTAAGCAGCTGGGGTTTTGTTGTTTTGTTTTGTTTTGTTTTCTGGGTTTTTTTATGATGCAAATAAATTGACATAATTTTACAAAGGTTATTTTTGTTGTTGTTTTTTCGAGACAGAGTTTCTCTGTATAGCCCTGGCTTTCCTGGAACTCACTTTGTAGACCAGCCTGGCCTCGAACTCAGAAATCCGCCTGCCTCTGCCTCCTGAGTGCTGGGATTAAAGACGTGCGCCACCATGCCCGGCTACAAAGGTTACTTTAAATTCTGATACTAGTTGAGCTTTTATAGAATACTGTTTTAATGACAAATAGTAGGCAGTTTATCATTTCATATTTATGATGTTTTTGTTGAATTTAAAATTATTAAAAGTTATTTATTATCAGTTATTTGTAGCAGGCCTGATGTGCTGCAGTCCTTAGATTTTGAAAGGAAAGATGGATGATAGCCCATGGTTTCTTAATGGACAGCTTCTCTCTGTTCTTTCCTCTCCCCTTTCTCCCTCTTTCTCCCTTTTACTGCTTGTGATTTCAATTAAAATACAATTAATTGATCTCAAAATAGGTCTATTGGCTATTTCTCTTGGTTCTGTGACAAAAGACCAGACAGAAATACTTTTAAAGAATATTTTTAAAGAAATACTTTTAAATCTTGAGTCTGGAGAGAGGCTCGTGGTTAAGAGCACTGACTGCTCTTCTAGAGATTCTGAGTTCAATTCCCAGCAACTTCAGGGTGGCTCACGACCATCTGTAAAAGGATCTGCTTCCTTCTTCTGGTGTGTCTAAAAACAACTACAGTGTAGTTACATACATTAAATAAATAAAATCTTAAGAAGAAGAAGAAGAAGAGGAGGAGGAGGAGGAGGAGGAGTGATCTCTTTGGCTCATGGTATAAGAGCAGACAGTGGAAACGTCATGGTGGAGAGCATGGTAGCAGGGTTGGGTAGGATCTGTCCTCTGGGTCTGTGGGTGGTAAGCAGACAGAAATGCTTGCCTGGGCTCTCCTAGTCAGGGTAGGTGTCCTTCTTCAATTAGCCCAGGTGTGTCTCCCAGGCGACCGTGAACATTTATCATCGTGGTAGGGAAGGTCATTTTAATCAGTAAGCCAAAGGATGAAGCTAGCTTAAGATGGAGCTCATAGTGGAAAAAGCTCAAGGGGAAAATGTGTGTGGCTGACCACACACAGTGAACGTGGTAATCCCAGCACTCAGGAGGTTTGAAGTAGAAGACTCATGGGTTGCAGGCAAAGCTGTGCTACCAGTGAGAGGCTGTGCGGGTAAGTAGTCAGGATTGAAGAGGAAGGCACATGAGGTTTGTTATCGGTAGGGATTTCATATAGTTGAAACATTCAAGAAAACTAACTAGAAAACCATAAATCTAGTTATAAAGTCACCAAGAAGGCCATAGATGAGATGTTTAGCTTAAAGAGTAAAAACACAACTCATATACTCTTTGTAAAAGGAAAGTATTTACATATGCAGGGCATGAGGCCTATCTCCATGTCATCAAGTTCTCAACAGTAAGACTGGAGGATCCCTAGATCTAAGCTAACCTACATTATATAGTGAGACCCTGTCTCCCCAGTCCCAAAAATATATGCACTCTACGACTGAAGTTATTTTTGTTTTCTATTATTAAACTATTTTAACATGTACCTGCAGAATAAAATAAACAATTTGGTATGGGGGGTGCTGGTTTGGGTTTTCTTGAGACAGTGTTTTTCTGTGTAGCCCTGGCCGTCCTGGAACTTATTCTCTGTAGACCTCTGCCTCCTGAGTACTGGGCTTAAGTGTGTGTGCCACCACTGCCTGGGAAACTAACAATTTAATGCTGCTTTGAGGCATTTACTATGCAATTTCACATCTTCTAATGTTTGTATTATATTTTATGTAATAACTTAGGGCAAACACATGTCAGGAATATTGGCTTGTTTTCTAGAAGCAATAGTGACTGTCCTCACTAACTCCTGTCATCCTCCCACATGCCCAGGTCAGTACACCTGTCTTCGTGCCAACAAAAACACATGAGCTGCTTCACCGAATGCGTGGGAAAGGACTGGCCGCCCACTACTGCTTCCCAAGACAGCCCTGCATCTTCAGTGACAAGATGGTCTCTGTACAGATCACCCTGACTAATACTTCTGATCGAAAAATAGAAAACATCCACATAGGGGGGAAACGGCTTCCTGTGGGCATGCAGATGCATGCCTTTCATCCAATAGGTAAATGCTGAGTCTTACTGGAAACTTGTTTCCTAAATGTTTTCACTTTAAAGCAGAGTTTCAGAAAAAGATAAAATATAGCATTATTTACTAACTGAGTCTCCTGTGTGCAGGGGGCGGGGGGGGGGAGATAGACAGACAGACAGACAGACAGACAGACTGAGACTGAGACTGACTCTGGGTCTTCCCTGGGATCCTATGCAGGTATTCTACCCCTGGGCTATATTCCCACCCACTTTTTAAAAACTGAATTTATCATCTAAGAAAAATGTGCTTCTTTTCCCTTAGTGAATCTGGTCTCTTCAGTCAGAGCTGATGACTGTGATGACAGGGCGGGGCTGCCCTGCCTGCATCACCTCCCACATCCCTGCTGCTCAGCTTTCCTCCCCACCTCAGTGCAGATTATGCACTGTGTACCAACAGCAGGAAAGTGGTTGTCTTTTGAGTATAGTGCCTCTCATAGCTCCAGACCCTTTTATGTTCCTTCTACAATCCATAAATTGAGAAGTCAAGGGTCACGGGATGAAGATGTTCTGTTGTCTTCCTGTTCACGCACAAGATATGGAGCACACTTTGCTATGTGCCTGTAGTTATCTGTGATAGTTATAAGTTAAATATCCTTGATCTGTTACCACCATTTACAGTCAACATGTCCTCGTGCTCAAAGCACAGTAAAGAAGACCTTACTGCTCTTTCCATAAAGCGTAAGATGCAGCAGCAATGGCCCTTGTCCCTGCACACAGGAGGCAGCTTCCACTGAACCCACAGCCTCCCAAACAGCGTGCCCTTCCCAGATGCCCAGCCCAGATGTCAGTCAGGGTGTATCCTTGACATTTTTAAGTATTTTCAGAAAATATTTTGTTTTTACGAGTGAACACAATCCTAAAGTATAGTTGAAAGAAACTTCAGGAAAAATCTCCATAAAGGGTGATGTAAGCTTTGTGGGCTGGGATGTGTATAAAGCCCTGGTTATAACCCCAACAGCCTCATATAAACCCTACCTGAAGTGGAGGCAGGAGGGTCAGAGTTCAAGGTCACCTTCAGCTACAGAAGGGCATTCTTAGCTACTCAGACTCTATCTAAAAGAAACCAAAAGGGAAGTAGATTTCTGGCACAGAAATAATGGCTTCAGATATCGGCTCCGTTTTCTAACATTTGAGGGGACTAAAGCCCTTGGCGCAGGATGAAGTCAGGAAGGTTTCCCTGCTTTTTTGACTGTGCTTCACTGTCTGGTTTTCTCCATCCAAGTCCTGGGTTTGTGAGGCTTTCTGTAAACTGCATCATGCTTTGTATGTGTATGTGTACACCAGAGAGAAACAATGGTTTCTAGTGTGAAGTCTAGTAGACTTTCCTAAGTAAGCAGAGTAGCGAGGAGTTACTGAATGCCAGGGTGTTTTATACTGGATAATTAAGAGAACTTAAATAGTGTACTCTATTCTAATTTTTACTGGATTATTTTGCAGATTTGATATATTGTCAAAGAATTACAGAATATACCAATTTGTGATCTTTTTTCTTTTCTTTTTCCTTTTTTACTACTTACAATCTAGCCCTTTTTACCTGGTTTAAAAATTAGTTTAGTTAAGCAATGTCGAGTAGCTGATGTATGGGTTGTCTGGGTTGGAAATGTTATCCAAAGGTTAAAACAGTAGAACAGTATTAATGCTTCCTTTGGCTGGCATAATGAGTTGATGAGTTGACCTTTTATTGGCCTATGTAGAATAGAAGAAATAAATACAATAAATTTCATAGTATGACGTTAATGCAGCATTAAAATATGAATACTGTTGCCTCAGTACTACTTGTAGGCTTTTTGTTCTGAGGAAAATTTTTATGACTATGATATTTTATTCATTTTGGGGGCATTGATCGAATGCTTTTAAGATAAAGAGTTATTTTCCATGTTTGTACACTGCCCAGACCCTACCAGCAATAGATTACAGCCAGCTATGGTGTACGATGTCTCTAACCTCTAAAATCATCTTAATAATGCAACAAAACCACATATTTTGTTGTCATGTTTTGTGGGGAAAAAAAGGAATCAAGATGTTTTATTCATTAAATGTGTGCCCATCTGAAAGGGTCCAAAAATATTATTCCTAGTCACCAATCTGTTATATATTGCCTTAAAATCTCTGGATTTTGCCCTTTTAGCAGGGAGCTGGATTCTTTGTAGGAATATTATGGCTTATCTGCCTAGTTTTTTTAAAACATTGAGAAGACAAGGATTGGTGTGTGGGGTAGGGGACCGGCCTCAATAAGGACTCACATTAAACCCTTTCCAGTGCACAACATCAAGTCAAGAAACAGTGTTCAAGTATTATAAAATCCATTATATGACTAATTTTATGCTGATCATTTTGTTCTTGAAGCGTTCACAGAGTAAAGCATGCGATAGATCACGCACCGTCCTCCAGAGTTAGCACAGCACTGAGCTCAAGTTCATTATCCTACCACTCAGGCGAGTCACACAGTGTCAGAGTGCTAGCCTGCCTGTGTACAATGGGGAGGATCCAAATTGTGAATGCAGTCGTGCTTGAGAGATGACAGGGTTTGCCAACCTCTGCAATGTATGATACAGACCAGACCGAGCCTCAGTGTGTATGGTACAAAAAATGGTTTTAGGGATTCAGTAAAAGATAGCTGGGCTGTGGCCCAGAAGTAGAATTCTTTCTTGCTTCAGCTTCATCTTCTGCCTGGGGAGGAATAAAGAATAGCCTTAAGCAACGAGACCGACAGTGTGAGCTCACCACAGTATTTGGTCGTTGATGTGTGTGTGTGTGTGTGTGTGAGAGAGAGAGAGAGAGAGAGAGAGAGAGAGAGAGAGAGAGAGAGAGAGAGAGAGAGAGATTATGACAAAAAAGGGACCTTGGTGGGAAGAAGAGATCTCTTAAGAAATATCTTGGTTGATTTTTCTATTACTGTGCTAAGATCCCACAATCAAAGAAATGTATAAAGCAAAAACATTTAGTTTGAGGCTCACGGTCCCAGAGGATGGTAGAATCCATGACCATCATGGCAGGGCTCGTGGTAATCAGGGAAAGGCAAGAACAGTTAATGGGTAGTGGAATTTATGTCTCATGAGAACAGGAGAGAAGACCGTTTGAAAGATTGATGGGGATCAGCAATAGGGGCAGTTGTAAGGGGAAGGAAAATGGAAGGGCCGGTACCATGATGTGATCCACAGGAATGCTGTGAAGCCCACCACTGACTAGGTAACTTAAACAATGAACTTTAAGACTAAGGAAGAGTCTCAAACAAGTAGATGTAATGTGTCCATTGGTGAATGTTCAGGCTTAGCTTCATGAGTTTATAATTTCCTTTAATATTCATAGTTTAAGTCTCTTATGAGCCATAATTAAATTTTTCTTTAGGCATGAGTGGCCTGAGTGTTCAGTAGTTTCTTTGCCTCTTTCTCACGTCCTCCATGTTTTAATGTGTAAATTACCCTCTTTCATAGACTCTCTGGAGCCTGAGGGGTCCGTTACTGTCTCAGTGGGTATTGACTTCTGTGATTCTACGCAGACGGCCAGTTTCCAGTTGTGGTAAGTTCAGTTGTTCTGTTTATATTGTCTAAACCAGACCAAAGATGTAAAGCTGGTCTTTGAATAGCTTTTTCTGTAAGACAAAACATTTAAGCACATGCACTTTGTTTGACAGTGTGTAACTGCCATGAAAGAGCTGCTTATACGCTGTGTACTGTACGGGCATTCTAAATATTTCTGATAAACCTGCCATTACAGTGTGCCATGCACGGTTGAAAAACACCGAAAACTATCACTAGGGTTTTGTTTTGGTTTTTTTAATTTTAATAATACAATTTTTAAAAACCCAGGAGAAATAAACAGTTTGATAATATTGTTGAGTATCTCAGAACAGGTATCTTCTGAGGCAGGCTGTCAGTTTGAAACACAGTGAGTTTCCTGAGTAGAATATTACTGATTCTGAGCCTTTTCTAAAACATTTTTCTCCTTTTATGTTAATTTTACAAACTGCTTGAGGACATTTACAAAGTTAAGATGTTGTAGCCACACGTTACTGGAATTTTCTAGTTTCAGACTTAGGCTGGTATATAGTGTGTATACGGAGGGACCAGAGGCCATTGGGAAGCCAGGGCAAAGTGAGCACAGCTCTGAGTCACCCTGGAGTTCCCTCATTTATGTTCTCTCATACAGGATCTGACTTGGCTTTTAAGTGGAAGTTACTTGTTTTTCTTTAAAAGTTGAGGTATTTTATTCATCTCAATTTTAGCCAGCTTAGGATAGAATTTGTCAGGATTTAGAATTTCAAGTCAGGACCAAAACCCTTTAAAGCAAATATGTAGGTGAAATGTACCAAACCTTTCTTTGTCATTTTCCCAGAGGCTCAGGCCCAGTGTTATTTCTGTCCCTGCCAGGAGCCTGCAGTGAGGACCAGGAGCACTATGGCGTGCACATTGATTTTATGCAGATCATCACCTTTATGTTTTGGGAGGTCTGCTTTATTAGTGATATATAAAAACTGATTACTTTTCCCAACACTGCCTAGTAATTGTTTATTATTTTTCTATTAGACAAACAACACAGATCAATATGACTGAACACAGGCCATGAGTAACACCACTCTAAATAGATTTGCTTCCAACACCAGAGCTATATTCATTTTAATGATTTCAACAATGTGAGCCCAATGACAAAGCTTGTACCAGATTAGACCAAAATTAAAACCTAAATATTCCTTTATCATTCCAATTTACAATCAATTGTGTTCTTTTCCATTTTTTTTTTNCAATATGACTGAACACAGGCCATGAGTAACACCACTCTAAATAGATTTGCTTCCAACACCAGAGCTATATTCATTTTAATGATTTCAACAATGTGAGCCCAATGACAAAGCTTGTACCAGATTAGACCAAAATTAAAACCTAAATATTCCTTTATCATTCCAATTTACAATCAATTGTGTTCTTTTCCATTTTTTTTTTATTACAAGGACTTTTTTATAGTTTCTTGGACCACATTTACATTTTGTCTTTTACATTTAGCCAAGACCTTCTAAGGAGAAATAGACACTGTAGAGCTTGATTTTTGTCCTATACAGGGTAGTACATGTGAACAGTTTTCTTTCGACACCTCTCAAGTTAAGTTTAGGACAATAACAAATGTATCTCACACAGCAATTAGCTTTCTGCTATAAACACTTGCATTAATACATCGTCTGCAGTGAAGGTACAAATTACTAAGTTATTTTATATTTCGTCTTGCACGAGAGCATGCTAGATCAAAAATTATTTTTGTGTGTTCCAAAAAGAGCACTTTGTCTTGCATCAGCGTAATTGATCCTGAAGCAGCGTAATCACAATCACTCACGTTCTTAATTGGCCTGCCCAAATCAGAAAATGGAAACCGATCGGCAGCGCTTCAATCAATAGCTTCATAGTAGTGCTGGTGGGGGAGGGAGATGGTGGTAATGGGGAGATCAATGGGTCTTAGGTGCCAGTCACTGCTGCGTCTTTTGCATAGTAAGTGGCACCTTTGGCCTAGTGGTGTGCTTTAAAAGTCTTGGTTCTGTGATAAAAAGGAGAAGAGTGAGAATGGCTGCCATTGCTTTTGTGTTTTGTCTGAAATACATTATATAAAGTCAGTGTATAAAATTATGGTGATAAGAGCATCTTTGATACAAGCCTTTGGAAATGTTGCTGCAGTCCTCTGACTGACTGTGTCATCCCAATAAGATGGGTGGGTGCAGCGAGAACGTGACTATACATAGTCAGTTTTACGTATTTTCTAACAAATCCCTCTTCACACTTTAAATCATCACCCAATTAATTTCTTGATTAAAATACTCAATTTAAAATATATAACACCCATAGATTCTAGCTCTTTAAAGTGAATGCTGCACAAACAAATCCCTGTCTTGGTGGTGAGTGGATAGGACTATGTCAAAGATAATACAGTGTGCTTAAACTAACTATAAAACACCATTTGCATCATGATTTTTGTCCAAAATCCACTAAAAAGAAAATTCTATTCTTTAAAAGGTGAGCACAGAGTTGGGTGATGGTTGTGCACACCTTTATTCCCAGTACTTGGGAGGCAGAAGTGGGCGGAGCTCAGAATTCAAGATCAGCCTGGTCTACATAGTGAGGTCGAAGACAGCCAGGATGCACAGGGAAACCCTTTTTTAAAAAGCTAGCTAGCTAACTAACTAACTAAATAACTAACTAACTAAATAAATAAATAAGATTAATTAATTAAGATAGGTGCAGAAAGAGAAGCAGAGACATACAGGAGAGAGTACCATTAGCTAGCTGACCAACGAGAAATTTTAAGGAATTATTAGCCATTAGAAAACAAATAGGAGCAGATGAATGCTTAGTGAGAAAATGAAAACCACAGACCCAAACACCCCGTACGATACACTGGTGACAGTCAACGAGCACAGAGTGGGTGTGGCCAAGGAAAGTTAGGTTAAAGAGGCCACTAAGAAAATGAAAACCACAGACCCAAACACCCCGTACGATACACTGGTGACAGTCAACGAGCACAGAGTGGGTGTGGCCAAGGAAAGTTAGGGTTAAAGAGGCCACTAGGGAATTAACAAGCGACTAATGCAGCTTCTGACTTCCCTCTTCACCCATGTGCAGACATAGTCAGAGGCTTAAGGACACCACTGCAGAAGTCCATAAAGAAAGGACTTTATGGCTGTAAGGGCCCCAGAAGCACAGCAGGGGTAAAGTTTGTGCTGGAGGAAGCAAAGATGTTGAGGGACAGAATGAAATGCAGTTCTGTCCTAGGAGATAGTCAGGAGGATCTCAGATCCTTCTTGGCTCAGGAAGAGCAGCCTCAACCTTGTTACCGTCCTGCCTCCTCGGTTGACTCTTTGTTACTATACTAGTCTGTATCTTACTTGCTTAGTGAACTCCATACACTAGGGAATAAGAAAGAGTCCAGTTTCTACCATGATAGGAGTTGCTCGTGTTTGTTAAGTTGTTAGAATGTATTCATTGCTGTTTCAAACACTTATAATTAGAAATGTCTACACAAATTTTTTACAAATTTGTTTAACTTGCACATTGTTCCTTGTTATTGCCCCATCTTACAGGTTTGTAAACTGAGACACAGGGAGGGGAAGATAGAGCTAATGTATAGTAGAACTTGGTGTGTTCTGTTACAAAAATAGCTGCACAGTTGAAGATGACAGAGCTTTGGGAGAGAGCTGAAAACTGCATCTTACAAGAGAAGGCCGAAGATGGATGTCGAGATGCAAGGGGCTTTGGAAGGACCAGATATGTAGTGGAGTGGGCGCAACTGAGTACTGATTCGTGCTCTGGAAGACAGGCCCAGCACGAAACCACAGTAGAGAACAGAAGCTATAGGCACTGGAGACCAGAAAAATAACAGAGATGTAGAAGGAGAAAAAAGAAATAATGGGATCAATTATGGAAAAACATTTTCCCAAACAAAAGAAACGCACAACTGTCAGACTGAAAGGGCCTATGAAAGGGCAAACAAGAAGCGAGCAGCTCAAAAAGACCACTCTTAGGACCTCACCTTTAACACATAAGGATTTCAGTACCGTTCTTCAAACAGCAGGGATTCTGTCTGCCACCTAGAAATCCTTGTGAAAGATTCACACAGAACATGTTAGAGTAGGATTTCCAGACTAAGGGAAAGCAGTGGGTGGAGATCTCACCTATGCTGTCTGTTGCTCTTGGAAAAGTGAGTGCTAGTGTCATATCAAAGTAAATGAAATCATAAACCCAACCCAGAACTCAACATGGACCAGTGTGAGGAGAAATACTAGTCCTTCGTGTTTTCTATGTGAATTGATTGATGGCAAACAGAAAATTAAATATGGTTTAAAATATTAAATATCACTAAGATTATTGATAACTCCAAACAAGGAAGAAAACAAAAGAGTCACTAAAACTTAGGCCATTTTTAACTTGAAGTAGAAATAAGTGTGCTAAATAAATGATTAAATAATATAGCTGGGGGCAGGGATATACATGCCTGTTGTGTATGCCTCTTCAGAAAGACAAGAACAAACATCTCTGGCTAGAGTACTAACAGTGAGATAACTGTGGCCTAAGGAAACAATTTCCGCCTCTAACTGGTGAGCCAATGTGTTTGCTGGGGACAATCACAGGATCACACTTACTGACTCACAGGATCACAGTCGAGGGGTTACTGACTCACAGGATCACAGTCGAGGGGTTCCTGACTCACAGGATCACACTTGAGGGGTTCCTGACTCACAGGATCACACTTGAGGGGTTACTAACTTACAGGATCACACTTGAGGGGTTATTGCCTTGCAGAGCCTCGGTAGTAGCTGTATCCCTAAAAAGCAGACGAGCCCTCTCAATCATGGTGAAAGCTGCCTTGCTGGAGCTCCCTTCTCAGCTGTCGTCAGCTTCTTCCCCAGCTGTGAGGTGTGCGTATAACCTTGGGGCAGGGCCCATGAATCTTGTAACTTTCTGTCCCCTTAAAGTTTCTTGAAGTTTCTAAACCTTTGGGAGAGAGCTGAAAACTGCATCTTACAAGAGAAGGCCGAAGAGCTGTCTGAGACTGTGAGCCTCTCTCCTCCCTCAGGAGTAGCTCCACGACAGCCTGCACACACTAGTTTACAAATCCTATCACCTGTATTCAACAGGAGAGAATTCAGCAGTATCTGCCTGAGAGAGAATGGCATGGAAACTAAATGGAAGGATGAAGTACATATGTTTGTTTTTCTGATGGCTGGACTAGAAAAAGGATAATTGAGCACAAATAATGTTTGTTGCAGTCCTACAACAGAACATAAAAGTTTTAAACCTTTAAAAAGGCAAAAGGCATGGAATGTAATGTATAAAGCAGAATCTCTTGTAAATAGGGGAAGTTGACAAAGCTGTGGTGTGTTTAACACACATCAGAAACTGTACTCGGATGACTCTATAGACAGCTATAGGGTTAGTTTTAATAATTTAGTTACCAAAATATGTGGGGTCTCCCCCAAAAAAGTTCCGGAGTAGCACACCACAGGAGTTGTCCACAGTAGAAAAACTGAGCTGGCGTGATTAAAGAAAACGGAGACAAAGACGTGAAAGGGAATGTAAAAGAAGAGATTTTCAGGAATTTAAAATAAGGCTACGTGTAATTTCTAGTATGTTGGGATGTTTATTTTATATGGAGTTAATTTTTTCATAGAAAAATATGAATGGGCAGTAAAAGGCTAACTGTACTAGAACTTCACAGACAGTATTTCTATTACTAAAAGTTTTCTAGAGCAAACAAGAAAGAAATCACTTGTGTCCTTCCATGTGGCCGTGTCCCTGATGTCAAGACCCCCCACCCCAGGATAACCCACAAGCGAGTACATCACATGAGTGGTGAATTCATTGAGTAGTCACACACGCTATCCATGGCCACAAGTGATCAGAGACACCCTCTCTAAGTCAGAAGGGAATAAAAGACGCCCTCAAAGCTGTTCACGTTCTAATGGAGGTCAAGGGCAGCACAGAAAGACAACCAAAAGCAGAATATTGCTAGAACTATTTGCTCCCAATATCTTCAAATCAAGAAAAAATATGTTTAATGCATTTTTAAGAGTGTTTAAGGGTAGGCAGCCTTTCCTAACAGCCTTAAAAGAAAATAAACACAAAATATTTTAAATGGCGAGAAAAGTGATATTAAGAAGAAATAAACCCAGCTAGGTGTGGTGGCACACGCCTTTAATCCCAGCACTTGGGAGGCAGAAGCAGGCGGATTTCTGAGTTCGAGGCCAGCCTGGTCTACAAAGTGAGTTCCAGGACAGCCAGGGCTACACAGAGAAACCCTGTCTCGAAAAACCAAAAAAAAAAAAAAGAAGAAGAAGANGTTGTCTTCTGAGCTGCACACATTTGCTGTGGCACATGTCTCCCCACCCCACATACTACATACACACAAACACATACACATAAATATTTTTAATTATGTTTAAAAGAAAAGAATAGCTGTAAAGAGAATGAAACAGTCAGTAAAGGAGCAAAATGATAGGAAAGAAGAAATGAAGGATACCTTGGTTTAGTGTGTCCTAGGCTTTCATTTTCCCGAGAGATAGAGAAGCCCATCTGTGGCTTCACCAGTCAGGGCTTTATTATTCCTCTAAGAACTCAGCTGTGGCTGTTCTCAGCAATGCCAAGCTGGTGACCAGCCCTGTGTCTGTCTTTATGTGTCATGTGCCAGTTTACTTACAGTGGGTTTTGCATCTTCATGAACCCATGAAGGCTGCTCCAACTCAGGTTTCTGTCTATGTTCTCGCACCTTCTCCTTCCCCCCAAGAGAAATAAGCAAGAAGGGAGGTGGAGAGAAATGTCTCTTGGGGCACATTGTCAGTAAAGAGGAAAGGGCAAACAGATTCGTGGTGAACGGGTAGCCTTGTCCACCGCTACAGTGGTCCAATCATTTTGGACACGTACCGTTTCCATTTCAACAGAAAATAAGCACCAAGAACAGAACCATCTGGCCAGTGGTGTCTGCTGTTCCCACACACTGTGTCGCTAGGACAACCCATTCAAGATTTCTAACCCAACCCACAGACCCACTTCTCCTCTGCACTGTTCCTTGTCACCACTGCCACAGAGCCACCTTGGACCCACAGAGCCCTGGGAGGGAGAACACTTTTCCTACTTTAAGAAGAGCTGTAGATAGCGTCCATCTGACCTCCTAGTGCTCTACCTTCGAGATTTACGTACATGCCTCTCTTAATATGTTTTGTTGCTGCTGCTGCTGCTGTTGTTGTATATCTATGAATATACATGTACATATGTAAGCATATATTTTGGTATGCTGACATTGTATACATACTAAAATAAAAATCAACACAAAAAAATTAAAGGTATAAAAAGTTAATTAGTACGTAATTAGTAGTTTTCCTCACTAGGTGCCTTGCGCCTTCTGCTTTCTGCCTCACACATACAGATCACGTAGTGTGTGATGTGCACACATATCCACCTACTCCTTTTCACACATGTCCTAAGGAGCCAGCCAGCCTTACACTGGGTTCCTCCAAGTGTGGCTTTTGTCTGTGTTCCCAGGCTAAGCCTTCATCTAGTACTGGCCCTATCTAAGGCCTTACTCTAGCAGGACCCCAGCCTGTCTTTCTCGCTCCTTTGTCTTCCTTGAGCTTCTCTCATCCCTTGTCAGGAAGCTCCTTGCTTCTCCCAGCCCCTCCCTCCTCCTGTCCCCTGCACCTCGCTACCCTGGATTCCTCGCCTGTCTGGTCTGTTTTGTTGAGGTAGACATTACTGCTGCTCCCTTGAGTCCTCCCTGCAGGCCTGGCACGGGCCTTCGTTCACGGCCGCTCTTCCCATCTGTCCTCACCAGCCCTTTCCCCTTTGTCCACTGTGCCCTTCCCGGTGTGTCCTCTCTCTCCATGTCGCCTTCTTTTGCCCCTCCTAATTTGTGTTTCTAATTATCTGCTGGACATCTCAGATATACGATAATTAAATCCAAGTTATTTTGTGTAGAGTGCAGACTCCTCTTGAGTGTGCCGCCGTTCACCCAGTTGTTCGCATTGTAAACTTCAAAGGCTGTCTGTCCATCACTGAGCATGTCCCGTCTAATGCTAGAATATAAAATATTTCACCTTCCCCATTCTAAATGCTCCCT
Organism: Mus minutoides; assembly: GCA_902729485.2. Classification (NCBI taxonomy): domain Eukaryota; kingdom Metazoa; phylum Chordata; class Mammalia; order Rodentia; family Muridae; genus Mus; species Mus minutoides. The sequence continues at coordinate 48,038 of LR749636.1, forward strand.
GACCCAGAGAAGCAGCATGGCCCAGCAGAACAAGCCTGGGCTTTGAGGCAGGGACCCTGGGCACAGAGCCCAGCACTGCTGTGGCCCTGGGTGGCGTGATGACATTTTTTTTTTCTGGTTTTTGATTTTGAGTGTTGCTGATACACTCCTAGGACTCTACTGCCATGCCTCTGCGTTGTCCTACCTGTAGATTTTGTATAATGGAAACTGTCTCTTAGAGTCACTGTTGGCACTTACTGTGTATTTACTCACTAAACCCTAACAGTGATTCTAAGAGACCCGCCACCTCAACCAGACTTACATGATCTCCCACAGTTCTCTCCCCACCTCGCCACCTTAAACAGATAGGATCTATGCTTATGGTCTCTGATGGATTGCCATTGCTTCAAGAAACATTAAAACTCGACTAGTGAGATGGTGCGGTGATCAAAAGCACTTGGTCTGTTTGGTTGGGAACAGATTTGATTGGCTCATTTATTCACCGCTGCATCATCACGTTCCTTCTTTGCCTGGAATGCAAAAGCGGTACCTGGAGATTTGGCAGCCATCTGGCAGCCATGAGGAAAGCCAGCATCCTGTGGATGGCGGAGTGGAAAGCTAGAGAAAGCCGGGTCCTTGAGGGTTACTTTGGCCACCTAATGAGCCTGTGACTCTAAACAATAAACACCTGCTTCTCCAGGAACTCTTAGCGGAGTTCCTGGTTATCTGTAGTGAAGAGCACTCCTAATGGGTGGTCCTCATCAGCCAACCTCAGCTGTCTAACTTCTACATTCCTAAGCACAATTCTGGGAGGCTTTATTGACAGTAATAGACGATTTAAGGATGTAATTGCACTTGGTTTGTTCTCCACACAACACAGAAACAGGGACTTCCTTAAACATATCACGTCTTGTCTGTTTTAACAACGGTCAGAGAATGGCACAACTAGGAGATAGCGTGTTCACTTTAAAAGGGAGCTTTGGAGCTGGGACCTCCACACTTCAGCATGCATGTGCACAAGGGCAGTCGCACACACGGCTTAAACACACTAGATTGAAGAAGCAGATGAATAGATGACAAGCCATGTCTGGTGGCACATACCCATAATTCCTGTGCATGGGAAGTAGAGGCAGGAGCCTCAGGAATTGAAGGCCAGTCTGGATTACAAAAGACCCTGTCTAAAAAAAGAAAACAGAATGAAGAATAAAACCCTGCGGGGCTCATCAGGCGGAAACCCTCGGGCTCTTACAGCGTGCAAGCTGTAGCCACAGCATCCTGGGGTGAAAGCAGAAATTTCAGAAGGTCAAGTTGAACTGTCCCTGTTAAACTGCAGTGTGTCAGAGAATGATTTGTTTTTTAAGCATTTGGTTATCTTTGGATCTTTTTCTTTCCCTAGCACCAAGGACGACTGCTTCAACGTCACCCTCCAGCCACCTGTTGGGGAGCTGCTTTCACCTGTGGCCATGTCAGAGAAGGACTTTAAGAAGGAGCAAGGTGAGAGGGGACTACAGTTTGCTACAAGTTCTGTACTGCACAGACTACACCTGTGCTTCCAGCCAGGCCCCAGGGTTCCCAGACATCCCCAGCCATCCACAGGCAAGCATGCTCTCTGCCCATTTTCTCTAGTGCATGTACTCATACACATACGTGTATATTGCTGGCAGCTTTAGAAATTAGTTACTGAGTCTTTAAAATAATAGACTGGTCCTTACCTGTTCGGTTCTGAGAGTTGATTTTTAGCCCTGCGCTATGTCTGCGTTTTAAATCCCAGGAACTGGAGACTCACTTAGGTTCCACTGCTGTGAGCCTTAGGTCTACATTAGTCCCCGCATTGTTAAAAAGCGCTTTCTGTCTCCTCCTAATGTGTTGGGTTTTGTTTTTTGTTTTGTTTTGTTTTGTTTTGTTTTTGTATACACAGTAACACACTTTACCTTCAGAATAAAGCCTAATTATACTATTGAAATACCTCTATTCTCTTTTGACTGTCTTAAAGAAATACTTTGGCGAAATCAGATCTGCAAGATTTTTAAATACACACTAAAGAAAATATTTGCAACAGAATGCAGCTATTAATATTATACTTGCCCAGAGTCAAGCTTGCTTTCTAATAACTGTGAGGGGTCTTTTTATGTATGGTTATGGGAGAGACACTGCTTTTATATGTTTAAGGACAGCTCATAATGGTAGGGTCTGTTTAAATGCTGCCATCACAATGTGTAAAAGTTTATGTGAGCCTCAACTATTTCCCCCTGGAAGCTGAAACCAAAGATCCTTTATCTTTTCAGTCATTTCTGTCACTCGTCCCTGGTTAAGGGGAGGCCTTGCTTCCTGGCACTAGGTGATTGTAGTGTCCAGTGTTTATTTCATACAGCCCTGACTGTCGGTGGGATCTGAGAGACCTGTTAGAAGCCTCCCCCCACAGGAACCTCGGACAACACTGGCAGTGTGGAGTGTCCACCTCTCATACCTCACTAAGTGGTTGTTAAAAAGGCATAGCTAAATTCAACTTATATGTCTTCTGAAAAGTTGTGTATTGCTGTAGCTATGCTCTCTGTGGCTTTCTTTTCCTAATGACAAATGAATTGATTCTCCTGTTTACTGTTCTGCCCTTTGCTGGCTAAAGCCTGCCTCTGCTTTACATCTATCTGCTCAGCCAATCAAGGTGAGTGGCTCGCCAGGAGGGCGGTGCCGATGTAGGGGATAGCCTGCTCTGGGGTTCAGCTCATCGGTCCTGCAGATCCCTGCATGCCCTTGCTCACCCTCGGCTCTCGTTTAGAATATGTGTGATTTTCATCAAATGTTTTGTTCTCTGCTGTGACTGAGGGATTTTTCGCTGACTAGCCATACAGAACCACACGTTCACCGGAGAGGTGCACACGGAGACTAGCCGCCGTCCTCTGCGGGCTTGTTGCCAAAATTCCTTTTTCTTCTGCCATTTTACTCTATGGTTGTTGATTATTTGTCTGAATAAATCTGGCAGCTGTTTGCTATGTTTAATAGAGCAGAAAGGCTACTCTGAATAAAGCTATTTGAAAATGTGTTTATATGAAGTATTTGTAAATCCTTGCAGGTCTCTTGGCGTTTCTGTATCATTCTCTCTGTCTTCCTGAATTCATCCTTTGATGGGGGACTTGACGCTGGCAGATTTTCCACAGGCTTTTTCAGTAGCATCCTTTTTAGTTGTGGGTTTCAGCGGGTTTGGGAATAGAGGTCTCAATCTGTAACTTCACACGAGGAAGGGGTCTGAGCGTCACAAAAGACTTCTTAAAATGACTCAGGAGTGGGCAGCCAAACCAAAATCAAAACCGTTTGTTTACATTTGTCAGTGGAAAGTTCTAGAAGGTAAAATGGAAGTAAATTGAAGAAGTGTGTGTGTATGCTTTGTTACACACTAGCTTTAAATCCTGTTTCTACTTGAATAAATACACTTAACATACATAATTATTTCATTTCACAGGACATAGATTTTAAGACTCAAAAAGTGCATTAAGTGTATTTATTAGGATTGAAAAATTATAAAGAAACAGGAGGAATTGGGTTCCATTTTATTGCAAAGATAGACAAAACCGAAAATATGCAAACTATTAGAAGTGGTCTTAGCAGACATGCTACACATCCCTATTCCTTAAAACTACAGCTTTACTTCAAGCATGCTACCTGATCTGTCAGTCTTCCTCGGCTGCTGGACATACTTGGTCAGAACAGCAGTATTGAAGGCCAAGTGCTCAGTCAGCTTGGACTGTCCTGTGTTATAGTATTCATATTATTGAGCCTTCGACTGAAGTGTGATTTATTTGTTACGGGTTCAAGTATTACAGTTAGTTAATGAGCTATGTGTGAGAGCCTTTCAATACTATGACGTATACTAAAAAAAATGAATCTGGTTCCTTCAGACAGTTTCACTTGAGAAGACTTGGCCTGTGGTTTATTCCAGCCTGCCTTCTTCCCATCATTCTACTCCTGTCATCTGAATTGCAAATCTAAAATTTAGAAAAATCTTTTAAAATAAGATTTTGTTGTATTCCTTGGTTTTCATTTTAGCTATTAATTACATCTGATGAGCCTAAATTAAACCTTGTCCGATACCTTGAAGAAAATGTTAAGTTTCAGTGAGACCAAAACAACTTCAACTTCCCTCTGACAGCTTCAAAGTATGTCCCTGAACCTTGACTTTTATACATATATAGCAAATATTAATGATCGCCATGGCATGTTTTTCTTTCTTGTTAATTTGAGAATACCTGATATATTTTCATTAAGCAAAATCTCTGGTTTAAGAAACCTAGAATGCTTGCCTAATTTTATTGTGATTTATGCACCCATCCTATGGGTTCCAAACTTGCAAGATGCTAATTCCTTAAATGGTCAGGCATTTGCTATTTTCTGGCCCTTAACTAGCACAAGCAATCATATTTGATGCCCTTAATTAGAGTACCTTTCCCTTTCCAGGTTCCTTTCCACCTCAGCAATCGAGACAATACATTTGCTTACCATGCTGCTCTCCTAAGTGTTCTTTTGCATGTAAATTAATCTTGATTCAGTTTACACTGTCATGCTGAGTGGTACAAATTGCCTATAACAATAAAACAGCATGAGTTAAAAATAAAGGGGGGTGGAAAGGCAGATTGAGCGCGCTCCTCACTCGATAGGATGTTACTTTGCTTTATGCCAATACATTAGCTGACGATAATGAATCTTCTGTTCTGAAAAGCATGGTTTAGTTGATTTTTTTAATTTTACTTCAATGGAGCAGTACCTTGTCTTTTATAGACCAAGTTAGACAAACCATTAATGACAAGAGTGTTAAGGTTAAATATGAAGCAATGCATTCACTTCTCTGAGTGCTATCCATCTTTCCATTTGCAGGAGCTTGGCAAAAGTACTGGCTTTGTACAGCATTTCCTTTAATTACATGCTGCGGGAAACAGGCTTTTAACATAAACATAGTTGCATTCATTTATTCAGCGGTTGCTCTTCAATAGAGCTTAATGGAGACGGTTTAAATCCTAAATGAGTACACACATCTCCCGGCAGTCTTATGTCAGCCTCTGTGCTTCACTTAAAAGCACAGTTTGGCCGCATGTGTACTTGTTAAAGCTTCTGCCTAATGTTGAAGTTAAGCGGCCTGAGACAGAGTGTACTGTTCCGGGCCTGAGAGTGGTTAGTAAGCATGTCCTTGTCGGGCATAGATGGTTCTGGTTTTTATCTGATGGCTAGGAACAGGGCATTTACAGTGCTGTTAACCTTTAGTGTCTTTGTACTGTTGATCAGAGAGACCTTTGAGTTGTTCAGATTTCCTCTGCAGTAAATAACTAAAGTGCACGTATAGGCTTTGAGGTTAAATAGGAAGGACTGTATATGGTCTTTGAAAACATGAAATCAAAATTTACTGTTTTCATAAATTGTGTACATGTATTGTCCATATGATCAGATGTCTCAAAAAGTTTTTATGTTTAATAGACACCATTAGTGTTCATGACTTACATCACAGATGCAGATAGACGGCATTTACAATCATCATTTTGGTTTTTAACCCATATACTACATTTTAGTATTTCCCCAAGAGTTTGCTGCCTGGACATTTCCACAGCTGACTCTGATGTTAATGGCATATCTGTTGTTAAATGTGGGGTTTGTTCTGAATTTGACTTCATTTAGGTTTTTTGTTGTTGTTGTTGTTGTTTGTTTGTTTGTTTGTTTGTTTAATGTTATTTGAAATGTCCCAGAATTTAGAATTGTGCGATTTACATTTTTCCTATTGTCAAGCTTCCTGTTTCAGAAATTCCCATTTGTGTCTTAGGCTCGACTTCTGTTCACCAGACAAATGGCTTTATTGTTGAGTGTAGCGTACGTAGTGCTTCAGTGTTGTAGAACTAACTATTGTGTGACTTCCAGTCATTGCTGACCTTACTGACCTAACACCTGGAAGGCACCGATCAGGTACCGCTGCTGGGACTGGACCACTGTGTCTGTTGTCAAGAGTTGTGGTGCTAATCTCGGAGCAGGACAAATAGCTAATGATATTAAGTATATACCCAAGTAAGATCGAGACAGTTCACATGATCCTTGGTACATTTTCAAAGGGGCTGAAGTTGAAAACTTATTTAGAATCTTTATGTTTTATCCGATACTAAAGTCAGATTTATAAAAAATGTTCTGTTTGGTTTTTTACAATATCCTATGTATTATCCTACACAGTGAAAAAAGTTTCCTTTATCTTAGTAATTCTGGTATTGTTTTAATTTTATGTAATTACTTTATACATTAAATTCTAAATTAGTTTCCCTTTCATTGAGAAAATGTTTGAGGTTTGACTGTGAGCTTAAAGCTGTTGAGATCCCTTTCACAGCAAGACCAGTGGAACGCAGCCTTCTGTTGCTCTTGCAGGAATGCTCACTGGAATGAATGAGACTTCGGCTACACTCATCGCTGCTCCGCAGAACTTCACTCCCTCCATGATCCTCCAGAAGGTTGTAAATGTTGCCAACCTCGGTGCTGTGCCTTCCAGCCAAGATAACGTACACAGGTAGGCTGAGTAACCTGTGGTGTGGAGAGAGATCCACAAGTGTAATTCTTAACCCATTCTTGACTTTGGCAGTAGTAACTCTATGCAGGGGTGGTCTGTTTGGTTGATAGGTTTGGGTCGAAGCCCCATCTCATTTCATAGCATCCTTCTGATACTGGCATGGCTGTTTCTGAAGGATGGTAAGACAACAGCTACATTTTATAATACCCTTTTTTAAGATGCCTTTTTAGAAGGCTGTTAAGAAGTCACCTTATTTTTCTGGACTTGAATTTCTTGGGAAACTCTCCTCAAACAGTAAGTAGACTGGGGCATTGGGCAGTACAAATGCAGCCTTCCCTGACCAGCACTCCCTCGGGCTGCTTCTGATGTATAAGGGGCTGCTGGTCAGCCAGCAGGTGACACACAGCCTCTGTGCTCAGCCTACACACCTCCTCACCCCCAGGCATCTGCATGAAGCCCAGCATCCAGGCCCCCGTGCCCTGTTCACACACTGTTCTGGTGATGTCCGCAGCTTCAAGTGAAAATAAAGATAAGGAGAATCCCCTCGTACTGACACAGTTGTTCAAGAGGGCTTGGTGAGGTCAGAGGAGGTATCCCTAACCCATCATGGCACACTTCCTCTACAAACAGTAACCCAGCACTGCGTTTGCTGTGCCTCTTCTCATGCCATTGTGGCCAGTTTTGTTTTTCTTCCTACTGGCCCAGAAGCATGCAAGGCTCCCTGTGAAGCATGCCGAGGGTGCTTTGGGTGTTAGACCTGCTGTCCGGGGCAGGTTGTTCATTCTGGTGGATCCACCTTCACAGTCTTTTTTGGAGATGGTTAGAAAGCTAAAGCTGGGGCTGAACTGAACGCCTGTGACGGACGACTACAGTGGAAGAAGCGAGCCTGCCCTCCGAAACAGAGCTGAGAGGCCATTGTTTACATCACTAGGCTCTGGGGGACACAACCGAGAGTGTGTGCCTCTCAGAAAGCAGGTGCACTTTGTTTTTACTTTGTTTACAGCAAGAGAAGGGCTGGAACCAGAACCCCCGTCCCTCTCATGGAGAGTGGTGATTCATGTGAGCAGACTCAACTGCCTGTCAAGTAGTGTTGCTCAAAAGGAGAGAGAATAACGCCTCTTCAGGACAAGGAAAACATTTGGTTCTGAGTTTTCCGCTTTGGTCTGTACAAGCAGGCTCTTCAGTGGAGCTAGCCCATCCCCGAGAACTTCCTTCCACTTTCTGTGCTTTTCTTTAGTATTTATGAGATCCTGAAAATAGAAAACATAAGGCTGGTATTGTCAGCTTAGCTTCTGGCTTCTTGCGAAGTTCACTGTAGTCTAGAACTGCCGCGTTGTACGGGCGGGCGTTGTAGCTCTCCTTGTATGCAGAACCCGGGAGATTGTGGTTCGTGCGCGGCCGCTGCTTTAGTCTTTTTGCGGGAGTTGTTGGGTTGTGGTTTTTTGTGCTTTGGTAAACAAAAATCAGTCTTACAGATTTTTATTTCTGAGGTGAAAAGAAGTAAAATTAACTTCGTAATTGAAGCTAAATGACACGAAAGTGGTCTTCCTGCTGGAAGACGTCTGTGAGCGCAGGCAGCACAGGCTGTGCTGTTCTGGTTTGGTTTGGTTGTTGGTTTTTGGTTTTCTACTGACAGAACTAGAGACAGTTTATTAGAGAAGAGAAAGGCATGCCTGAGAATAAAAACAGATCTGAGATTCAAAGGCCAGTTTTATAATCTTTATTATCACATAATTTTCCTGAAACTTGCTCCTGAGGTTTGCAGCCTCTTACCTATTCAAATGACTTTAATTAAAAAATGCAGTCATTGCTCAGTTATTACTGCTAATGCAAAGGAGACAGATAACTCTGAGGCAGCTCCATGTGACTCCAGTGCAGACAGCACTCAGCCCTAATGCGCTCTGTCCCTGGGTGCCAGGCTCCCACAGGGCTTTTCTGTTTAATGGTCTGACCTTGGGCCCTGCAGCCTAGGGGAGGCTATGTGCTATCCTAACTTGCCGCTCAGGTCTACTGCACCTGAAAATACTTCAAGTGTTGAAAAAAACGATGGCTTCCAGTGCCCTAAATATTGGTAAAGGCTTCCAGGCCATGAGCACCTCATTGACATTTTTTTTTTTCAATCAAACTGATTCAAATTATCTTGCTGAAAACCTAACACTGCTGTTCTTTTAATTGTTTATAAAATCTATCCCAATGCTTTTTAAAAATCTCACTTGAAAGAAATAACCGTTGCTGGTTACAGTTTAATAACCTAAATTGGCAGTTTAGTATTTTTGAGCTGTGTTTTGTTAAGGTTGTAATGCTTGGCATATTTCCCCATGGGGGGCTGTTCTTTTCTCTAAGCCTCACTATCATTTGCTGATGACATTGAAATCCTACAAGGCTTTTAATGACTTCTTTTCTCCAAGAGCTTTTTGAGTTTATGAAAGACTCAGGCCAGTCACTCTAATGTTTGGAAACAATAATCGACTTAGTATTTTTAAAATGCCAAACATGGAAAGCATTTGACTACTAGTACTTCAGGTTTAAATTTTTGTTATAAACAAAGCGATATGTGTTCTTCTTCATTTTCAAGATCATTTCTTTCTTACAGGACTTGTATCAGTACCATTATAGCCTTCCTAACCAGTCAATCAATAACATTTCCATTGCCTTCCTTTGAAATAGTGTATTCCTACAACTTACCAAATTTTGAATATTTTTGGCTAAATATCAATTTTTAAATGTGTGTGAGTCCCTAAGAGAAGTAGGCTGGATGACTCTGCAGAAGTATGCACAGTGGGCACACAGGAGCTACCCCAGGAATGTGGACATGTACTCAACCACTCAGACTGAGGCAGGATCGAAAGCCTGAGGCCTGCCTCAGGGATTGCTACTGAGTGAGTTCGAGGTCGGCCTGGACGGGAGACTGACTCTAAGGAGAGAGTAGAGCATGGCCTAGACGGGAGACTGACTCTAAGGAGAGAGTAGAGCATGGCCTGGACGGGAGACTGACTCTAAGGAGAGAGTAGAGCATGGCCTAGACGGGAGACTGACTCTAAGGAGAGAGTAGAGCATGGGCTGGACAGGAGACTGACTCTAAAGAGAGAGTAGAGCATGGGCTGGACAGGAGACTGACTCTAAAGAGAGAGTAGAGCATGGGCTGGACGGGAGACTGACTCTAAAGAGAGAGTAGAGCATGGGCTGCCAGTGCGGCCTAGTGGCAGGACGTTTGCCCAAGTGGGGCTCAGGCTCCAGCACTGTGAGAAGAACAGGACTGAGGCCAGCAAGGGCCCAGTATACGTTATGTACGTTTTACAGAATTCACTTTAAAGACTTAGAATGCTGCTGCTTTTAAACCTCCGCTGAGTAAGGAAACATGATATCCTAAACAACTGGTAGCATCAGAAACCCTGTGTACCATTGACCGTCTGACGCCTCTCTGTCCTCACTGCTGTTAGCCAAAGATTCTGGGAGAAGAGCCTTCTCAGCCATCTCGGACACCAGCGATTGTGCAGTCTGCTGTTTGCCAGGTCACAGTCACATTTTAGAAGGAACAGCCTGGGAATGAGTTCTGTCAACACCCAAAGCGTTTACAGAACATGTAGTGGAGTAGCTTTATTTTCTCCTGTAAAGTGTAAGTGGCTTGCTGTGCTCTGTGGGAGTCTGTTTGACGTCAGCACTGCCAGCATTTCATGCACTGCCTCCACAAACTCAGGAGTTCATTGTTCTAAGGGAGGCTACTAGGACTAGCCTTAGGAATCACAGCTCATCACAGGCCAGAAAAGATGTCTGAGAAAAATTGAGTAAATGTTTTTTTTCTCTCTTCTCTCGTTTTTCAAGACAGTGTTTCTCTGTGTGTAGCCCTGGCTGTCCTGTAACTCACTATGAAGACCAGGTTGGCATCAAACTCAGGGATCCACTGCCTCTGCCTCCCATGTGCTGGGATTAAAGGTGTGCGCACCACCGCCACCACCAACAACGTTAGACCTGAGGTGCCATTGCTCAGTTGTGCTGCCGAGAAGTACTGTTATACCGACACCCAAAAACTAAATGTCCATCCATACTTCTCAGATCTCTAAAGGTTTTCCAGGAAAGAATTAACTAGGAGTCTGTGTGAAGCTCACATACCTGAAACATCTGTGACTTAGCTCAGCATAGCAGGGACCAGCCTGGGATCTGCATGTATGTTCCAAAGTCTACAGCTTGGTGCAGCCCTGGGTTACCTAGCTAGGGATAGCCACAAGACATTTGTAAAACTACTGTGTAAGGGGTACCAGTGGGATACTAGTGGTCCACACTGAACGTAGGGCCTCCCACATACTAGTGAGCCTGTGCTCTGCACGTGCAGTCCCAGGTAAGAAGTTGTACAGGTTCTTTTGTGAGCCTGTCTCGGCGAGACCCCATGGTAGCTGTGGCAGAGCCTAAAAACAGGCTCTGGCATTGGCACCGTGTTCACAGCTCCAACATTTGCATCAGTATTAAATTACTATGACTTTTCTTGTCATCTCATGGACAACGGATTTATCTAGTTGGCCATGAACTAGGAAATGGGGTGTTTGGGTGCAGACAAACCTCGGGCCCCCAAATGACTCTTGTGCTTAGCTGCCCAGTTGGGTTGTTGCAGAGCCCCTCTTGTTATATTGTATTGATGCATTGCCTGTTAATTAAAAAGCAGATGGCCTATGGCTTAGGCAGGAAATAGAGAAGCAGAAAGGATTCTGGGATTTAGCCAGGCTGGAGATTCTCTGGGACAATGTGACAAGATGGATGCATGGTACCTAAGCATAGGTAACCAGCTGCATGGCAGAATGTAGGCTAGAATAAATGAGGTATTTTAAGTTATATATAATCAGAGAAAAAGCCTTGCTAAATGGCCAAGGTGTTTATAAACATATTTTGAGTCTGAGTCTGAGCAAGGGGCTGGGAGGCAGAACCAGGCCTAACTCCAACACAAACCCACATACACAAACCAAGTTTAATCAACCTAAGGATGAAAGAAAGGCAATTATTAGGTCCCTCACCAAGAAGTGACTGCCATGCCAGAGACAATTCCCCCTTTTCAGTCTAATAAAAGGTTCTTTTTCTTTTAAATAAAAATTGAATACCACTATAATAATTATGAAACAATTATGAAAACTATAAGCTATGATATACTCATTGTTGTCCAATCTATAGTATTTGGCAATTAATAAAAAAGTTTATCCTATCTTGGTGTATTTAAAGATTTGTATTTAACTCAAGTTTTATCCTAACTTGTATTACCATCCTAAAAACATTTTCTTATACCTAAACAATTTTTTTTTTAAAGATTTATTTTGTTTTATTATATGTAAGTACACTGTAGCTGTCTTCAGACATTCCAGAAGAGGGCGCCAGATCTTGTTACGGATGGTTGTGAGCCACCATGTGGATGCTGGGATTTGAACTTATCACCTTCGGAAGAGCAGTCGGGTGCTCTTACCCGCTGAGCCATCTCACCAGCCCCATACCTAAACAATTTAAGCTTATAGTAAGACTCTTTAGACTTCAACCCCATCAGAGACCTGAGAAGGAATATTACCTGTGTATGAAGGAAGCACAGGGACGCAGCTTCCAAAAATTAGAGAAATGACAGACAGCCGATTGCCTGGACAGTCCCCAATAGTCTCTGTAATGTTGGAGCATCTATCTTCAGCTTTCTGGCCCAGAACATCTGACAGACCTTGTGTGAAGCAGGAATTATGAAGGACTCGCTTACTGTGTCTTGGCAGAGCTTGGCAGTCAAGTTCCCTGTGTTCATTTGTTCTTTTTGGACAAGATGTCTATAGTTGAAACATACCTAGCTTGCCACAATTAAAGCAACTCGATATGAAGGTTATTGATAGTCATTATCTTCTTTTAAGTGGAATGGATGTACTGTTAGGAACAGACCTGTCTCAATGTCAAAAAGCCTTAAATTAATTAAAAAAAAAAAAAGCATGTTTCAATGCCATGTTCTGTGAGTCTCTGAGATTTGTGAAGACCATCTATCTATTCATAGCATATGTGAACAAGCAGATGTTGCCTGTCTCCAACTACCTATTATCTGTACAACACAGGATGCATATTTCTGTGATAATCCAGACTAGTATCTGACAAGACCAGGAGTTTGATTAACTTAATGTTATTTTGTGTTATTTAATTATCCTAAACAATTTTTTAAAGGATTGGGACTCAACATTATATAATTAAATGAGTTGCATAAGTATAATACCTATATAAGAGTTGAAGTATATACAGATATATATATATATATATATATATATATATATATATATATATATATATATAAATGTTATAACAAAATTAATCTTGTTTTGTATCAATATATAAAGATTTATACCAATATAAACCTTAAACCTCTATCAATATACAAAGTTCTGTACCAGTGTAAAAAAAATAGCCTCAATTTTGCATTAAAATATAAAGATCTTTGCCAATGTAAGATTATGACTATAAAATATTTTAAATTTAAAAGTAGATTTAACAGTCCACCCTTATTTGTCTAATATTTTTATATTTCTATCTTCTCCCTTTTTTAACCCCTGCTCTCTAAGAGAAAGAAAGAGAGAGAGAGAGAAAAGGAGAGAAAGAGGAAAGACAAGAGAGTCTAAGCTCTCTATTTTGTTTCTTCCCTACCTAAGACCATAATTTACTTGTAAATCATCCCCTAAGACGACAATATATTTATTACTCAAAAGTGACCAAAACCATCCACTCCAATTTAAGCGGTTAGGATGACAGTCTTCTTGTAATTGCTTCCGATTGAATTGGGGCAGAGAATTGGGGGGGGAGCAGGGAAATTAGAAAAAAGAAACCATTAGTCTTAAGAAAGCTAGCTATAGAATTTGTCTAGTCTCTGTATGTTGAGAAATTGCAGGCATAAATAAAGTCCCAGTTAGAACAGTCTGAAAGGCTAGACCAAGTGAGCTAGCTATTGTGAGGTTGTCCCAGAAGTGAGTCTTTAGAGGAAACAGTTTAAATGTAACTGAGGTAGGATCAAGGCAGGGACTAGAAAGGTGGGTCTCAGCATCTCATTATCCAGAGAGTGTTGTCAGGGCTGCATTTTTGGTTGTTTTTTCTGCAGGTTTCAGTTTGGATTTTTGCTTGCTTAGTTTGGTATGGTGTGGTATGTTTTGTTTGTTTTTGCAGTACAGCCTTGCCTATAGCCTAGGCTGGCCTGGAGCTTGCCCCAGCCTCCCAGATGCTGAGATTATAGTGTGAGCCTCCACATCTGGCTCCAGTGTACTGTTTTTGTTTATTGTTTTCTTTTCTCATAGAACCTCTAGGAGATTTAAATTCCATGTGATTTTTGAGGATTGTAATGCAAGTAATTTTTGCTTAGCCTGTGACATTGGCTGTCTCCATGCACACATTTCAGAAGCTCCAAGACTACTTCCAATCCCAGTTTAATCTGTCCTGAAACAAGGGTTTATATAAACATTTTTTGATGCAGTGGTATTTGACTGGGTCTCTTCTCCAATATGATACCTTTTGAGTCCAACAGAACTGAGAGTAATGACTGGTGCTCCTTCTGCTGGCGAGTGGTTGTCCACTAGAGGGCAGCACTGCTTTTGGATCTACTTTGGAACCCTACTGGCTCTAGGAACAGCATCTCATTTGAAAACAAACTTGGACCTCAGTTAATTTTACACATAATGACAAGCTAAATATTTTACGCATAACCAGATTACACAGCAGATTTTTTCTATCTAAAACATTCTGTATTTAAGTTTTGTTTAATTTCTCCATTAGTGAGGTAATACTCTAATGCTCAGGTTTACTAAGAATAAATAGATGTTTTCATATTTTTAAAAAAATGAGAAGAAAAGAATCCTTCTGGGATGACAGTTTTGTCAGGGATCAAAGAAAGGGGCTTTCCTTTTGGCTTCTGTTGTTAACTCTGTCTCATCCACACCCCACCAAGCAGGCAAACCAGAAGCACCATAGAAGGGTGGCATCGTGTTTCCTTTGGGAAACACTTCAATTTTAGCTTTCTTTGTACAAAGACTAGATCACTAGGCCTACAGTTTGAATGGGTTTTATACCATCTACATCCTAATGGAAATTTGGTTTTTTTACCTGTTTTTCACCTACTTGCTAGAGAGATTCTTTCCCAGTGTTCCGGGTCAATTTTTTTAAAAACTGTCTTGGATAAACTCTCTAAGTCTTAATCTCTTGTTAATGTTTTTCTTCCTGTTAGTTGTATAATGGACTGAACTTTAAATGCCACTTAATAGTCAGCAAAATAGAACTCTGCGCACCATGCAGAACCTCTGTCCGTTTGCAGCGTCCTAGTATGTTAAGCCGAGCCAGTAAAGATTTACAGTGTTGCGTCCTTGGGAAGATAATGTTCCAGACCAGCACGGCTTCGTATTGATGTGTAGGACCCCACAAGCCAGGCTTTCTTACACATAACGACTGTGCGGCTTCATTACACATTTGTCAACTTTGGACTAATTATTTTTATACAGCTAGGGCAGGGCAGTGCATCTTGTGATCGTCTTTCTTACTAATAGGATTCTGTCTGCTTCAGCAGGCAGTAATTGAAGGCTTCATGTATGAGTTGGAAAAAAAAAAAGTTTTAGCCTGAGTGGGCCATTGTCACAGTTTCTGATAACCAGTAGAACAGAAAGCAGGAGGAAATTGAACTCAGAATAGAAAAATCAGAGAGCAGGAGACTGTCTGAGAGAAGACAAAAGCTTGTCTCCAAGCTGCTGTTGGGTGCAGGGGGTCTGCCTCTGCATAAGGAGCTGGCATTTGTGGGTGCCCCAGGCGAGCGGGCGCAGCCTCTCAGAGCTACTCACATTCATGTGCTGGCATACTCGCTTTACAGCAGTTGAACTGTGGCACATCCTGTCTAGGGGGAGAAAGGGAACATTATAGTCTATAGCCAGCTTCTGACAGACTTAAATGAGTTGTAGACCATATATTTATTCCAAATTTATTATTATGTGACCAGTTTCATCATTCCAACAGTAGTTACAAAATAACTTTTTTACAAGAGTGCAACACTTTTTTCTCATTTAGGTCACAACATGAGCTTATTTGGCCTTTTTTTTGAATTTTACAAATTCAACAAAGATTAAATGTCAATTGCTAGAGGTAATGGACAAGACATTTAGTGAGATGGCATAGGGATTCGACCCAGCATTTCACTTGTCAGCTTGTAAACAGTGGGTGCTTGTGTTATCACCATCATCAGATGCCGTCCTTTAGTCACATGGGGCTGTCACACAGGTAGCTCTGCCCCAAGTCATCCTTGTCCTCATTTATGGTTCCCGGGTTGTCTGTCTTCCTGAGTTCCCTTCCTGATACAGCTCCATCCAAAAGGATTTTATATTTCTCATTACTGGGGACTTTGAAAGGACAAGGCAGATGATACTTAACTTTTTCAGTCTGTAAGAACAGGGATAAAAATAGGAAGGGGAGTTAAGTCGGAACACTTTGACTTACAGACCATTCAAAGTAAGCACATAATTGTACAAAGAGAACATCTTCCATAAGGATTCTGACATAATAACACCTAGCATACATGCTAGGAAAATCAGAAAAATAATCTGTTGGCTGATAAAAGCAAATATTGAGTGTGTGTTTTGCATCTATTGAAAGACTGTAAGTGACTGTATTCATAATGTCTTAGCTTGAGTGCCTGCTCTGCTGTGCACTGGCCCTGTGTCTCAGGCAAATGCCTCCAGTTCTGTGGCCTCAACCTTCTCATCTCTGTCAGTCCCCTGCCTCCGTGGGTCAGATGGAATTGTGTGAATGCTCAGCACCCACCTCTGGTCACATGATATAAACAGCTACTTTACAGCAGTCAGAACTTCTGCCTCCTGAAAAAAAACATGCCACTATAGAACCTTGTTTAAAACCAAGTACTGAGGATCTGATAACACCCATCAAATTTAGCATATAATCACAATCAAGGTATCAAATGATTGTTTACTAACTAGTATTCTTTTTTATAACTATAATTCTAAAATATGCTAACATATAGCTTATTCAGAATTTAAATGATGAGTAACTTTGGGGAGTGGTTCTGCCTTCCACAGACCCAAAGAAGCCAATTGTAATCATGCCATGTTCCAATTAAATCCGTTCTTTTTGAACTGTGAAGTGGGCGTGTCAGGACATCTGATCTCCTGGTCCCTGCTTTAAGGCACAGCTTCCAGCCTGCATGCAGCCGGACACAGCCGCCTATGTGTCTAAGAGGCAGTGGCATGGTTGCTAGGGTGCTTGCTTCGTGCTCTGCCCATTCTGCCGCTGCAGTCTAAGCAGACGCCCCGGCTTTCCTGTGCCTGGTCTTTCAGGCAGAGAATTTTATAACAGGATTTGAAAAACATGCCCAGGATACTGATTTTAATCTCTATAAACATACTGACATTTGTCTTTGCCTAGTCAGTGTTATTGCACGTTAACTCTTTCCGTTGTTAATGGAAGAGAAATGAAGTGTGCCTTGGGGCTCTGCCGGCCTGACATTCAGATGGTGCTTTGTGTTCCCATTCAGGCATAATCTTCTCTGAGGTCCCAAGGCACACGTGTTAAGTAAATAAAGGGACTAAGAAGACTGCTGTTGACATAATTATAGCCCTGTCAGAAATAGAGAACTCTGTTGAAATATTTGTTGAATGAATTACAAGTATGGTGACCGGATCTATGGGGAGAGTTGAGTAAATGAATAGAATATAGAGCCATTGTATCCTTGTGACTAGTTTAGCAAACTATAGAAGTATCGTTCTCCTATGAAGCTAAACAGCCTTTAAAGTTCAGACATGGAGGCTGGAGAAATGGCTCAGCAGTTAAGCAGGCTCACTGACTGTCCAGCGGTCTTGTGTTCAGTTTGTAGCATCTGCCTAAGGTGACTCACAGCTGGCTATGTCCTCAGCTTCAGGGGGTCCCAGCCCTCTTCTCGACTGTGTGGGCCTGCAGACAAGTGTACAGACACCCACACAGACACATATGCATATTTCTTTTTAATTTAGACAAGATAAATGCATTAATCTGTAGGGGTGATAAGAGGTGAGGGAGTAGTATATATTCTCACAAAGGGAAGATGAAGGAGGTACCCACAGTGCCTAACCTCTTGTGTGTCCATACAAAAATCAGATAGATATATATGTGAAGCTTATTTTAAAAAATGAAACAAAACTCCTTAGGAACATGGTTTTGTTATTTACACTCCTTAACTGGTTCACCTCTCTGTTGGAACTGTCTCTAATTCTTACAAGTTTCCAGCATGTTTGAGATATGCAGAAAATGGTTAGAAAGGGTGCCGGCACGCCTTGCTAACGCACCGTTAGCTGGTGTTTTACTCTGTGTTGTCAGAGTGCCGAGAATATTTTCAGCCAAGTGAGATGAGGATGGGTGTCTTGTTGTCGGTGAAGATCTCATTTCCATCGTTCTCTTTAGGCCAAACATGACTTGTTAGATTTTTAAAAAGAGAAAGAATCTAATGTGTTAGATAAGCTCTTGATGTCATTTTTTAAGACTCAAAAAAGAAATTACTTTTGATTTAAAGAGAATCTGCTTCCTGCTTAAGTGGCTAATATTTTAATTAAGTCGGGAGTGAAGTTTTTCTGAGTGTCTCCTGATAAACTCCCTCTTTTATGTTGATGGTAATTAAACAGATCCCTGAGGACCCCCCGGGCTCTGTGCGAGGCCCATGCTAATTGTCAGACATGAGACACTGACCAGTTGGTTTGCTCTTGAATAGTCCGCAGCATGCTGTCAGCTCGGCAGTTTTATTTGTATGTATTGTGAGCTGTTGTCAGGGCTAACTGGGTGCCATTGTGGCTGAAGATGTTGCGCAAATTGAGGCAGATGGCTCAGATTCAGACACGTGTCACCCAGCGAGGGGAAAGGGGATTGGCCCTGCAAAGTGGGGTCACAGCAGGTCACAGACCTGCTCCACACTTGTTAGTGTGTTCAAAAGCTCATGTGCAGCAACTTTGTCTTTCTCCAGTCATCCCTGCAATCAGACTCCCTCCCCTCAAAATGTGCAGGGGGAATGGAGGCTGAGGAGGGGGTGTCAGCCCTCCTCTGTGGCTCGCAGTCCCCTGTGCATGCAGAGTGAGGTAGCGGGATTGACAGAAATCTGCTGTGCCTCCCTCCCTCTCTCAGGCAGCTTTCCAGTCAACTGCAGTATTACAAGGCTCGTTTTGCTTTTAATTCCATGTAATTGGTAGCTTCTTCGTGTCTTGGAATTTAGTAATAGCACATTAGACCTCAAGTTGCCTCTATTATATCCTAAAGCAAAAAGAAGGATCTAATGTCCTGAATATTAAATGGGGCTACGGGGTGGCACTCTGTCATGTGACTTTGTTTCATGTCACCATTAACAGTAGAAATTGAATTTGAATATTTTATGTGAGCCACTGAGACTTAGGAAGAATTTTATAATGTATATAAAATTATCTAACTTCTTGCATAATCCTTTTCAGATATGAGGAATTAAAATTCCAAGCTCTTTGAGAAAGGTAATAGTTCTTACTGTGTTTTAGAAATAAAAATATGGCGGTGTATTTGAAACAGCCCTATGTGTGGTGACATGTTAGCAGTCAGCAGAAGGGGTGTTTACTAAGTACATCCTAATGGAGAGTGCCCACACGCTTCTGCCGCCGCTCAAACTAATGAGGAGCATAGGCCTCCTTTGCGTGTTCCGTGTGTGAGATGCACTCGGGCGGCCTTCCTGCATGTGGGAAGCATGGGCTGGGCAGCTGATTGGTTTCCTAAAGGATGCTTGGCTTTGGGTGTGGAACGGTAAGGCTCCTTGAGTAAATCACTTCATTAAGAAAAAGAGTTACTTTACGCCTATTTGAACGTATGCTGTCTCCTCCTCCTTTTCCCCTCTCAGGATAAAAGGTCTCTCTTATGTGTTTTTGCAGGTTTGCAGCTAGAACTGTGCACAGTGGGTCGCTGATGCTAGTCACAGTGGAGCTGAAGGAAGGCTCCACAGCCCAGCTTATCATCAACACCGAGAAAACCGTGATTGGTTCTGTTCTGCTGCGGGAGCTGAAGCCTGTCCTGTCCCAGGGGTAACCTGCTTACATCTGGACTTCAGAATCTGGCACAGAACAAAAGTGCCTGGCACCCACTGCTGCCGCCTTCCATTTATGATAATAGCCCTTCCATCTGGCAGCAGGAAGAGCACACTCTCGACATTCTTGTCTCTGCTTTAGAATGCTGCTGTGTCTGTCATGCGTGCGCGCCTCTCTCCTCCTTGCTTTGCTAACCAAAGAACGTATATTTTACTGTCCATTTCCTCAGCTCCCCAGCCCACGTGGCATTTTCTCTGCCCTCCGATGTCTTTTGACCTCATCTTCCTTCTGGGTTTTGAGAATGGTGGGTGTGAATAAGTGCTTGGGAATCATCCTTCTTACAGCAGTAAGCAAGTATTAGCAAGGAACTTGTCCGCATGGCCTCTCAGCTTGGTATGTGAAAAGGAAATAGCATACTTTTGAAAAAAAAAAAAAAATGGCATCTCTGAAAATCCCATTCTTTGATTTTCCTGGTATTGTAATTGGTTATTGACAATTGTCATCATGAAATTACCCCTGAATAATAAGGTAAATAAATGAGAATATGACTAGCATTTGCCTCTCCTAATCCTTACTGGCTGAACTTTCTTTGTTCCGAAGTATTTCTGGTCACACTGTGGAGAAACTTCTCCCAACAAGGTAAGCTGTTTGCTTCTCAGAGATGGGTTCACTGAGCAGCCTGCTCTGCCCTAAACCTGAAATCCTCCTGCCTCTGCTCCCCCTGTGCTGGGAGGACGGGCATACATGAGCATAGCTCTCTAAACTAGGCAGATATTCTAACCGTGCTGCAGAATGGCTAATGAGCACTTTCATAACAACAGGAGCCTCTGTGGAAAGTACAACACCTCTTTCTGTACAGACTTAATTGTAGAGCTCTGATTACCAGGCTGCTAAATAAGCCTGGTTCATTTTTCCTTTAAAAATCTTGGTATTGGACTTTTATCAAAACTGACTAGTACACAATTGATTATATGCTATTTAAAACTGTATGATAATTAGCATATATCTACAAGTTGTTTATTTACTAATTTAGGCAAGAAACCATCTTTATTAAAATTATTCTTTATAAATCAGGAAACTTTTCTAATGCCTTTGTTTTTGTCGCTGCTTGTCATTGAGACAAGCCCTGGTTGGCTTGGAGCTAACTGACTTTATAGACCAGGCTGCCTTTATTTGCTGTGACCTTCCAAGTACTGCGCTTACGGATATGTAGCAGCGTGGCCGGCTGATACCTTTCTAAAATCTGGTTGAGAAGTCGGGCTTGATGGTGTGTGCTTCCATCCCAGTACTCTGGAGGCAGAGGCAAGAGGATCTCTGTGAGTTCGGGGCCAGCCTGGTCTACAGAATGAGTTGCAGGACTATAGTTGAGATGGTTTTGGTGACCTTTCTGACACAGGCAGTGCCATCGCGGTAATGGTTCCGTTCTCATCAGTGCTAGACATGTTCTCTCTCTGCCTTGACACTGGATGGCTTATATTGGGCTCAGCTCATCTCCCACATCACACTCCAGAGCAGTAACGACTGTAGTCATGTGTCACCGAGCCTGTCAACAGTAATTTTTAATAGATTTTTTTATTACTTTTAATTCTGTGTATATGAGGGGGTGGGGTGCCTTCAGAGGCCAGAGGTGTGAGATCCTTGGAGCCACCTGATGTGGGTGGAGATTGAACTCAGGTCCTCTGGAAGAGCCTTATGTCCTTCACTGCCGAGCTGGACCTCTAGCATAACAAGAATGATTTTTGAAGAACTGAGGAAGTGGGGTGAGTGGGTGTGCATTGACACATGTAGCACACATGAAAGCTAAAATCTAAATGAAATGTTTTTGAACTAAGAAGAGCAAATAGTCAGTAGAGCCACGATGTGTTTCATCTCTTTTAGTCAGAGTGCACCTGTAATGGCAACAAAGCTGATGTAGGAAGACTGTGATGGGTTCCAGGCCAAAAAACCAAAACATAAATATCTGCTCCCAAAATAGAGCGAAGAGAACAATCCCGTGTCATATGTAACAGTAATCCTGTAGTGACGTCATACCCCGATTATCTTGTGTAAGAACATACCGTTTGGACAATGATAAAGCATTTCTTAGAACACATCTCTGTTGCTAAGCAACACATTACCATGTTGCCCTTCAAGCCCATGTTCTCTTTACTCGGGGACCTTGTGTGATTTAGCAGTCCTGACTCCCAGAATCCCCTCTGTAGGCTTCAGGCCATCAGCCTCCCTGTTGGGAACCATGTATGTCAGGGCTTTGAACCTTAGATAGTTAGAACTTTTTGAGATGTTATCAGGCTGTTTTTCTGGAGGGGAGATTGCTTTCAGTCACAGGGGAAAGTGAATATGTTATAATATAGAAAGGATCTTATTTTTCTTGGGGGCCTCATCTTTGAAAAAAGAGTCATGTGTTTATAATTTTTTAACTAAGAATTTTTGTATCTGTTACTTTTGAATAAGGTTTTTTGTTTGTGTGTGTGTGTGTGTGTGTGTGTGTGTGTGTGTGTGTGTGTGTTCTGAATAAGTTACCTTTGGCTGCCAACTTCCTTCCATATTCAAAGAGCTGGGGAGATAGCTCACAGCGGTTCTCAACCTGTGGGTCATGACCCCTTTGAGGAGTCAAATGACTTTTTCATAAGGACTTCCTAAGACCATCGGAAAACAGGTATTTACATTATGATTAATAACCATAGCAAGGGACCTGGAGGGATGTCTCAGCAGTTAAGAGCACTTGCTACTCTTCCAGAGTTCAATGCCCAGCAAAGACATAGTGGCTCACAACCATCTATAAGTTCGGACACCCTTTTGTGCCATGTAGGTATACATGCACGTAGAGCACTCATATATAAAATATATCTTTAAAAGAAAAAAGTAGCAAAATTATGAAGTCACCATAGTATGAGAACTGTATTGAAGGGTTGACATCAGGAAGGTTGAGAAGCACATGGCTGGTTGGGTAATAACACCCACCTCCCAAGCCTGGCTACCTGAGTTCTGATCCGTGGAACTCACTGGTATAAGAGTCTAGTTGAATAGCACATGGCTATAACAGAGCACTTCTGTGTGTCGAAATGGGAGGTGAAGACAGGACAATGGCCTGGACACTTCCAGGCCAGCTAGCTTGAAGCACCCAGTGTAGAAGCAGAAATCAAGGAAGGCAAAAACCAACTTCCAAAAGTTGTTCTCTGACCTTTACATGCTCACTGCTCTGGAATCTGCACCACACCCCAATAGATGCATGTGCAATGTCAATTTGACACAAACCAAAGAGGTACCGGGAAAAAGAGAAAAATTGAGGAATTACCTTCTAAAGATTGACCTGTGGGGCGTATACTTGGGGTAACTTCATGATTGGGTCCTGCCCACTAGACAGCACCACCCCTCGGCAGGTGACCACCTTGGATTGTGTAAGGAAGCAAGCCAGTCAACACTGTCCCTCATGACTGTCCCTCATGACTCTGCTTCAGCTCCACATCCGAGTTCTGCCCTGACCTCCCTCCGCCACAGACTGTGATCAGGACATACCCACCGCAAGACTCCTTACCCAGACAGGTCTTTTGGTCAGTGTTTCATTGCAGCATAGAAAATCTAGAACACAAAGTAGTTCTTTTAAATATATGTAAATCAATAAACAATATGCACTGGTTGGTAGTAATGCAGTATTTATAGTGAAAACTACCAGCTGAAATGCTGCCATTGGTAGTTTAATATCTTAAGCCATTTTTCACATAAGTGAAATCAGAGAATGACAGGTGCCCCGAGCTTTAGCCTTTTTCTTTTTGTGCCACACATTTCCTTTAACTTGAGTATAAATGTGGCTTCCTTTAAACTGTTCCATTGAGTCACGCTTGCCGTTGCTGAATTCTTAATTCTAGCTGGGTGGGTTTCATTTTAATACTCACTCTCAGGGACATTTTATGTACACCCATCTCAAAGGACAGCCCTCGGAGGTAACTCATGCTGAGTCTCACGTTTGGTGTCTGTCTGTTTCTTAGCCCTCGCCCTCAATCATCTGCAGACAACTAGAGTAACTACTGACTGCCCTGGCAGCCTGTGCTTCCATTGTTAAGAATATGCCTGTTAAATTCTGGAGAAGAGAAGAATTCAGAATGCTGAATAAGGAGGGGACAGGGGTGTTGGACCAACTGAAAGAAACCTAAGGTCTCTTGCCTTCTCTGTTGCTTCCCTGCAGTCTCTGATCTTACAGCAAACTTGGTTTAAATGGCAGAAAATGCACTACACAAAAGAGGGAAAAAGGCACTCTGTGATCTGGCACAAAACTTCAGCTGTACTGCTCGCTCCCTTGTCTGTCTAAATGCTGCTCTGAGCTTTGTCAGACACACGGTAGAGCTCTTAGCACACGCACATGCACATGCATACACACATGCACACATACACTTGGTCTGGCCAGATGGCTCATCACATAAAGCCACTTACCATCAACCCCCGTGACCCGAGTTTGATCCCTAGGGCACACTAGTGAGAAGAGAGAGCCAGCTCCTGAAAGGTTCCTCAGACCTGCACACAGTGCCATGCTTATACACACTCACTCGAATACATTCAATTAAGAGAAAAAGGGACTGGAGAGACAACTCCGCAGTTAACAGCACTGGCTGCTCTTCCAGACGACTCGGGTTCAATTTCCAGCATCTGTGTGATAGCTCACAATTGTCTGTAACACCTGTTCCAGGGGATCCAACACCTTCATACACATACATGCAGGCAAAACACTAATGTACATAAAAGAAAAATAAATTATTAAAAGAAAAAGCTATACCATAATCACAATACAGAAATGGCAATAAGGGCCTTCCTCAAGTTAGTGAGTAAGCCCTATTTGCAAATTTCATTTCTTCCATGCCAATGCTAAGATACCTTTACCCATTCCCACTTCCTGTGGGGCTGGTGACCCTGGGTTGTTCTCTCTGCTGTGTCAGTAGTGGGCCAGTACTCCTTCCCTCCCTCCCTCCCTCCCTTCCTCCCTCCCTCCCTCCCTCCCTCCCTCCCCCCCTCCCTCCACCTTGACTGTGACTGCAGAGAAAGTCTCCATGGTCACTTTCACTATTTTCCTGATTTAAAAGAAAAGCATGTTTATCACATAATAGTTTGGTTATAAGCTGGGAAGGACAAAGGTGGTAACTAACAGGAAAGCCTGCCCTTGAGGACACTTTTCAGGGTTTTCACAGGGTTGCTATCCAATCTCTATGTGTCTGCCCGACAGTGTTCACCACCAACCAACCAACCAACCAACCAACAGTGCTTTCTTTGCTTTCTTTGGGGGTCACTTGCTTTTCGGTTCCGGTCTTTTTCCTTCTCTTACTGTATTTAAGGGTAAAGAGAATACTGTCATCTGACTACTGACCATTCAAACCATAAACTTGGGACAGCTGTGAAGGCTGAGGTGATTTGTGAGGAATGCCAGGAAGGTGAGAGGTTAATTGCTAAGTAGTCACTGTGTCACTGGGTAAAGGGGACAAGGTGGTTGGTCACTGGAGGTGACAGATGAGGCAATTATCTAGGTTCTAAAAGTGGCATGGGGTTTAGGAGAGAAAGGGGGTGGAGTTCCAGGAATGGAGTAAGAATATAATGTTCTCCTCTGAGGCTGTGTATTACAAGGTATTAAAAGCCTTCATAGGTCCCCAATGAAGGAGCTAGAGAAAGTACCCAAAGAGCTGAAGGGGTTTGAAGCCCCATAGGAAGAACAACAATATGAACTAACCAGTACCCCCAGAGTTCCTTGGAACTAAACCACCAATCAAAGAAAACACATGGTGGAACTTGTGGCTCTAGCTGTATATGTAGCTGAGGATGGCCTAGTTGGTCATCAATGGGAGGAGAGGCCCTAGGTCCTATGAAGGTTCCATGTCCCAGTATAGGGGAATGCCAAGACCAGGAATGGGAGGGGGGGGGGATAGGGGATTTTCAGAGGGGAAACTAGGAAAGGGGTAACATTTGAAATGTAAATAAAGAAAATATCTAATAAAAAAAAAAAAAAAGAAAAGACAACACCAGAAGAGGTTGGGGGAAAAAAAGCCTTCATACAGAAAGCAGTGTTGACCAATGTGGCAGGGAGTCATTCTCCTTCCTGTCTTGCCTAGCCCCTCCTCCCTCCCTGCCTCAAAGGGATCCCCAAGGGCCTGTGGCAGTTCAAAGAGGCATGGTGGCTACCATCCATGATGGGAATTCGGGGCTCTGCTAGCAGTGGAAAAAGGCAGAAACTGAAGTCCAAAACCACCGACCTGGAGGTTGGGAGAACCAGGGAGTCTCTGTCTGACTTTATACTGTTAACCAATTACACACACTTTCTTCTGCATGTTATTTTCTGAGTCATTTTGTCTGTGTAGTCCTGTGAACGTCTGCTTACTAGCTGGTGCAGTCAATGTGCATGTTTGCACATGTGCGCATGCGCACACCTGCCCTCAAGTACCTAGACCCTCATCTGAGTGTAGCTCGATGATAGAGCACTTGCTTAAAAACCTGTGCAAGGCCACAAGTTCAGACTCTAGCACTTATGAAAGAGAGAGAGAGAGAGAGGAAGGAAGGAAGAAAAGAAAGAAAGAGAAAAGAAAGAAGAAAGAGAGAGAGAGAGAGAGAGAGAGAGAGAAATTGCCTTTTACGGCTTTAGAGAAACAGGAACATTGAAGGTTAGGTTTAATACAATGCATAAAGCTCCCAGCGGGCTCATTTATGTCAGGCCTGAGACTGTGTATGCCTCATGGGTGCTTGGGGCAAATCACCTCAAACAGCTTGCCTCTGCTCAACAGTGTGGGGTGGGATTGGATAGAAAGCATAATGGTGAGAGGAGATGCAGCAGTTTCTCAACCCACTCTTCTCAGAGCTGTGTTAGTAGGGCTCTTGTCTTACGGTCTGGCCATTATCTCCATGGACAATGGATGAGAATTGTTAAGACCGTAACTGTGTAAGCAATGACTGTGGGCCCAGCCTAACCAAGTCACTTCTACCAACCCATCTGAGGCTCAGGGGACATTGTAGAAGAGGAAGCAGGAAGTATGTAAGAGCCCGAGATGGGAAGAGGGCTACAAACCCCCATTCCTTACACTAGACTACAACCATTAACACATCAGCTGTAGTTACCTGTGCTGGGCCCATACAAGACCAGCCCTACCTGCTCAGTCAAGGAAAGGGGAGGGGCTCACAGGACCCAGTCCTCACTTCTGGACTACTGGCTATTAATAGAGTCTGGGTTAGGGGGAGCAACTTCTGTCTTTAGTCATATGCCCTCTTCTGAGCCCACCATGTTCCAGTGGTCACACAGATGGCCCGGGCTCAGTGGTTTACAAAGCAAAATGAATAGACACCAGCTTGATAGATTTGTAGGAGGGGGAGAGGGCAGACATAGGGAGGTATGAGTGGTGAATACAAGAATCCATATGTGGAAATGTAAAAAATAATTGTTTTTCTGAGACAATAAATCCATCCATCTATCTATCTATCTATCTATCTATCTATCTATCTATCTATCTATCTACATATATATATTTATATGTATATAAATATGTAGCCCTTACTGTCCTAAATGTATGTATGTATACATGTGTATATATGAATTAAAAAGATGTAACCTACAAAATGTTAAAGTCGGCCATGGCAGAGCAGTGGAGAAAGGATGAATGAAGGCAGGCCCTCGGTCTAGTGTACCCCGCTTGCTGGTGAGTTCGCTTTCTTATGCATCTTTATCTTTGGCTATGAACTGTGTATGGTAGGAGGAGTGGTTGCCAGGAGACGGTGCTGCCAGCGGTGAGGGCGAGCTGCTGGAGAAGATGCCGAAAAAACCCAGTATCCTTCCAGCGCCTGTCTGAGTTCTGAGCTTTTTAAAACCAGAAGCTAGTGTGGAGGCCCTCACACAGAATCACGCCACCTCCCACGGTGCTCTTCCCTTGGCCCCAGCGTCTTCATGGGCCTCAGGCTTCATCAAGACTACCCAGCCTAAATACCAATATTTTGTAAACAAAGTTATGGACAGCTCAGATTTCTAATTGAAAGTAATCATGATTTCTATGTGGTGGTGTAATTACCTAAAAAAAATGTTATTTGATGATTAAGATTCTGGAGTGAATTGTGTTCTCTGGGCTTCCGCTCCGTTCCCCCATCAGGGACCTGGTTTCAGTGGAGTGCAGCTGTTGGAGTTGATTTACAGAGCTGCGGCTGTGGCTGGTCATAAATAAATCCTCTTATATAGTTGTTATGAACACCTGTTAGATCATCTGTCAGCAAAGAGCTGTTCACATTTATCATGGTGCAGTAGTTATTTTACCCCAATCCATTTCCAGCGGACTCAGGCTCCATCACCGGGCTACTATCACCACACATAATCGCTCGTTCCCGCTCCATGTTACAACTTGCAGATAAAAGATTTCACTACTTGGCCAAATTTCATAAATAAAGGAGCAGTTCAGTGCAGTAAAAGTTTATTTTTGTCATCATTTGTCACCCCATTATTCTATAAATCAAGTGGAATAGCACTGTTGCCAGCTCAGGCGTTGCTGTCAGCCTTAGGCATGGAAATGGCCCGTTTCTTCCTTTTAGATGAGATGACATGTCTTTCAGACTTAACTGGCTTATGGCTTTGTTTCACCCATTTTATTTTATTATCCCTTCAGAGGGATCCTTGGGGAACAGAGAGACTTATGGAGTGAGATAGAAACAGAAAATAGAGTAAAACATGGTGCTTAGTGGACGGATGGGCACCCCACCTCCTCTGCTCGTTAGAAACTTGACCAGACCCCACACTCCCTTGCCATGTACCCGGCTACAGATGCGCTTCACAAACTTGTAAGCGTTGGGTAAACTCTTATTTTGGAAAGGCCATTACAACACAGAGTTACAGATAATGAGACAGCCTATGTGTGTCCTTGGAGATCTCTCGCTTTGACAGACTTTATGCAAAGAAAAGACTTACAGGTTTGTTTTCCAGAATTCATCTGAAGCTCTAAAATGGAACAGCGCTACCCCTGGAGTCCTGTCAGCCTTGGCATCCTGGAAGAAGTCTGCATTTACTAGCAAGATGGAAGCTAGCTCAGGCCTGAGTTTGAAGAAGGAAGTGTCCCTGAGTTAAAGGGGGAGGCCAGGGGGGCTGGAGGGTTGGGGTAAGGATAGAGAAGGGTTTATAGTTGAGACTTGTGAGTTGGTTCTAATTCCAGGTACAGTCTCCATAGTCATTATGTAACTCATAAATTCAATAGAGTGTTTTACTGATTCTATAAAAGTGACAGGAGGGGGGTTTTATGCTGTAAGTTTCTTTAGTAGCTCTTCCTGTTTTATGTTGAAGTTCTCATCAGGCCATTATGTCATTAAACTCCTTGGAGTCTGAAGGGCTTGAGGCCCCCATGTCTTTCCTCTGCACACTTGACCAGAACAAATGTCAGCCCGGGCTGGCACAGGTCAATGTGTACCAAGAGCCAGTGGCTATAGAGCCCGGAGGCCAAGGTTGTTGGAATCTGATGTTTCCTGAGATGTAGCTTAGCTCTGTTCAGACGTCTAGCACAGAGCAGACCGGGCTGGAGTTGGAGGGAAGGTTTAGGTAGTGGACTCAGGCAGTGCCAAAATTCATTTTAGAAAGTCCTTTAAGTCGGGGCGGGGGGTGCGGGGAAGGACCCGCTGGTTGGACTACTGGAGCCCGAGGACCTGGGACGTCTCTGCATTCAAGAGCAGCTGTGTGGACCATTGGATTCTTTGCCGTCACCCACTCCAAGTCTGCTTAGTAAAGTTCTAAGCAGATTCAAAGTTGGAAGCTTCGGGAGATGGGTTAGCTATTGGTTTTGAAAGGAAATGCCTGGCCTGGCTCTCTTCTGTCTGTCTGGAAGGGGTGAAGGAGGAGGCTTCTGCTCCAGGAAACTTTGCTCCCTCCAGATGTTTGTTCCAGAATTTCCACATGGAAGCAGCAACTCCTAATTCCCTGGCCAGAGTGCATCGAGGCCTTAATCTAAAGCCTCCCGTCCCGCCAGCTGTCTGGCACTTGCTATTATAGGGCACCAACAGAGAAATGAGGCTGTGGCTTTATCAATGCACCCTGGGTGACAACTTGATTTTCTGCTTTCACCGCAGGCAGCGGCAGCCCAACATGATGGGGCTGTTAATTTGTGCATTTCATGGTGTCTGTCAGGGGGGTTGGGGGAGGAGGGCTTCAGGGGGGAAGAGAATGGAGCATGGCCCAGCCGAGGAAGCACCTGTCTGCATTGACGGCACAGAGCACTTCTTATTAGCGTGCAGGTCTCTAAATGCAGCCCTGGGATGACAGCCTGGCATCCCAGCACCCACACACTGTGACAGGAGCCGGCAGCCGGTCCCATTGTTTGCCCTTGATGAGCATGTCATTAATGGAAATGGAAGAAAGTGAGGACCACATCAGTATTCAAATAGCCTCTATTCTCTCTGCCATTCACCCGGCCCGGCTCTGCCTGCTGCAGATTTCCTTCTGTGAGCCCCACTCTTAGACCCCCCTTTTTAAAAAACAGATTTATTCCCATCCCAGACAAATCCTTTCCATGTTGTTGCTGGTTTCTTCCAATCCTGTGTTTACACCCACCTCTTTAGACTGGATTTAGGGCGATCAAAGGAGATTTGGGTTCTAGTGTCTTGCAAAGGTCTAATTAGCAAATGCATGCTCTTTGCAGCCAAGAAAATGCAAGTTGCCACTTTTAAAACCCATGTGTCTCCCTGAATGAGAGTGAACCTATGTGAGTCCTGAATCTCCACCAGGAAGGTTCCCACTGCTGTCCAAGCAGTGTCTCCTGAATGGGGGGGGGGGGGGCAGGCCTCTGGCATGGCTTGCATAGAAGACAGTAGTTCCTCTTCTGAAGCCTATAGCAAGTGAAGGGGAGTGGCTGGTAGGTAGCTCACTTGGTTGGCAAGAGCTCTGCTTCACAGGATGGCTGTTCACAGTGAGGCGGAGAGTGGCTGGATCCTGAGCGCATGTTTCCATCCTTCAGACCTGTATTGCTCTGTTTGCTTAATAATGTAATTAGTGCTCAGGGGGAGAATATCGACATGGCCAGCAGTTACTGCTCCTCCATGCATGCCCAGGCCGGCCCCGCTGCCCGCTTGGCTTTCCCAGTCACCTGGCTTTGAACTCTCAGCTGTGTGCCCCTCCTTCCTCCCTACACCCGAGAAACTCTTCAACAGCCCACCTCCACGCACATCCCACACAGCCTAGCTCCGAGAAGCTTACACATTCAGGTGGAATGGCCTCGACAGCAGCTGTTAAACCACACTGCGTTCTCTCTGACCTTTCGGTAATGACAGGTCAGCAGAGCGGTTTGCAGTGTCCCCTCTCTGGCGTTAATCTGTCAGCAGTATCCTCTTCCTAGTGTTAATCTGTCAGTGCCTTGGGCTGGGACTCCCCAAGATTCCACCGTCTTGGAAGCTTGTCTGTCAACAATCCTGCAACTCTGTTGCCAGCTGCCTGGAAATGGGCCTGGGGTGAGGCCCCAGTCACACCAGGCCCCTCCTTAGCCTGGGTGGGGATGAAGAAAGCTGGTTTTACTCAGCTCTTTGCTCCTTTGCATTGTGTGTTGCGTTTGGGGTTGTCAGAGACACCATGCTGATGTATGGCCTCCACAGCAAGGTCAGCATTCAGTGGTCTCGTGCACAATCCAAATCCCCACCCCACTGCAGTGGACCTGAGAATGCTTACGTGTTTATCTGACAGAATTCCCCCATCCCTTCTCCATAAGAAGCCCAGAGGGGTGATTACAGTTTAAAAAGTCAAGTCATAAATCTGGCTTTTTCTACTCCGTTGCTTTGCAGCAGGTGGAATCCACAGAGGGTGATTTAAAAGGAAAAAGGGGCCCATGGAAAAAAAAAAAAAAGAGGAACCAACACTTTAGAGTTAGTGCTGGTGATTGGAAACAAATTTCACATTTGATTAATTATTAAGGGGGCCTGTTTAATAAAATATAGAGTGTTTTGTCTCTCTGCAGTCGTTAGCATGACCCAGGGGCCCCTGGTTTGGAGGTGAATGGAAAGCTATTGAGGTACAACAATAAATTTTGTCCCCAAGGGTTTTCTGCAGAAGTGGCCACAGGCCCATCCTGACAGATTTAAGGCAGCCGTCCCTTAGCTGACAATGAGTGGGTCAACTGCAGTGTCTTCCCTTGGAGAGTCCCAGGTACCAGCCTCAAGCAGATATGCAAATAGAACACATTCATTGACCTCGGAACAAGCTGAAGGTTTGGCTGGAGTTGATTCTTTACTTTCTTCAGAAGATGATTTCCCTAAAAGGACCCTTCCAGAACTTAGTTCTTGACAGCTTGCTGGTTTCCAAAGCAGAAAGTCATCCAGGGATTTCATTCATTAAATACACCACTTTGAAAGCCCCACACAACCCTTCCTCTGACTCTTACTTGAATTTCACTGGGACTATCAAGGTCTGTTGGAAAGAATTTTTTTTTCCCTACCACCTGCAAAAAAAATTGTAGTTTTATCTATAAGGTTAGAAGTTATTCCATATGGCTGCATGAACTCAAACTCATTTAAAGACAGTGCCACTTAATTAGCAGGAATGTATACACTAAGATAAGTTGAGTAAGCATTCAGAGGTTGGATTTGTTCTGTTTCCCACTCTGTCATATGCTGTGCAGGTATGATGGAGGAAGAAGTCAGACTGGCACGTGTCTGCCAGGTGCTGCTCTGTGGCCTTCCGTTATATCTGCCTACCTTCGCAAGCGTCTTGCCTGGCACTTCTGTGGAATGTTCCTCTGGGTAAGGCAGCATGGAACACCACCTCCAGTTTCTTTCTGACATTTGATGGGAAAGGACAGGCTCTCCCCTATGTGGGGCCTGTATGGAAGTCACAGGCTGTCCCCAGAGGTGCAGATACAAGTCACAGTCACATGCCTTCAATGCCTGCACTGGGTAGACCCATACCTTGACCATCCCATTTTGGCTACATATTTTGAAAGTGGGATCATAGAACATTCTGGAAGGAATTTTATAGCTATCCATTTGCAGCATGGAAAAAAACATTGCAAGGCTGAGATGAGGTGGGAGGAGACACCTTGTTCTTCAAGCAGTTCCCAGTCTCCACCCCTGGCCATACGCTGCAAGGCACCCAGTGGAAGGCCACATAACCTCAAACTCCACTCCCATTCTTTCTGGCCTTTGGGGGTGGACCACCTCTGGACCAAAATAATGACATGGTATTCTTCCCTCTGAAGCCCCAGAAATCAGGAAAATATATAATAAAATCTGCATGTGGGCAGGAAGAAAATATTGAAAGCACTAGTCATTTTATTGTTTATCTTACACTTCTCAGCTATATTTTGTATGCAGCTAATATATTGGTACCGAACAGCCATAAATATTCAAGCATAACTAGTGAGCCATGTATGTAATTAGTAATACACTGTAAGTCATAATTCAGGTTAAAGTAGACAGTCAGTATTATACATCACAGTTCACAACTACGCAGTTGACTCTTCACTCAGAATTCCCTGGAGACCACAGACCACCCACAGCATGGCTCCTAGAGGCTGTGGCTCTAACTGCTAGGACGGGGAGCCCAAGACAATGGTCGGAGAACCTGCCAACTTTTCCAATAACTGAGACCAGTCTGTCAAAACGCCAGGAAATGTGTTCTTCCCAGACCATAATGAAACTTTTGTTAGCATCTTCCACCTGCAGCTCCATTTTCCTCAGGGCCATTTAGAGAAGAACAGAGCTCAGGGGAAGGGAGTAGATGCCCTCCCAGGTGGGTTCACTGTGGGGACCTAGGTACAGCCTTGGAGAAGGTGACAGGCCAAGCACCAGCAGCCCGGCCTGCTGCGGTGGGAGGAGGTGGGGGCGAGGTCAGGGAGGGGCTGTGCAGAGGTGGGTTGGCATCGGGGCTCACCTCATTAGGAGTGAGGAATGACTCCTGACTCACGAAAGGTCATTGCCTACTGAGGTAGATAAATTACCTCAGCAGAGTTGGAGGACCTATTTGGTAAAGAAGTTTTCATTAAATCAGAGATTTTTATGGCTTCTGTTTTGTTGCATAGAAAGAAAAGAAATAATTAGCAATCGACAAACTAGGTGCAGGGAATAAAGTCGTGTAATGTTATCCTAATGGGCCCGCCATGGGCTGTAACTTTCTACTTGCAGGCCGCATTATTTTTTAACTCAGATGTATAAAATCACACGGAGACAGTGGAACCGATTGCAGTTAAGCAATCCAGGGAAGCTCTGAGCAGTAACAGGCGAGGCTTTAAAGAGCCATAAATATTGGTCCTCTTTATTGGGCTCGATTCTTGATGATTCTCATAACCTGTCGCTAAAATGCCCACACTCTTAGCTAATGCTCTGTGTGTTCCAGTGTCAGAACTGTAAGTCAGAATATACACAGGCCCCCAGATCACCTATGAGGTGGGCTCCTCTGGTCTGTTTCATCTTTGGAGGGCCTCAGACTGGAACAGAAGCAACAGTGGGTTGTGGGCTGAAAGTGAGATGCTCCTACCAGATTCATGGTTTTCGATACTTGGTCTCCAGCTAATGGCCCTACTTTAAGAAGTTGTAGAAACTTTTGGGACATGGATGTGATAGTTTGAACACAAATGGCCCCCATAGGTTCTTATATTTGAATGCTTGGTCCTTTGTTGGTAGGCTGTTTTGAGAAGGATTAGGAGGTGTGGCCTTGTTGGGAAGCTATGTCCCGGGACTGGGATGAAAGCCCACACCAGGCCAAGTCTCTGGCTCTTTCTGCCTTCAAATTTTGTATCAGATGTGAGATCTCAGCTATTGCTCGGCACCATGACTGACTGCCTGCTTCCATGCTCCCCACCATGATGGCCGTGGGCTTACTGTAAGCAAGCCCCCAGTTCAGTGGTTTCTTTTCTAGGTTGTCTTGGTCATGATGACTCTTCAAAGCAATAGAATATCAAGCTACAGGTCCTCTCTGGTAGACACAGGCTGGAGGGTCCTATGCAGGCTCAGCTCCCTGGGCAGCTGAGGTGAGGCACAAACCACACTGCAGGCCCCAACCACCGTGCCTCACCGCCACCGCTGTGCCTTCACCGCTGCGATAGTCGTCTTGAGCCACGAGTCAAAGCAAACTCTTGCTCGCTGGAAGTTGCTTCTGCTGTATATTTCATCATAGCAATGAGAGAGGTAATGGCTACATGCTCAACTTAAACATAAAGGCCACCAAACCTGACGACCCAAGTTTTAACCCCTGGACCTCCTGAGAGTTGTCCTCCGATCTACACACGTGTGCCAGGGCACCCAGGACACATGCATGCACACACGTACTCGATGAATCACTGCATAAACAACCTCTTGAAAGATGAATTTAACCTAACCGTTGGGCTGCCACTGCCCTCATCCGTTGGGCAGATGGTGCAGAAACACCGGGACATTTCTGTCAGTGAAATGCTAACTAACATTTACACGGCCACAGGGATTTCTTCTCTGAGTGATCCCTAACTTTATAGCTCAATTAAATCTGCCAGAGCTATATACTAAAACTCTAAATAAATAAATAAATAAATAAATAAATAAATATTTTAAAAGGAAAGTCCTTATGTTCTTTCTCTACCCCTTTTATGAACAATCCAGGTTGAAGGGAAATGAACATTCAGTAATTGAGATAAGGTACCCAGCCCAGTGCTGGCACCCGTTAAATCACTGTTGTTGATGTTTTATATAGAAAAGATCTGAGTAGTGAGTGTTCTCCATTTATGGGGTGGAAAAGGAGGAAAGTTAGGTACATGCATTAGAAAAATGAAGACATTTCTAAAATCAGGCCATACTAGATAACATACAGGACATGGCCCCATTTCCAGGTCTTTCCAAAAATGTACCCCTGTGTGTCTAGACTCCTCAGTCCTTTGTCTTAAACTGTGGCATGCAAGCCTTGTCCCCAGAGAGTCACCTCCATTCACTAGCAGATCACACTGTGAGGGAAATTTCCTGGCTAGGGAGTAACTTTTCTTGCCAATGTTTTTCCACCAGAATTCGGTGTATCCTGAAGTGGGGCCCCACAAGACTATAGACAGGTTCCCTAAGGTTGAGGGAAGGGCTATCATTCACTGGCCTGTCTGCCCAGTGAGTGGTACCCACCCCAACTCTCTCCGGCCCAGGGCCTTGTGGGAACTCGGAGGACCAGAGGGATGGTGTGAAAATGTGAGGGCAAGGGGGTGACTCCCACAACATCTCCTTCCTCTGATTGGGCATCATTGTCCTTGGCCGTGTCAGGCAGCCTAGTTAGTCAGGTCACGGGCATCCGTGGTGGAAAGTACTCTTCGTACATCTGTCGACTCCCTTCCTATACTGTAGGACCACTGTTCATTAATCCTTGAGATTTCTCAAGTCACATCATAAATACGACGATTTCTTTCCCTCCATATCTCTGCCTTTTGGTCTTGGTTTCTACTTTTATCACACAAAATTGGGGGCCAGGGGTGGGGTGGGGTTGAGGGGCTGGCCCCATTTCCAGAAGTATCAAGGGCTTTCCCGGAACACAGAGAAAGCCAGAATCCTGAAAGGCCTTCGAAGAAATCGTATGCCTCTTGGGAAATTGCCTAGTTTAATTGTTTGGCCCCAAGAAAATTAGCATTTCATTAACCTACCTATCGTTTTCTACTCTGTTTCAAAAGGGTAGTAGATAGTTCATTTTAGAATGCAGCAAGCGTCGCATTCGTATTTACTTTTTTTAATGCTACAAACAATGCTCTTGGTATTGAGTTGAATAGGGCACTGAGAGAAAATGCAATTAATGAATAGTCACAAGGTTGCTAATCTGATCAATGTTGGGTGATAGGACATTTAATCTGATTGTCTGTGACTGCAACTGCACAGAGCTTGTGGCAGCAGAGAACCAGTGCATTGGCTGATGGGAGTTGGGTAGGGGCCTGTAAGTAGATACAGAATGAAAAACGCGTTCAGTAGAAAATTATCCCACAGCAAGCGTGCCCCAGTGTACAGCCCCAAATTAGGAACACAACGAAAACAAAAGAATTCCTCAGAGTCTGGGTTGTTCTCTATGATGCTTGCCTGGCATACAGGAAGCCCTCTGGGGTTCTTCTACTGTGTAGAAACTGGGTGTGAAGTATATGCCTCTACTCTCAGCCCCCAGAAGATGGATGCTGGCCAGAGAATCAGAAGTTTGAGGTTAACCTTGGCTAAACAGTAGGTCTGAGGTAGGATACATGAGACCCTGTCTCAAAGTATATACATACACACACACACACACACACACACACACACACACACACACACCACACTAATCAAATGTCTTTAGACCTCCTTCTCACTAGGTGTTGTTAGAACCCAGCACTGGAAGGCACCAGATCAGCATCAGTTAGAGAACAGCCTGGAGCAGAAGGAACACAGGCACAGGTGGGTTCCTTCCTGAAGTTTCCTGAAAGGCCCTGTGACCGAGAGGATACAGCGACCCTTCAAAGGAGCAACCACTGCCCAGATAAGCATGGCCATGCTTGGGGCTGACAGCAGAGGGGAGAAGCCAGATACCGTCTTCAGTCTCTCCCAGGATGCCCATCTGAAGGACCAGGATTAAACCTGAAGACTTGGCTGAGCCTTCTGTTCCTGCTGGTCTCCCCACAATCCCTCATTGGCCTGGAACAGCTTCTGCTGGCCTTTGAGGGCTCCGTGGGAGCAGAGCCGTGGGGAGCAGAGCTGTGGGGAGCACAGAGCCGTGGGGAGCGCAGAGCTGTGGGGAGCGCAGAGCCGTGGGGAGCACAGAGCTGTGGGGAGCACAGAGCCGTGGGGAGTGCAGAGCTGGACTCAGCATCCTCAAATATGTCCCCTTGCTGCTGAAGCTTATGCCTCCAGTGGTGTCCCTGCTGCTTGGGTCTTCCATGCAGTGGCCACCAGAAACTTTCTCAACCCAGTCGTGCCCTGACCAGATATGCAGTTATAGCGATGTGAGGTCCCTGACCTTCAGGGCCTATACCTTTGTGCAAGAATAAGACAAAGAAAAATGCCAAGCCAAGAATGGGCTTTTGTCCTGCATGCTGTCTTATTGGAAGGGGTCAGCACAAGGCTGAAGGGACTCTGCTGGCTTTTGAAATGCATCCCTGGGCCTCTCTGGAGGTCACCCGAAGTAGGAGACTCTTTGCCCCTACCTAGGCATGGCACACACTTCATAACGCTCCAGCCACATCCTGATCAATGCCACAGCTAAGTGACAAGCCATCATGCCCATACATGACAGCTCATTAGAGCGCCCTGAGTGCCAGGCAGTGAGAAGCCACAGAGGGTTGTGCTCAGCGCCCGCCGTGTGAGGCTCACTTTCACCTACACCACAAGATGCCCACAGGCCCTGTTTCCAGGTCTCTGCCTTCCTTTAAACCAGGGCTGGCCATGGAGGGACCTTGCCCAGAAGGACCCAGGATAAGCTCAAAGGAAGATGTGCTGTGCGGCTCCTGCGCTATCCATGAGCCGCACCTGCGCCTTCTGTTCCAATGTCCTGTTCTTGGCTAATGCGCACAAATGCGCAGGTGAGAAGAGCGAGGAACGCCAGGCTCGCTCACAGAGCAATGTCAGTGAAGAGGTCCCCGAATGGAAAAACAGCTCAACCGAAAGGGCTTTTTCAAAGACCTAGTTTTTGTTCTTAAGTTGCATGCCTGCTTCTTCCCCTTTTAAAACACCACAATCAGGCATCTATTGAAATACTGAGGCTGTACATCTATGCGTTACTTAAGCCCAAAAGCCTCAAAGAAGGAAGATGGGGGCAATCCCAGTCTAATTGGTCCCCTTCTAGAATGAAATGGCAAACACAAGCAGAATGGGCAGCGGCACTCACCTTTGTTGGCAGCCTTGGAGACTCCTGAATGGGGTGGTGCTGGGTTTGGGGTGAGGGAGGAGGGTTATGATGAGAAAAGTGACAATTAGATCGAGAACCATCCGAGGGTGACGTGTATAAGCGGTTCAGAGGCTCTGAGGGGAGCTGCCTCTTCCTCCTCCCGATTGTGGAAGCAGTGTGCTCCCCTCTTGCAGGTGGACCTCCCTTTAGATGGTCGCCCTCCTTTTTGGTAGACTGTAAACACACCAGAGTCCTCACTTTCTAGGAGCTGTGACACGAGAAGCCATTTCTTCCCTGTTAACTAGAAAAAGCCCACTCCTCAGAAACCTCCTTCCCAGTGCCTGTGTGCTGCTAATGGAATTTTTAACTCGCCCTACCTGCACCTGAAGGTAATCAGCAGTGGGCCAGTTGCGCATTCCAAGTCCCTGGCAGGCTGACAGGGAGGCAGAATTAGATGGTTTGATAACATTTCCCAGAAGGGGCCATGACAGGCGTGTTGGGGCAAGTACCCAGGGAAGGACACTCTCTGGTTGCTTCTGTTCTCCACACCAAGATAGGGCAGTGGACTCCCATCCCGGCAAGGGGGCTCTGACCCAAGGGACACAGAGTGTGGCTTTCAGCCATTACTGCACCCCCTCCCAGGAGACTAAACTTCAGGGTGTTAAATAAGGGTCTGCCTTGTAAAACTTCCCTCAAACAAGAGTATACTTTTAGCAGAAAACAACTGGTACGCTACAGTTTTCCATAGTCACCCCAATTCTTTTTTTCCCAATTTTTATTAGGTATTTTCTTCATTTACATTTCAAATGCTATCCCGAGAGTCCCTCATTACCCCCCCCCCCAACTCACCCCAACTCTCTAGTCAGAGGGTGCCTAGACTTGGAGAAGGCAGCCCACCATCCTGAAGTGGCATCTCCTGGAATGTTCCTTAGCCTGAACATGTAAGAAGTGAGGGTGTTGAGCAGAAGCTGGAAGAAGCTTTTATGGAAGCTTTCAACTCTCTCCTGTCCTTCACGCCAACCATTTTAGAAGCTTGGGAATACAATTTTGTTTTCTTTTACCAAATTCGTGTTTTTCTATTTGACAGATATCTATACTTTTTCTGAGTCCCAAATGGAGGTGAAATTATTTCCCTTCCTTCCTTCCTTCCTTCCTTCCTTCCTTCCTTCCTTCCTTCCTTCCTTCCTTCCTTTTAAAAAATCATTTACTTATTTTATGTATGTGAGTACACTGTAGCTGTCTTCAGACAGAAGAGGGCATCAGATCTCATTACAGATGGTTGTGAGCCACCATGTGGTTGCTGGGAATTGAACTCAGGACCTCTGGAAGAGCAGTCAGTTCTCTTAACCGCTGAGCCATCTCACCAGCCCAAGCTGTCTGTTTCTTAAACAAAAGCAGACAACTTCAATATGTGGAGCCCAGACCATGCCCAGTGGCCTTTTTTGTATCTCCCAGGAACATAGTCTCTGCAGCAGGACTAATATGTCACGAAGCTGCAGAACCAAGCTTATTTGGACTCATAAAAATTACAGAAAAAATGGAATTTTTTCAGTCATAGGCCAGGAAGTTAAGAATCAGGAGTCTAGGAATCCAGGGGCCAAATGACTTTTATTCTCAAATAATAAATTTCAAGTTCAAACTCTAATTCCATGCCTGCTAATTCCCTTTTACTTCTTAAACACTTGCTTCTCTGAAGCTTGTTGGAGGAGGCCATTAGAAGACTGTGTTGGAGACACTGTAATTCCCAGATTTACAAGATAATTGATAGTAATAAGTAGAAAGCCATGGATAGGGTGGCTATGTAATGAGCTCTGAGAGCCAAGGCTGCTGCTGAGCTAACTCTGGTTGGTTAAGAGGGCATACTGCAGCTGGAGGTGGGGGTGGGGGTGGGGTTGCCTGCCTTTAATGCTAGCACTCGGAGGGGAGGGGAGGAGAGGCAGGCAGATCTCTGAGCTCCAGGGCTTACTGCGCCTGAACAGCCCCCCCCCCACCTTTGGTTCACAGCACCCATATCAGTTCCAGGGGATCCGATGTCCTTTGACCTCTGATTTCACCTAAACATAAAACTCACTGGTAAAAATTTACACAGACACATAAATAAAAATAATAAATGAATTTAAAAGGCTTGGGCAATCAAAATAAGACTAACAAACTAATGAAAAATAGGCAAAAAATGTTTTTAAAAGCCATGTCAAAGAAGATAAGCATTCACTAGTATTTCAACCCTTTTGGAATTGAACAACCCTTTCACAGGGGTCACCTAAGACCATAGGAAAACACAGATATTTTCAATGTGATTCATAACAGTAGCAAAATTACAGTTTTGAAGTAGCAACAAAAATAATCTCATGGCTGGGGGGGGGGTCACCACAACACAAGAACGTGTATTAGAAGGTCACAGCATTGGGAAGGTTGATATTCAAGACCCTTGAGTCTCAGTGAAGTCCAAATTAAAACCATGAGGTCTTACTACCCACTTACCAGGATTGTGAATATTACAAAGAAACACTGTATCAAGTGTTGAGGATGACAACTGAAACTTCCTCAAACCCAGCTGGTAAGGACTGCTTCAGGGACAGCTGTGTTTTTTAGAAATGTTGAACACCTGCTCCACGCACAACCTATCGTTCACTCAATAGAAGTGAAAATATTTTCCTGTAAAGATCTATTTGCTAAGTTTAGAGCATCTTTGTTTATAGATGAGTCTCAAGAGCATTCCGGTAAGTAAAAGGAGCCAGAAACGAAAAGACTACAGCATGCCAATCAAATGGAAAAGAGTGTTTCCATTTGATTGGCATGCTGGAAAAGGCAAATTTTAGGTTAAGAATACCAAAAGATCCTGGGCAGTGGTGGCACACACACCTTTGATCCCAGTACTCGGGAGGCAGAGGCAGGCGGATTTCTGACGAGGCCAGCCTGGTCTACAGAGTGAGTTCCAGGACAGCCAGGGCTACACAGAGAAACCCTGCCTCAAAACAAACAAACAAACAAACAAACAAACAAACCACCACCACCACCACCAACAAAAACCCCAAAATGTCTTGGGTTATCCCAGTGGGCCCCCAATTCAATCACAAGTGTCCTGATAAGAGGGTGACAGAGCTTTGTCCCAGAAGGGAAGAAGGTCATGTGACAGAAGCAGAACCAGTGGGAAGATGTTAGGCCGTAGCTTGATGGACAGAGGAGCCAGGAGCCAGGCAATGCACAGACGCAGGAGCAGAGTCCCTTGGAAAGGACCAGTAAGCTAACAGTCTGGAACAGATTCCAGCTCTCTGACCTTGGTGCTATGTGACAATACTTTGTCCTGCAGTAAGCCACTGTCTTTGTAGTCATTTGTTACAGCAGCCCTCAGAACCCAACACAGAAAGTTGTAGAAGCCAGGACACAGATGGCAAAATCTTGTTCTCATTTAATGAGATACCTTGTGCCCTGGATCTGCAGCCTTCAGTGTAAGAGTCATTTGAGATGTTTTGTTAAAGAGGCACAAGTCCCCATTCCGATTTCTCCTCCCCTCCCCTCCCCTTCCCTCCCTAGTCCTGACTTTATACAGCCAGAAGGGGTTACAGTAGGCAGCAATTTTTGGCTTAATGCTAAGGTCTTAGGTACCCCAAACTAGTCTAGATAGAGTTTCCTGTTTATATCACAGTTAATTTCTTACGTAGAGCATCTTGTCGTTTGCATGGCATTAAGCCAGGGACAGCAAGTGTAGTTATCTATTTAGTAACTAACCACAAACCTCTCCTATGATGCCTTTGCAGAGTGAGTCTCCTAACGTGATTCTTGTTATCATTCTGTTCTCAGTTAACAACAAGCCACTGTTAGGGAGCCCATCTTGGCGAAGCATGCCACTTGTTTGACTTTATGAATCAACCCCATTTGCTTTTCGTAGGTGTTAGAAGCAGTAGCGATGAACAGGCTATCAGCACTGTGAAAGTGAAGCAAGGCGAAGAAATGGGTGTCTCAGGTACACACTAACAATTCTGTCCTTGAAGCCTAGTGTCGATCTAGATCCAATGCCAGGACTTGGCTACCCAGTGGCCAGTTGTGGCCCTCCCTCTCTGATATCTCTCTGCACACCGTATCTCTCTGCTCAGCTGAAATTACATGTTGGCCAGTGGGACATCCATCACTGGGTACCCAGAGCAACCAGGCAGGGCCATGCTGGGCAGAGGGTGAATATGGACCGCCTTGAGGAGGCTTCCGTGTTACAAATGAGTGTCTGTGCTTCAGACTGACGTGAGGGGAAGTCAGTACAACCCTTGATCCTTGTCATGTTGCGTCTACTGGGTGATAGCTGCAGGAAGAGCGCAGATGTCCGGGCACCAGGGTGAGATGTCTCTAGCTTAGTAAAGCTGATGGTTTGCACAATACAGAGCTCATCCAGCAAGAACCCCGCAAGCAAGAGGAGAAGAAGAGAGGTGATCTTAAGGCCAGAATAGCAAAACGGTTCCATTTGTATGCAGACAAATTTATATCTTCCTGAGAAATGCCGGGCCACTCTAGCATGTTAGCAATGCATTGTTCTGCCCGAGTTTATCAAATATTTAAACATCTCATTTTTTTTGAGCCATAATGTCTGCTGAATATGGAAGTGAGAGAAAAATGAAGTTCCTGGTTTTTTTTTTCCAGCAAGATTGCAGTGGCAACCCCTGACTTATCATCATCCATTCCAGTTTATGGCAGTCACATGCATCCTCTTATTTACTAGAAAAATAAATAAATAAACAACTCATTCTGTGTCTCCCATAAATACATATTATCTAGGTTCAAATCAATTGACTGATCTATCACAACATCAATTGATCAATGTAGCATCTGTCTGTCCATTTACGCATTGGAGAGAGAAGCAGATGACATATAATTAGCTCCATAATGCAGTAAATCTTTTCTTCCAATTAGTACAGCCACAAATAAATGTGAGATGGTCCCATCTCTTGAAGACAAATAATATTTATTATTGCACTGTACCAGTCCTATCAAATCAGAAGTATGTGTTTTGAGCAAGGTGCCTGTATGACAGCCTGTGAACCCCCACCACAAGTGACTGAAGGATCATCAAACAAAACCTGTGTCCAAACCAACTCACTCATTATGATTGACAGTAACCAGTGACCCCACAAAATAGCTGAAGCCCAAAATCATAGTTTGCGTTTCCATCAGCAATTGAATAGCCAATAAGCTGGAAAGAGAAATAGACATATTCATTTTTTTCCCTGAGACTCACTCACATGGCACCTCACTCCCTCACCTTCTCTCTGGACAGGAATCAACAAGCTGACACCAAGAGATACGGTTGGGAAATGGCTCTCGCCGAAGGAGAAGGAGCTGGCTTCAGTTTTCCCAACTTCCTATTCCCTGGGCTGGGCAGATGCTCTGCAGAGCCTCTGTCAAAAGAGGCAGAATCATGACTTCAAGTCCAGAGGTGATGTTGGGATTTATTTGCGTGGTGCCAAAGGCATATTTTAGAGAACCGCTGAGTTCTGGTGTCTCCCAGTCGTTGGGGTCCACAGACGGCTTGCTCCAGAGAAAACCGAGATTTTTATGACAGAGAGTTTGGGTCAAGAATGAAAAGTTTTGAAGATTTACATTTTTCTCCAGCATGACCTTTTGGCTTTATTCCTTAATTAAGCTGAGACGTGGCAGCTAAAGAGAGTATTATGGGCCTACTGTATCCCCAGGGCGTTATGAGGTACCAGGCACAGCTAAGCTATCTCAAGACAACCATGTTCTCTGGAGTTATTTTATTGCTATTATAAAAAATCTTTATTATGGGAAAAATATGTATTTTTATGCCAGAAGAAGATGAAGATGACAGTTAGGCTGTTGAACGGTAGTTTCAGTTGGGCTCGTGCCCACAGAGACTGTAAAACACCCAAGACTCAGGGAGGCCTCTTGATAGAATCTTAAGAAACCTAACGGGGTATATTAATCTTTGTGAAATTCATAGTTGGAACAGGTAGCCATTAACTGGCACTTTCCAGTTATCAAGGTATTTTATGAAACCGAAAAAAGTCCCATTACACTTGCTAACGGGACCAAGTTTGGGGGCGTGCCCAATGAAATCATCTTCTAGTCTGGGAATCCTGAAATCCCAAGATGGCTGCCGTTCTGTCTTGAGCAACTGCTTGTCCCTGCTCCTCTGCTTTTGTTTCTCCTGTCACAGAGGAAATGAAAGCTGTTCATGGACACACTTCTACACACACACACACACACACACACACACACACACACACACACCCAAACCTCCACAAACCTGACACCTTTCTCTTTGGTGTTTGTTGTTTGGTTTGGTTTATTGCTTGCTTTGGTTTTGACGGCATTGTTTTACGGCTGTGTATGTGTGTGTGTGTGTGTGTGTGTGTGTGTGTGTGTGTGTGTGTTGGTGGTGGTGATTGAACTTGAGACCTCATACATATTAGGTAACCACCCTACCACTGAACTATATATACCCCCATTCTCTAGTTTATTACTTTATTTTTAAATTTGTTTGTTTCTGTTTTGTGAAGCAGGGTCTCACTCCATAGCTAAAATTACAGATGCCAGCCACTGTGCTCAGCTTCTGTTTTGTTTTGTTGTTTTGGTTTTCTGAGACAGGG
Organism: Mus minutoides; assembly: GCA_902729485.2. NCBI lineage: Eukaryota > Metazoa > Chordata > Mammalia > Rodentia > Muridae > Mus > Mus minutoides. Next base: position 92,924 of record LR749636.1, read on the forward strand.
TTTCTCTGTGTAGCCTTGGATATCCTGGAACTCACACCATAGACCAGGCTGGCCCCCAACTCAGAAATCCGCCTGCCTCTGCCTCCCAAGTGCTGGGATTAAAGGTGTGTGCCACCACTGCCCGGCTTCTGTTATGTTTTTAAAGTAAATAATCTGTCCTCTCCTCCACGGGGTTGGTGTGGGATGACTTGTCCCTTGTTTTAAATTACTCATCCCTCATCCTACTGATACAGGAAGCCTTTAAACAAACCATTTACAACCCTTCCATGGGGGGGGCGGGTGGCGCTTTGCTAACAGGTTTACGTACTTGCTCAACTAATCATCATTGTGTTTACTATGTTTGTGTCCTCAAGTTCCAGAGAACCCTAGGCAACTCTGGGATTCTCTTCTGCCTTTTACTAAGGCATCTTCTGGCATCTCTGCCGTTTGCCTGTCTCTTGTGCAGCTATGGCCTAGGGAAAGAGAACGAAGCACCTCTGTCCCCTGGATGGAGAGATGAATTAGGACCCCTATGCCATACTTTAGGCTCTAAGCTGGGGGACCCCCACCCAGCAAGAAGTAGGGAGACATTGGCACCTTTGGCTTGGCAAAGGAGTGACAGAGAGCTGATGCACTACATGAAGGCTTAGATTTTTCAAAGCCTGTTTTATGTAGGATTGTTAAATGCTTCAACCTCCCTTCTAGCTAAAGGTAGGGGAGGAAGGTGGTTAAGAGGGCAAGGGGGTTGTGAACCTTTCCAGAAGTAGTTCTTTGGGGGCAATTCCAATCTTTGTTGTTAGGATATCAGCAGTCCAGTCTAATGGTAAACACCAAACACAAATCAGTAGCAGCGGCTCTATCCAGTAGAAACCAAGATGCTCTACTGAATTGGTATGAGTCAGAGGAAGTGGCAAGAACCAGTCAGAATATCACAAGATGTTCTTTGGTGCATTTCTCTCTACAAAGTGAAGACTAGCGTAGACCAGAGAAGTGTTGCACGGCTAGCAAAGACTAGCTAAGCATTGCAAATCGTAGCAATGCAAGAGATCTTTTTACTGTCTGTGGGTTCTACTTACACTCTTTTCCAAGTATCACGTGACCTCTCAAGCCTCTGCTTCAGCAAAACATCCTCTCACAAGACAGCTTCCAGGAAGACATCACGTGATACAAACGAGTTTCCAAAGAAACCAGAAATTTCCCCTACAAGTGCAGGTCAGCAGGAAGGACAGTGTCCCGTTCTAGAGAAGTTCACAGAGCGCACAGAGCACTTCCACACACGGGGCCATTGTTGCTTCTGTGGGCCACACTCACTCGGAAGCCAGTCCTTTGATTGTTGCAGTAAAGAGCAAAAGTTGAAGCAAAGATGTCCTCTTGTCTGTCTTCCTTCACTCCTTCATGAGAATTAAACTCACCGAAGCAAACTTACAAACAAAAATCTGTTGCAGCATGTTTTTAAATAAGATTAAGATTGCGCGCGTGCTCTCTCTCTGATTTCTCTTTTGTTTTTTAGGCAAAGCCTCATTCAGGCTGGCCTTTAATTGTTGAATGCTTGATCCCCCTGCCTCAACTTCCCTCGCAGTAGAATTTCAGGCACAGCTATTGATTCATTGAGGCAGAATTTCACCATAGAGTCCTGGCTAGCCTGGAATTCAGAGCTTCACCTTCCTCTGCCTCCTGACTGCTGGGGTTAAAAATCAGTACTATCACACCCTTCAAAGACTAATTTTTTAAAAATGAATAATTTTATTACCACCTTGCTAGGCTGGTTTTGCATATGAAATCCCACCACTGGGGTTCTCTTCACATGGTAACCTAATAATCAGGGACTCCAAATATCTTCGCTCTTTGCTGTTACAGTGGAGTACACAGACTAAACCCCACACTATACAACAGCATGCCTTAAACCTTGACAGCCCTCTGTAATGGCCTACTTTATAAGGTTTTCTTTTTTTCTTTCAGGGTGATAAAACTGTACTTTGGATATCTGGGATAATCCCTTGGGTCACAGTGGGGTTTCACTAGTGGACTTTCCTGCTATTTGTACAAACCTCACTCCAGGTGTTAGGTGGAGAAAAGGAGGCTGGGACCGTGGGGCTGAGGTTGTGGAGGTGGATCTGCGGAGTGAGCCGCCATCTCTGCTTCTGTTAAGAGAATTCTGCTGTGATGGAGAAGATTCTGTTTCTTTCTCTCCTTCACTCTATGAGATGGAAACCTGAGGCTGTCACTGGCTTCTGATTGTGAATCCAAAAGATAAGGCAACCTGTGCATGAGAAGGGGTAAGGGGCGGACTGCAGAGGAAAGAGATGGTCTGGCTCAGCTGGAGTCTCTGCAGCCTCAGATGCTCTGTGTCATGCCCTTATGGAGGGACACGTTTGCTGAGTACCAGCTTCCTAGAATGCATGTCACTTGTTACCTTCTGTTTCATTATATTTTGGACAGAACATAGCTTCCTGGTGCACAATGGCTGGCTCCAACCCAAGGAAAGCTGCTCAAATTATGTTTGTTATAATCAAGAGTTTGTTACGTATCTCCATATTTCTCCTCTAGTAGCAGGTGTTGGCTTTTGGGTTGGCCTCTGAGAGACTTCAAATGTGCAGATCTCTCTTCTTGTCAGGAAAGTGGAGAGTCTCAGACTGGTGACACCAAATGTCTCCAAAGCCTAGCTGCTGAGTGTATAGATTCACAATTCCATTTCATTTCATCAATCTCCAGGGCTTATTGAGTTACGTGTGCGTTTCTTCTCTTCCAAGATATCATGTGCTCTTCCTGCGGTGTTCTTTTGCTGATGCAGGCTACCCACGAGTCCCAGGAAAAAGCTTGCCCATAATGACCTGGTGTGAGCAATGAAGGAAAGATCACACACACACACACACACACACACACACACACAGAGTTATAATTTTCCTTTCCTTTCAAAGGATTCTATCAAACAGATTTAAAATGATGTAAAGTCTCTGGCCTCCCTGCATGCAGCCCAGTGACAGTCACCAGTGAGGCAATGTTATATAGCTTGGGTATACTGTGAAATACTTGAAACACTTGGTTCTTCAACAACATGGATCAAACAACCAGCACTGTGGCTCAAGGTTTAAAGGAAATAGCTAAGAAATCAAAAGGCCAGCATATAGTCCAGGTACCATTTATTGATGCCAGCAACTTTTCTGAGTCCCTTGCCTTTTTAATTCTACCGAAACACAAGGTGACCATGATCAAGATGTAACCGGGAGTATGTGCAAAGAGACTCACTGTTAACTGATAGCTCAGGAAGAATTACCTAAAGACAACTGACATCCAACACCCCCCATCACACACCCCATGGGAGCTAGTTCCCAGTCATAGATGGATTTAATGGAAACTGCAAAGACGCTTACCCCATCTGAGTGTTGGTTGGGTAAAACCCCACAGAAGGCCATGCTGTTTCTCTTAATTGAGTGAAGGACCCAATCGCTTTCAGTAGATGAGAAAGCCCGACTCCTTGCACTTGCTAGGGTACTGCCTGATCCTGAGTTTCTACTGGCCACGAAGAGGTTCAAGAAAGGAAGCACTCAAGGTTGAGGGATGGCAGATTTTTTTACTGTTGCTGTTCTTTTTCTTAAGGCCTTTGCTGGAGAGTTCAGAATCTAACTCTGTTTGGGTTTTGAATAAAAACTGTGTCTGCAGCTGACATTAAGGTATGATTAGGTTATACAAATCTAACTGGTTTTGGATCCAGAATATAGATTGGTCCATCGTTAGTTTTCACAGGTTTTTTTTTGTATTTGCTGGTGGTGTGCCACTTCAAGCCAATGCTGGAATAAAGAGAATCGCAGTCTGTCCTTATTTTCCTGAAGCATCATTAGAATTCTGGTGCAATGTTTACATCTCCTCTTTCCTTAGTAAACCGGGTTACTTCCTCATCTGAACCCTGCGGGGGAGTCAGAAAGCCAACGTTGGAGATAACGTGGCAATGCATTTTAAGGAGAATCAGCTCCTAAGAAGTGGGAAGAAAATATATTACGGGACTTTGCAGAGGCAAACACGCCCCAGCAGGTTGGAGGAGGCTGCGGGTCCCCCTCTTGCCCTCCCACCGTGCAGATGTGGGTTGCTCGAAGCTGGGCCCCAGTCCCCGGTGCTCCCACGGGAGCCTGGGGCCCTCGCGCTCCCTCCAGGATGGGACAGGCTATGACAGCCCAGTTTGTGCGCCAGCATCCTTAATATTTCCTTCCTTTCAGAAGCAAATAGAGCGTTCCCTTATCTGAATGCTAATTTCCTAGTTAAAAACCCTCCCTTGCTGACAAGGGACTGAAAGAGTTTTAAATCACAGATGTAGAGTATCAAATGCAATAATGCTCTTGCAATAGTGCATTGAAGCCTCAATTAATTAACCCTTGGGCTAAGTAGGCAGGTACATGGCGGTGGCCACAGGCGGTGGATGGATGAGATTTAAATGTGCATCTCATTTCCCCAGCACGGAGCATGCCGTTTGGTTCAGAAAGGAGTCATTTTGCACACTCGCCTCATTTACTCGCCTCTTTAATCCTCCTAATTCCACCTGAGATCGGGGGAGAATTGAAAAGGAAGGCCAGGAGCAGGAGCTGCGGGCCCGGCTTTTGTTGCGCCGGGTCCCTGGGGACCTCACTGCGCCGAGCCACACAGGGGCCCTAGCTTTCCCAGCCCTTCCCAGCAGGCGGGCGTTGGTGGGAGATCTGCAAGGCCAAAACAAGGGGGACCTGACGAGATTTGCTGGTTTAGGGCGTGCCGGTAGTGTCCGAGGAGGAGGCCGGGCCCCTACGACCCGCCTGTGCGGGGCCGAATGCCCCAGGCCCAGGAGTCCCTCAGCTCCTGGTTCGGGGACCGCCTCCCACCCACGCCCTGCCTGGGTGCAGAGTAACTCTCCAGCTCATTTCTCTCCACGCGATTTACCATCTGTGAACTCGTCTTTAACCTAATAAAAATCATCTAGCTTTTGACTAACAAGAAAAGGAAACAGTGCTCATTGTGGGGTTTGGGGAAAATGGCTTCACTAATGTGCAGGATGAGAACGGAGTGATTTATAGGCGGTTTTAACTGTAGGCTATGATTAGGGGGCTGGTAGTAAGTGCATTAGATGTCTAAGTGTGGCAATAGAGTAAATAGGCGTTTTATTTATCGCAGTGCCAGGGGCCTCTTAGCGGAAGAGCGCTTCTCCAAATTGAAATATAGCAGAGTTTACACTCCTGATTAGGGTTTCAAGCGCAGAGCCCAAGGCTATCAGCTAAGCAGAAACAACGCTCGCTGACACCTAATTGTCACTGGATTAATGTGCAAACAGGGACAGCGAACAGCAACAACAAATAACCTAGTGTCAGAGACGTTGGTGGCAGTGTCCAGTCGCAGTGACTTGGGGCCAAATTGGAGTTTATATGTCAAAACAGGCTCGGATCAATGTGTCGGGTTCCTCCTGCACTGGGCGGATTGTGTGGCGGGTGTTGATCTATGTGTGTGTGCGCGCAGGCATATTATGTGCAGGGGAGTGGAGGGGAGCAGGCAGACGGAGGAGGTGAAATGCCTTTTCATTAATTTTTTTTCTGCTTTATGCTCCCGAATTCACAGCTATTAAGATAAATTTATGTGAATCAGGTCTTTCTCTCCAGGATCTTGTGACTTTCGCCTGTCTCCATATAAAATTTAATAACCCTGTTTGTGAATCAAATCATTCCCACAACAACTGATCCAATCTGGGTTGCCACCTGTCTGGCTTTGGACAGGAGCGACTGAGTTGGGCAGCTGGGTTCCAGCTTTTGGTGGGGGTTGATGGTTGGTGGCTTCCTGGTAGGCTCCCTTGCCCTGGGATTTCCCAAAGCCCAGCTAGAACTGGTTGATGCATGCATGCAACACCGGAAGGCAGAGCCCGGTATTTCCAAGGCTTTTCTTATTGTTGTTGATTTAATGACTGAATTAGTGTTAGCCCTATTAAACACAAAACAAAACAGACAAACAAAAACCACCGGAACTCAAAAGCAAAGATGGGGAAGAGGCAAGCAGTTCCTAAGCTTGCTCCTTTTTTCCCTACAATTAGCCACATAGGAAGGGGAAAAGCACAAATACATGAGTCATGTTCCTAAATGTATTTCTAAAGTTCTTAAGTTTTATTGAGCATGAAAGTTGGTCTTTCTCTGTGTTAAGGACTGAAGAAGCCTATACAACTAGCTAGCAGCTCAATGGTGCAAAGGGGTATGATTTAAACTTGACATTTGCGATTTTTTTTTTTTTACCGTAAAATATTGCTTTCTTTATTTCAGGACTTTAGTTGAAAACCTCGTAATTCCCTTTAAGCTCCATTTGATTGTCAATTGCACAACTCTCTCTAACGCTAGGGCTTATGATTTTCACATACACGTGACGGATGCCTTGTGTGCCTCACTATGATGTAGTGGCCACAGTGGCCACTTACCTCTCCTGCATCCCTGAAAGCGCTTTATGGTGAGGCTAGGAAAGGGTTGTGACCTGACTGTAACCTCAAATCCACCACCCCTTGCCATATTTAGACTTCTGTGCCATCCCGTTTAATATATTTTCAGAATGTGGTATTCTATATATTTGGTTAACAGGATAAAATAAATTTCAATGTTGAGAATTTTAATAAGTGGTCTCAGGAAGCCCATTCATCACCTTAAGTGTGTGTGGGTGGATAGTAGCCTTTGTGCGGCTGCTCCTGTGATGTAAGGGAACCCCCAATATGTTACTAAGGACATGCTAGACTCGTGAAGTACATCACAAACATATCAAATTCTAAGCTCGTCCAAGCTGCCGACTAGAGCAACCAGTCTAAGTTAAGGTTCTATGTGAGAATGATACTTAACCAAAATATTACAAGTGGATTGTAGATTTTAAGTTTTCTGAAAAGCTAATATATTGTATGGCGAGGGTTAGAATTCAGGCAAGAAACATTTTTAAAAATTCTGTTATAGTTGTGAACTTCTATAACTTGGAGGAATTATAGAAAATGCTAACCTCTCCCACAGTCCTACTAACAGATGAAGAAACTGAGTCCCAGGAATGTTACAGTTCTTCTCAAAGAAGACACACACACACACACACACACACACACACAGGCTGGCCTCGAACTCAGAAATCCGCCTGCCTCTGCCTCCCAAGTGCTGGGATTAAAAGCATGTGCCACCACTGCCCGGCCACATGTATTTCTTATATACATAGCTTTATCAATTAGATTACAGTTGCTTAACATATACAAGAAATAGAAGTGGATTCTTATGGTTCTACCTTGTCAATAATAATTATTCAGGCAGTTATAAGCATTAATAGTTTTTTTCTGGCACAGACAGAGCACTTGTCTAGTATGCACAAGGCCCTGGATTTGATCTACAACACTGAAAAAGCTTGTTACATAAACCCTATTGATTTATTTATTGGTGTCGGGAATCAAACCCATGACCTTGAACATGCTAAGCAAGCAATCTGCCTCAGAGTTATATACCAGCCAAAGTCTGACTTTTAAATTATTGCTCTAAGAAATAATAATGTAAGAGGGTGTTATTCCTTTAGTTCTATATCTAGAAACTCTGCAACAGAATTAAATGTAAAGTTTTCAGGCTTTGAGGTGTTGGCACGCTGTTGGCTGCTGGAGGTTGGGCTTGTCGTTCCCGATCCTTTCATTTTTTCCTCTCTGCTGGGTTAACTTTTAACCTCTAGACTGAACATGGAGGAAAACGGCCCAGAACACTGGATTCTGTCATTGCCTGATAAAATATTTCATGGAGAAAACAGGACAGAATTACCAGATAGAATGGAGTTTGATTTTCACACTGTGCCCAGGCTCTCAATACAATTTGTAGCCAAGGAAGGAAAAGAAAGATACTATTTGATACATTTGTAAAGAAGTTTGCATAAAGTTACAGACTTATCTATACACGAGTCACTCTTGGCATTCCCAAGTCCGGCTTTAGAGGATACCATTCATGATATACTTAAATTAGTACACATCCGCCTGTTAGTGTAGCTGAATGAACTGAAATCAATTAAGTTAGCCTTAAAAAAAATCAATTGATGACCCCCACCCACTCCTAGAATTTTGGGTGCAACCGTTTGAACCAAGACCTAACCTGAAATTTCTGGCCAGCCTCTGTGGTGACTGGTAGCCCTGGAGAGGATAGGCCTTCCAGGGAAATTTCTAAATCTAAATGTGGGTTCCCCAGGTCCTGGAACGCTGGAGTCTTAGCTCCAGTGCCCATGGACCAGGTCCGTTTCCTTATCTCTGCCCCCACCCTCAAGTTCTTGAGGGTTTCACAACCACATCATCATGGTAACTAATCATCAAAATAACAGAGCAGTTTCAGGGGGAAAAAAAACCAGATGAAGCCTGATCCCAGTGACTCTTCAGAGGTGAAGAAAGACAAGAAAGGGGGAAAGCGCTCGGGGTGGTCTCCATGGACAGTACAGTTACTTGTAGACATCTTTGGTGGATCCTGGAAAGCGCTCGGGGTGGTCTCCATGGACAGCACAGTTACTTGTGGACATCTTTGGTGGATCCTGGAAGTGTGTTGATGATTGTGAAGAGGGCTGCTCATGATCATTGTGGAGAGGACTGGGTAGAGAGTGGAGGAGATGACTGTCACCATGCGGGGATACATGGGTTGTGGTTGGGCCACTGGAACTGCCTTCTGGGGTGACCTTGAGCAGGATACAGTCAAACATCCATAACATTGTTCCCTCTAGGCAACCAAGGGACAATTGTGCACGGTCTCATAAGAGGATGTCCACGAGGTATGGACATCAGCAGCCAGCAGCCTCTCCCGGGGCTTCCTAATGTGCTCAGGAGTTGAAAACAGGAATGGAGTGATCTATACATTTTGCTATAAGTGGGAATTTTGCAATCACTTAGATTTTTTTCTTTTATCAATTTGAACTCTTTTGTTGTTGTTTTTGTTTATCAATTTGATCTCTTTCTGTAGCCCTGGCTATCATGAAACTCACTCTGTAGACCAAGCTGGACTCAAAATCAAAGAGGTCCACCTGCCTCTGCCTCCTGGGTGCTGGGACTAAATGCAAGTGCCACCATGTCTAGCACAATTTGAAGTCTTAATATTAGCGTTTGTAGGAAAAACTTGAAGAGGTAGTGATGACTGCTTTTATTTCTTCAGCCCATTGGAGTACTTCACTAGAGAAACCATTCAAGGGCTTTCTTCTCAAATGTTCTATTCTACTGAAGACCTTCAGAGACTGATGTTGTCTCCACATCGACAAAGCCACATCACTTTTCTGTAATTAACAGAAATGCTCTGTGGAGTAAAGATGCTATAACATGTCCCCGGCCAGCCCAGCTTACTTGTTTAAACTACTATGTTGTGTTTCTAAGAAGTATCGGGAGTTCACATATAAAGTAAGGTGATTCTATTTGATTTATTACATTTTCCACTGCTGAAATAAGATGAAAACCAAAACTATCTCAAATCAGAATTCCTGTAGGAATAAGCTGGAAGCCTGTTCATTGGCATCAGAAAAGATGTGCATCTACATATTTTCTTATACTTAACCATAATTAAAGACATACAAGGTAGACTTCATTCCAAGCATGTACATTTTTGCTTTGGCAAGAAATCTGTAGACATAACTTTTTTTTTTCTTTTTTGCTACCCTAGCACCATAGAGCTAATTTCATTTTCCTTTATGACTGGATTTTAAGGCCAATAGTTTTTGTTGTTGTTGTTGGTGGTGGTGGTGGTAGTTTTTTGTTTTGCAGGAAGCTAAGAAAGAAACATGCACCAGACACTCTGTAGATCAATTTGGGGTCTTAAAATATTACTAATTAACCTTGGGTGGAGAGAGATATCATATTGGGAGCTGTCTTTGTAAGTCAGGATCCTCCCCTGACATGACCCGTGGAAGTTTTTCTAAGAGCCTGTCTTTTTAATGGTATCCTTTCTCCCTTCTCAGTGAGGGACTATTGATTGAGTAGACGCTGCTTACTGTAGCTGCTCTGAGCTGCCAGCTGCAGAGTTCCTGTGATTGATTTTATTCGGCACCTTTTATACCTGGGAACTCCCCAAGCACTTAACAAAGCAGTGAACGAGTGTGATGCTGACGGAGATAGCTCAGGCAAACACTGCGTCAGCACGGGTCCAGCTGCACGGGTACAACCACATGGGTCCAACCGCACAGGTCCGGCTGCACAGGCCAGATGCACGGGTCCAACCGCACAGGTCCGGCTGCACAGGCCAGATGCACGGGTCCAGTCACACAGGTCCGGCTGCACGGGTCCGGCTGCACGGGTCCAGTCACACGGGTCTAGTTGGAGGGGTCCGGCTGCACGGTCCCGTCACACGGGTCCAGCCGCAGGGGTCCAGTCACTCATATTGCCCCAGACTTCAAAGTCTTAAGAGGAGTGGCTGGCCAGATCACCACCATCTTCCAGTCTGTTTCCAATACCCAGTGCAAACAGGACACCAGAAAAGACACAGAACAGATGTGATCAGCCCCTCTGGATGTCTTCAGACAATCCACTTCTTTAAGTCTTCATTTCCTGCTTAGTTCAACGGAAAGATTAGACATGGCGGTCTGGTCCATTCAGGGGTTCTAAGATTTGCGTTCTCAATTATTTATTGAGGCCGGAGAAGTGGTCAGCAGTGACTCAGGGCAGCCCTTTGGGGATGTTTTCAGAGATGTAGGCTTTCCCTCTGATGGCGTGCGTTGTGGTGTGTATGTATGTGGAAAGGAGGGTAAAGAACAATATCAGTTGTCATTCTTCAGCCAATGTCCACTTTTGTTTCTCAGCGGCCTGGAACTCATCAAATAGACTAGGCTGGAAGGCCCGTGAGCTCCGGGGTCTCTGCCTCCCCAGTGAAGGGCTTGCAGGCATGAGCCGCTAGCCCTGGCTTTGTTTACATGCATTCTTGGGTTGAATAAAGACCCTCAGACTGGTAAGGTAACTGAGCTAGCTGTCTAGATTCACTGCTCATTTCTTTAATACCTGGCATATTGGTTAGCACATAATAACCCCTCAATAAATGTTTGTTGAGTGAATGCATGAAAATAAAGTGTCTTTAAGCATCAGAGAAAAGCCAGGGTAGGAGCTCTTTACAACCTGGTGCTGTTTGCCTTAACAGTTAACTGTGTAAGAGCAGTCCCATGATAGGGCAGAAAGAACACTGCTCCCTCTTCCTTTCTCTGTGGGTTTGAAGCAAAAGCCGAGGCCATTTGACTTGTAGCTTGTGGGGAAAAAAGTAAACAAACTTGACAGAAGTAAGAATGGGACTGAAGAGATGACTCAGAGGTTAGGAGCATTAATGACTCTTACAGAGGACCTGGGTTCAGTTCCCAGCATCCACGTGGTACCTCACAACTATCTGTAACTACAGTTCCAGGGGACCTGACCTTCTCCGTTTGGACTCCACAGGCACCGGGCATACACATACACACTGAAATGGAAATAGTCTTTAAAACAAAACAAACAACAACAAAACAGACATTGAGCTCTAAGGAAGTGTCTCTACAGATCTCAGGAAGGAGAGACTAGAAAGTCTCTGAGGGAAGAGCCTTAACACCCTGGCACTCCCCAGTCTGAAATGACTATCAATACTATCAATGACTACCAATACTATCGATGACTACCAATACTATCGATGACTACCAATACTATCAGTGCTGCACGCTCTGTTCTTAGATTTCAGACTCTTGCTGGTTTTCAGACAAGAGCTTCTTCAGTGCTTTGAGCAGAGAGCAGGAAGATGGCAGCTGGGGAGAGAGAGGAAGCCAAATCTAATCCCAGACCCAAAGAGGGAAGAAAGTGGGGGAAAGGAGTAAGGTGACTGTGGGGGGGGGCAGGATTAGTGGGGCACCCTGCCTGGGCTGTCAACAGGGATCCATGTGTCATCACAATCTCACAACACAATACAAGAGGCAGGAACCCAGGCTCCTCCTCCTCTTCCTCCATCCTCCTCCTCGGCCCTACCCCCATCCCTTCACCTGTGTGCTGGACCCTGTATGGAGGTGCTCATAGCTGTGAATGCCCTTCCAGCAGGTGATTTCTTTTTGTCGGTTGCAGTGAACTGGCGCACAGCCATAACACCTTCGCTCTCAGGTAGCTCACGGAAGCCATTGGCATTATGAGCCCCATTTTCTACAGGAGGAGACTGGAGTCCAAGGAGGTTAAGTGGCTCCCGAAGGTCACGTAGATAGAACACTGTGGAGCTGGAATTCAGACTTGGGTACTAGATGCCACGTCTCAGTCCCTGCTCTGCGAGCCTTGGCATCTTTTTCTCAAACTAACAGCAACAACAACGAAAAGTATATAGGTCTATACCTATATATCTCCTGCTTACAAAGGAAATTTCATTGTTATGACACTCCAGTGTTCCAAAGACTGCATTGTGAATGTTTATTGTTTACTTTGAGCTCAGACCGTAACTGAGCTGCTTATGGTCTCCTACCCTAGACGATGAGCTACAGTGGACTTCTTTTATTTCATAGGCCTCATTGTAGGCACAGGAATAAACACTTGTGTGGTTCATGGCCATGTGTATTGACTCTACCTGGGCCACTCTCCAGAACTCAGTAGCCCTGTCTCTAGGATGAGAGAGGTGGACCTGAGCCTCAAGATCCCCTTAGCTCTAAGAGCCTCTGACTGCAAGCAGGTGACCTGCAGTGAGGTGGAGCAAGAATGGCACAAGACTGGCAACTGGGTTCAGGTCCATCATGGGTCACTAGGATCCAACCATGGCTGTCACTGGGCTCTGAGCTGGGCACATGAACACACAGGTCATAGTAGTTCTGAGGAGTGTAGATTCTGAGGCTTTTCCCTACAGGGTCTGAAGGGGCATTTATTGTTCACATGAATGTTATTGGTACATTCTGGAATGTGCTCCTTGTAGTAGAATTAACTTCAAGAGTGTCACAGTTGACTCAGGAGCCTTCTGTGATCTGGGAGAAAGAAAGTCACATCTAATGGACAGACACTGAATGGACACGTCTGGCATGGAAGGCAATTGTAATGCAGAGGCTGAGTTCTGTAATCAAATGAGTGGCTCTGGTGGGGCTGGGGATGAAGGATAGAATAAACCATCGTGCTGTGTTCTTGGGAGGCTGCAATGGCAGGAAGACTTTAAGGACAGGTCTGGGGACCTGCCTTTGATGTAGGGTGGAAGGATGGCTAGGCTTTGAGCTATTTCTGACCAAAATGAATAAACTGGAAGGTAAGGACTACTTCAAGGAGAGACAGGAGCGGGGATCCCATGCTAGTTTTGTTTGGGAGAACAGCCAGTCAAAGCCACAGGAACCCCTCAAAAGGCCAAAGGAGAGAGAGTTGTTCCCTTGGAGAGAATGGCATTTTGGAAAACTGAAAAATCACTCCAGTAATAGTGAATATGAGAATCCTTGTAACCAAAAAGAAACGCAATCAGCTTCTCGGCTTGAAGGCTTCTCTGGTACTTTACAAATCACATCATCATCTCCAGCTCTTGGCACAAAGGAAAATCCACGGGACGAGACTTATGGAGCATTAGCAACACGAGGGTGAGCACATGTGCAGAATACCAATGAACGGGTCCCCACCTGCAGCCCTGCTTCCAAGGCCGGAGGCAGAGGGTCCCTTTCTTTTCCCGTGAAAATTGGAAATCAGTGTTTGAGTATTCCACCAAGTTCTTCAGGTTCATTAACAAGGTCAAAATCAATGTTATTTTACTGTTTGGAATCGTTTTTAGCGGAACAATGAAAAGAAACCATAGTAGAACAAGTCTTAATATAATCATTTTCTTTTCATTGTTCTTTATGGGAAAATAATTTGGCCCGAAATTTAGTGGTCCCATCAGGGAGGTGATATCTTTAAAAAGGTGGTCTGAAGGACAGGTTTTACTGTACTTTAATAGGCTTATAGATTAATATAAATCTTAATATTCATAATCTTTACCATTTCTTTTCTCAATATCTGCTCTGTCTATATATCTATTTATAATGTATGTTTCAAATACAAGATATCCTTGATTTTTATTGAATATACTGATGGTGCTACAGGGACAGACACTTGACCTAGTTTTGAAAAAAGAAAAGAATTAACAGGCCAAATGTATGCATAGTCAACTGCTATAAACAGGATTTTGCAGATAAAGCCAGGGCTTGGGAACAGCACTGGAGTTCATACATGTGTGCTTTCATCTGAGTGTGCTCAGGTCAGTAAAATAAATATGTGTGTTTCCATGTAAGTGTGCAGACTACCAAGATGGAACATGGGCTCCTCACCTGGCAGTGGGAGTTTCCTAACCAAAACACACAGCAGTTTTAAGTATAGAGGCTCACAAAAGAAAGGCACCACTGTAAAAAAAAAAAAAAAAAAAAAAAAAAAAGGCACTTACCAATTGTCTGGAGGAGGTAAAAAACTAGACGATGCTTGGCAGGCAGGAAGAAACATATGGCGATTCATTTCATATGGACAGTTAAAGGAAACATGATTGGATTTAGGCTTTATTTTGATATTGAGACTCCTGGCTTGCCTACCAGCTTATTCTATTACAGATACTAAAGAAACCAATGTATTTAGCATATATAGCACATAATATTATAATATATAATATGGTTATATATAATGTAAAATATATAAATACATCTTTTTACTGATTATAAAATAATATATTCTCATTATAGAAAAGAACAAACTCTGGAGGAAACAATAAGTCAGTATTCAGAGATTCACATTCACGCCGTGTGAAGTTAAACATAGGCTTGCTACGCTCCATTGTGAGGCCCAAACCACTGTTTCCTATTAGCTGGACATTTGTGGAGAGACTTCCTCTTAAGTCTCTCCAGTAGCCGGTCAGAGAGTTGGACTTCCTGAATCCAGTGAATGACCACCGCAGCTATGTATTACCAACGCCCTTTCCACAAAGCTGAGGCCAACTTACAGTGTTTGGTTGACATGAATGGCCAGCTCTTTTAAAATGAGAAGCTATTCAGCAAATGGTGTTCAGTGTGTGCTCTGGTTTTGGTAATGAGAACGACCCTCTGGGTGGAGACTATTAGAGAACATCTCCACTTTACTGACTGTCTTCTGCCAGCTAACCTATTCCATCCAGTACAACATGCTATGTGCCTGCCTCTTCAGGCACTGGCAAAGGATGTGGGTCACGCTTGTTGATGGTGTTGCAGAAGCTGGGTTCTCTCAAGGCTGGGGAAGTTCTTTTCTTAATCCCTGCATTTGTGGCTTCTCCGTCCTGGTCATGCATCTCACACACTCTGGGCTCTGGTTGACCGATGATGTTCTATTCACTGTACTTGTGTTTAAATCCACAGTATCTGCTAGGAGTTACTTAGGGCTTCCTAGGGTGAGTCTGTGAACTTTGAGAACTGGGTAAGGAGAAGTGGGAAGGGTAGACCCTCTCTTTTACTCCAATGCAAAGCCAGGCTTCCGTTTCCTGCCAGTGTGTGGCTTTGACCATCTGAGGTGATGGTTCTGGGGTCTTGTGTTTCTGGCTTTTGCATTAGCAATGAGATACTATTTCTTCAAAGCAAAAGCAGGAAGCACAAACACGCATCTCTCCTTGGGTTCCCTTGGTGGGCTCGGGATACCTTTGGCAGGAGGAAGCAGGGAAACAAAAGTGTTTACACATAAAGTAGCCCCTGCTCAGAAGGATGCTCAGCTGTTAATGACCAATTCAGATTGTTCCCTACCACCACCCTGAAGACAATCCCAAGAAAAGCTTGAGGACCTAAGACTGGACGGAGTGCCGAAGGGAGCAAGCCCGCCTTAAGTAATAAGTGATCTGATCCAGAAACTAATTACAAAGAACAAAAGTCACTTTGATTTTATTTGAAGTAGATCTTCCCATATTTCAACTCTGTTCACAGCTCTATGTAAAATACCACATCTTTCCTGGATGTGGTGAGATAGAAATAGGAATCCTACGTGGCTATTGGCCCCTCTCGGTGTATGCCGTACAAAAGACAGCTGCTAAGTTTTGCTACATTAGAAAAATATAGTTAGCTACCAACTTTATTGTCATTGCGAAAAATTGCACAAACTAATATCTGTAAGTGAATAATTTTACATATAGTTAGTGTCTTTTTTGATTAAGGAAGTCATTTAAAGAACATATTAATTATGCATCTTATGTACTCTACGTGGCTGAAGCAGCTGTGTGAACAGAGACTAGCCAGTTGTGCTGGGCTGACAGAGTGCAGCTGTGAAGGTTTCTTTTTATTTTTTTTAGACACGAATGTGTCCTATCTGGGATACTTTTTCTTTTCAAAAAAGGAGGAAATCAGAGATGATATTTAATTTTCAAATATAGGGTTTTTTGGGTGAGGGCCAGGGCAGGCAAATGTGTGGGACATGGCATGCAGGCTTTGTCCTCACTGGAACACTTCCCAGAAGGACTTTCCTTACTGGTGGCAGGTGATGTGCAGAGCGGCCACCATCCGCATCTAGCAGGGACACACACTCAAAGCCATCATATATTCTTTGCATTTGAGGTGTTGTGAGAATAATTCTAAACTTTGGGGGTTTGTGAAGCTCTGGGCAGCACCCCCATTTGTAAGAAGTGCACGTTTGAACGAAATGGTTTTCCAGTCCAAGGGAGATTCCCTTCAACTCACTGAAAGTGGACTATTCTGTCCCAGCAACACTTCCTGACATGGGGGTGACCCCTCAGTGTCTGTCAGGGAGCAGGTACCATCTGTGCTCTGTGGGCTCCTCCAGGCTGGGGGTAGGTGGCTTTGAATGGGGCAGTTTTACAAAAGCTGCTGGAGATTGGGGACTGTCAAAGTCATTTGCCATTTACTAACTCCCTGTCTGTGCTGACTCTATTTCCATCAATAAAAACTCCAATCTTTTTACCCACTTTCGTAACAACCTATCCTGACGCAGTGCTCTGCCCCTGGTCTCTGCGAGTTCTGGTTGCACAACCATCCATTCTCAATGATATTCATTTTAAAAGGTTAACAAACGAGAAGCTAAACCAACCATACAAATAACAGCCCGAAAAGCACTTTCCACAATGTGTTGCTGTAGGGCCATTTCAAATTTAATATTCATGCCGGGGAAAGCTAAAGACCACCAAACCAGGTGGATAAAATAGTACTGCAGTTTATGACTCTGTCCTAAATGAAATCTCTTAAATATTGCTAATGAAGCCAGCTCTCCCACACAGCCTGCCAGGCGCCCTTTCTAGTCGCTTCAGTTCCTGTTCCCTGTCTAGCAATTTGCCCCAGGCCCCTATTAAATGAATTATCACGGCCCCTAAATCATCTCTGCGGGGGTTTCCTCTAATCCCATCAAGACACTTAACTCCCTTTCTTCCTTCCTGGTGACATAATGAGTTATTATTTCACGGGGAGCCATTAAAGAGGCCCCGTTGGAAGAGTGGAATGTGACGGGCCTGGGCAGCCTGGAAGCTGGTGGTTCGCAGTGCCTGCCGGGGACAAAGAGGCCACGGGGGCCACAGAGCGCCCCAGGCTCCAGGCTGCAGCTCGATCCACGATCCACGAGGCCCTGGGCAGCTGCTCCCAGCCGGGCAGGTACAAATGCTTTCCTTAACCAGAGGAAGCAGGGCACTCACAAACCACTTGCGGGGTAGATTAAGCTAATTTATTAAACACAGTGTGCTTGGTGACTGAGTGGAGCAGAGTAATGGTTTACAATTAAAAAAAAACATTAATAAGAGAAAGTGAGAGACCACAGCGGCCCTGATGCTGGGACCACAGTGGTCCGGATAGGGCGTCGGTGGCCAGACTGGCTCCAGCGGAGCCAGGCCAAGGGTGGTCAGCACCCTGGGAGGGTTAGAGCAGAAGGCTAGGGACAGCTGGGCCCTGGAGGTGGCTGTTGTCCTTGAGATTAGGGGAACAGTGTAACTCATGTTTTCGCAGAAGAGGATGCGTGGGCTAGTGAGGTTGTGTTTGTTACAGTTGGTCTCCGAGGTGCTCAGACTACTGTGCACAAACCTTAATCCTAGATATTCTAGGGAGAGCGGGGTCCCTGGAGACTTTTGACCCCCATTCCCCCTCCCCGTCCCTCTTCCCCTATATTCACACAGTGCTTCTCTGAAATGCCAGCGGTGCCCTAGTCATAACAAACATTCAGTAGCACCTCTCCTGCTATAGTCTAAAGAGCTTCGGTCACACACCCCACCCAAACATATAACTTAAAATAGAAGCAAAGGAAGGAAGAAAGGGAGGGGAAGAGAGGAAGAAATACAATCAAAATATTAAAAGTAGATGTATTTATAAAGGAAAACACTAATATATGATGATTTTTTTTTTTTTTTTTTTTTGGTTTTTCGAGACAGGGTTTCTCTTGTATAGTCCTGGCTGTCCTGGAACTCACTCTGTAGACCAGGCTGGCCTCGAACTCAGAAATCTGCCTGCTTCTGCCTCCCAAGTGCTGGGATTAAAGGCGTGTGCCACCACTGCCCTGCTAGCAATTTTTATAATACATTTTTAATTTACAGGAATACTACTCGGTGGCAGGATTATATTTACTCAAATATATAGTTACCCAGGCGTGACAGTTTTGCTTTCACACTGACTGGTTGTGTGGTTGGGAGTGTGTGGTGGGACACCCTCAAATCCCAGGAGATAAATAGCCTTGCTGACAAAAACATGCTTTTCCAAAATGGAGAGTAACTCTCTCCCAGTGAAGCAAGGTATGCGGATGGTGTGTTCCTGGAAAATTCTGTACATTATAAGTGTATAAAAGTACTTTTGGTTACATGAAAAATAACCCTGAAAGCCATCTTTTTGCTAAGTAAATAGCAGAATGACAGCCAAAAATGTCATGTGGCCCAGACAATTGTTTGAGCACCAATGAACTATGTCTTTGGGATTGGAAACCTCCTTAGACATTCAGTAGTCCAGAGCACTGAGTTTTAGATTTTTATTTTATGTGTATGCAAGTTTTGCCTGTATGTATGTATGTATGTATGTATGTATGTATGTATGTATGTATGCATGTGCACCGCTCACAGACAGTGCCTGTGAATACCAGAAACAGGCGTTGAATTCTGTGGAAGAGGAGTAGGAGGCAGCTGTGAGCCTATACATGGTTCTGGGAATCGAACCTGTGTCTTCTCTTAACTGTTGAGCTCTCTCTCCAACCCTGAGCACTGAGTTTTGTAAAATTTCCTGTGGGAAACTAAATATTTTACAGCTAGAGGGTCTACAGGCCCTTGGAAAGCCATTCCTGGATGCTGCACAGAGTCCACGTGCTCCAGGTGATGAACTCTGGTTACGGTGGAGAGAGAGGGGGCTGGAGGCCTCCGCGTAACCACATTTCCTCTGAGTTTTGAATACGCTACTCATGGGAAGGCACTGTTGGTCACCTTCCTCATTCGGTCACTTTGGCAGTTCACTGCTCCTGTGTCATTGAGAACCCAGAGATACCCTGCTTTTTAAGTTATCTGACTCCAGAGTTCTGGCTGTTCATTTTTTTTTTTTAATCTAGTATAGAGCTGTGGAGGTTAGAATGAAAATGGCCCCCATAGGCCCATAGGGAGGGACACTTTTAGGAGATGTCTTGTTGAAGAAAGTGTGTCACTAAGGGTGGGTTTGAGGTTTCAGAAGCTCCAGCCAGGCCCAATGTCTCTCTCTTTCTGCTGTCTGTGATCTAGATGTGGACCCCTCATCTCCTTCTCCAGTGTTGAGTCTGCCTGCATGACATTATGCTCCCTCCATGATGATAATGGACTAAATCTCTTAACTGTAAGCCAGCCCCACTTAAATGTCTTTTATGAGAGTTGCTGTGGTCATGGGTCTCTTCACAGCAATACATGTATGCTTGTTGCAGGCCTTGTTGGAGCTGAGCTTACCATAACTGGCCTGTGTATACATACTATGCTAAATACACCTTTGAATTTTGTGTGTCATCTCCACATCAGAAATCGATGTTGATTATTTGAAACATTACACATTAATTTATAGGAAAAGCTGTGTGGTTTCTTTTGTCAGGTGTAACATTGTATGTATATGTTGACCATCCTGGCATGTGTAACATTGCATGTATCTGTTGACATCCTGGCATATGTAACATTGTATGTATCTGTTGACCTTCCTGGCATGTGTAACACTGTATGTATTTGTTGACTGTCCTGGCATGTTTAACATTGTATGTATCTATTGATTGTCCTGGCATGTGTAACATTGTATGTATCTATCTGTTGACTGTCCTGTATCTATCTGTTGACTCTCCTGGCATAAGCCATCACAGCTCCCTGGCCATCCACAGTACCAAACATTTAGAGCCATAAGAATAAGGCAGTAATCCTTAAAATATTTTGAGGTTCATGTTTTTATGTTTGTATGTTCTTTCTACATTCTCCGTCTTTGGGAAGATTGGTGCTAGCCACTCTCAATGTTGGTGTTCAGTTAATCCTAAAAAGATTATACCACAATTAAGACAGTGTTTAAGAGACAGAAAATTCCTATTATTACCATATTCTATGAATGAAGTAACTTTTGGTTTTTTTTCCCCCCTGTGTTCCTTTCCATGGCTTCTAGTTTTTGTTCAGGCTTTTTTTTTTTTACCATGTTAATTTTTCCATTTTCTTCAAAATATCTTTTCATATCTAATTTATATGCAATATCTGTGCCTATTTTACTTGGCACAGATTTCACCGCATGTACATAGTACATAACGATTGGGTCAGAGTTGTGAGGTGAATTTTCTATATGTCTTTTCTGTATGTAGGATTAGATATTAGTGTAGGTTTGCTCTAGATACATGCAACTGAACTAAAATAAGCCACAAAGGGGCTTGGACACAGCCTTGAGTAATTGGCATAAGCTGGTATATTTGCTGACCTTACACACTGTGTAGTGGGAGAACATAGTCACATCAATTTAGCATCTCAGTTACACACTATGAGACACTTGTACCATGAGAAGGGTGAAGATCAACCAGTCCTGAGCTGCTGGCCCAGGCCACACCAATCCCTGGTTTACAGCAGTTTTATATGGTGTGTGTGGGTGAAATGCTAGAGGAGAGAGGTAGAGAGGATCCCCCCCCACACACACACTCCATCTTTGATTTAGAGGGGTGTTGGGCTAAATGTGCTGAGATAGTTTGTGACATGACCTCCTCATGTTAACTTCTCTGACTGTCCCTCCACCCAGGGTCAGTACCACTGGAGAATGAGATCCTGCTGGGACTGGTGTTTGTCCACAGTCCAGAAGCCTCAGCTAATGTCTGATTTAAACACTGTGTGCTGCTATCTTCTTCTGTCGGCTCTTCGATAGGATCTCTTGCTGTAGGTAGGCCTGTTAGAAGGCTGCCTTTTGCTGGGTATCTAGTCTTTGCCAAGCACCTTTATAGTTCACAACAACCTTATGAAATAGAACATCTCTCCTTTAGAAGCAAGAAATTATTAGAGTTTAATTGTCTTACACAGAACAATGACTGTCTTACTTTCATAGCCCAAGGTAATCCATTGTATGATATTATGTCTGTTTAAGAACATATGTATGAGCACTATAAAACAACACTGTAAGATCCCAAGATTTATCTCTCACTTAGGAAGACAGGAGAAGGTGAAAAGAGAGACCTGGGGCTTTTCAACAGTGGGAAGAGGGTGTGACTCATTCCTGACTTCTCTTTGGACAGAGAACGGGATATTCCTGTAATAAGGGAAGGGCAGAGGCTGGGAAAGTGGGCAAAAAGGAATGACCCTAAAGCAAGATGGCCTCAGAGGCTAGCCTGGCGCATTTCTCATGATAGAAAATGTCAACCTCAGGACACATACATTATCACACAGACTTCTGTCACCAAGCAGTAAGTGGCTATACATCAGCTGCTAAAGTAGATTGCCCCAGGCTGAAGTTGCATGCATGCTTGATGAAAACACATGCAGGATTCTCTAGCATTAATGTGTGCAACAATTCCTGGTAAGACAGACCGAGGCAAACCTGACCTCGCTTAGCACTGTGCTTAGGATGGGAACAGTCAAGTCACAAAACAGTGCTCTTTTCTCTCTTCTTGATTTTGGTTTTTTTCCTTTGATTGTTTAGTTTTAAGAGAGAGAGAGAGAGAGAGAGAGAGAGAGAGATAGAGACAGAGATAAGACAGAGACAGTGAGACAGAGACAGAGAGAAAATGACACACACATACACAGGGGGTGGGAGAGAGAGAGAGAGAGAGAGAGAGAGAGAGAGAGAGAGGAGAACACTCATGTGCACAGGTAGAGAGCACGGTCAGTCTGGGGTATTGTTCCTTGAGAGACACCCACATTGTTTCTGAGACAGGCTCACTCACTGACCTGAAACTTGCTGACTAGGCTCGGATGACTGGCCAGTGGGCCACAGGGATCTGCCCCCAGACTGGGATTATAAGTGTGGACCATCGTGCCTGGCTTTGGTTTTGTCCAAAGTCCAAGGTTCCTCCTGAAAGCCAACATCACACTTTGTAGCATGACCAAGTCTTCTCAGTTCTAAATGGTTTGGGTTGCTATCCCTGGAAAGGTCTGCAGTGACATCAGCATTCCAGGACATCCTGTGCCCTGATCAGCTGCTCCTCAAGAATACAACTCAGGGGCTGGAGAGATGGCTCAGCAGTTAAGAGCACTGACTGCTCTTCTGAAGGTACCGAGTTCAAATCCCAGCAACCACATGGTGGCTCGCAACCATCTATAATGAAATCTGATGTCCTCTTCTGGTGTGTGTGAACAAAGCTACAGTGTACTTATATTTAATAATAAATAAATCTTTAAAAAAAGAAGAATACAATTCAGAGAGATGGAGGTCCCCAATGTTTTCTTCTAACTGCCACAACTCAGAGAGATGGAGGTCCCCAATGTTTTCTTCTAACTGCCACAACTCAGAGAGATGGAGGTCCCCAATGTTTTCTTCTAACTGCCACAACTCAGAGAGATGGAGGTCCCCAATGTTTTCTTCTAACTGCCGGATGGTATGCTTAGTCCTGCTGTCCACACCAAAGAGAAGATTGATCACAAACCCCAGAACGTTTCAATTCCTGATGACTTATTACCATGGCAAAAGAAATACTACTACAGACCACAATAGCACTTATTATGCAATTACATATCTTTCATTAAGATGGCACACAGAGCCGTAGAAACAGGCAGAGCTAGCCTGTCTTTTGTTCTCTGCTCTGTTTTCCTGTTTGCTCTGGCAGAGGCTTGGGTAGGATGAAGTCAGACCTCCGACCCCAACCATCTCCTCTAGCATAGTTGGTCCTGGGGCAATAAGGGAATGTAAATGGACAGACACACTGACACATGTACAAAAAAACTGGGGTCAGTGGTATGTGCTCACTGATGGACCGGCAGCAACAATGTAAGCAACTGAGAACCTTTGAGCTTTTATTACTTCCCCTGTGAGAAGCCAAGTCTCTGTGGGAGGTCTCTCTCTGGGAGGAGGAAGCTACAGTTGCAAGTTTTTGCTCCACTTGGCCAATCCTTTGTACTCCTACTCAGACTACAGGAAGGCTTTGGGAAGTCCCATGGGTCTGAGGCATTGGGTACCTGGCATAGATGTGCCCAGATTAACAGCCCACATTCCCTCAGGACTTCTTCAGCCTCCCACCCAACCTCGAGAGTTGACCGCATTGGCAGTAGGGATCTTCCAGAATTGGCTTTCTTTAAACGTAATTTCCTTAGTGCCGCCTCCAATTTGTGCCACACAGCTGCTCCAGTGAGCTTCCTCATAGACACAGAGCTGCCAGTGTCTTAGGGTATCAATAATTAAGGGGATCTAACGGGAATGGCTTCACTTTAGTTTTTTGCTCACTCCCTTCTTTCTCCTCCCCACTCTTGTTCCCACCTGGGTCCTATTTCTTATCTTTTCCAATTTGAGTAACCAACCATTCCTGTAAGCAAGCTCTTTCAAGCATTTGTATTTCCTTGTGCTCACAGTCCTAAACAAATCTTAATGCATGTCATCTGCTTCAAAATATGTCCCATCCAGTCTTGGGCTGCCAAGGTAGCCTCGGGGTTGGTGTGGCCACACACTAACACAGACCAGGGGTCACACACTTCCCAGCCAGAGGCATCCCTCTTGAACCCTGAGGATCTAGCAGAGCTCTCTTCCCCACTGCTCTGCAAACTCACTTCGTCTACAGCATCCCTTCTTGGAACAGCGATGACCAAGTAATGGCTCTCCCCTCTTGTCTATGTGTCAGAATTAGCTATTGTCATGCAATGCAATTTCTGAGCCTCACTATGGTATGCGTGCTGAGAAATTCTCCCTAGTCTTTGGACTCCTTCCTAGCATGTATTATTGAGTTATTCTAGGATTCAAAATAGTAATACTCCGGAGTAATAGTAATAATAATAATAATAATGCAGAGTGCCTCCCTCCTTCCTCCCTCCTCCCTCCCTCCTCCCTCCCTCTCTCCCTCCCTCTTTCCCTCTCCTACCACTGCATTTTCACATAGCCCAGGATGGTATCAACTCAGGATGTAGCTGGGATGACCTTGGACTTCCTTCCAACCTGTTTAGTTGTTGATACTCCCCACAGTGTACAGAATTCTATTTGGCCTCTCTGACTGGGGTGAGAAGTAATCTTAGTGAACTTTTCATCTTCACTTGCCTGGAGAGCTAAGGATGTTGAACACTTTCTAAAGTGTCCACTAGTCATTTGTATGGCTTCCATTGAGGACTTTCTTCCTGGCTGGTCATTTTCCTGGTGTTTAGTGTTTTGAGTTCTTTGTATGTACTAGACACTAGCTCTCTGTTAGATACGTGGCTGGCAAAGACGTTCTCGTTCTATGGCACTTGATCGGCCACTTCCTCTGTCATACAGAAGCCTTTGGGTTCCATGAGGTTCCATTTGTCAGCTGTTAGTATCGGTCCCTGGGCTACTGGAACCTTATCTAGAAAGCCCTTCCGTGAGGTTCCATTTGCCAGCTGTTGGTATCAGTCCCTGGGCTACTGGAACCTTATCTAGAAAGCCTTCCGTGGGCCTATAACTTGGAGTGAAGGGCCTTCTTTTTCTTCTAACAGTTTCAGAGCGTCCGGTCTTAGGTTGAGGTCCTTGATCCATTTGGAGTTGAGTTGCCTGCAAGATGCTGGGTTACCTCCCTCTAAGACACTTGCCAGAGAGATCCAAGAGGCACCCAAAATAATTTAGGCTATTATCCATTACTCCTGGTTGCCAACCATGACTAGAGGGTAAGACCCTTTTACTGACGACACCACACACTTCAGCTGCAGAACACACAAGTTTAGGACGACCAGGAAACTCACCTGCCGCCTCACTCAGCCTGTGCAGGCTGCCAGAAGAGAAAGGCATCTGTGGTCTCCCCCAGCACTGGCCCCTGCATGCCCCAATTCCGACACACCAGACAAGATGTGCCCACTTGTGAAATAGGGACAAGACTGGAGAAACCAACTGCTCTCCTGATTCCAACTGACTCAGGCCCCACTGGAGGGGACTTAACGTCTGGTTACACAAATACGGTGGAAACCGGTAGCTATGGAAATGATAGCAATACAGCAAGGGCAATTGATGTTCTCTTTCTAACTGTTGCTAACTGTCTGTTAAATATTTATGTTTATATCTCACAGGTCAGAGAAACTTCTTATTACAGTAGGTAGTGGTTCCTCTAAGAGACTATTCAAGTACCTAAGGAACTGTGATTGCACAGTGGTAGATAATCTACATCAACCTCCTCTGAGAAGCTCAGGGTGGGGAGAAAGAATGTAAAAGCCAGACTGTGGGGAGAGGTGCTGCACACACGAGCTCACCAATGCTTTGTTTACCTACACAGGATCTACCCAAGGTCAAGCCAGTCCAAACCTCCAGCATAGGTCAGGGCAGAGTCCTCCCAGGGCCCCACCTCCAGTGGCAGAGCTGTTGGTAGTTCCTGAGAGGAAAGACAATTTTCTTTAGCAGTGTGGCCCATGCCCCAGTGGGTGACCCCACATTCACATGCACAGGGGCAGCGCTAATGGGACTCAATGAGTCAAAAATAAAATAGGGACATAAAGTTGGGAGGGAGACTCGATGGGGGTGCTGGGGGGGATTGGTGGGGTGAGTGAGAGTCTTGGAGATGTTTAGTGCATTTTTAAAGATTAATGGGTTTTTGTTGTTGTTTATCTTTGTTTTGTTTTTTGTTTTTAAACCAAACACTTAAAAAAAAAACCTTTATTTATATGGATACACTGTAGCTGTATTCAGACACACCAGAAGAGGGCATCAGATCCCATTACAGATGGTTGTGAGCCACCATGTGGTTTCTGGGAATTGAACTAGGGACCTTTGGTAGAGTAGTCAATGCTCTTAACCTCTGAGCCATCTCTCCAGCACCCAAGATGAAAGGTTTTCATTTTACAGAATTACTTTTGATGTGGCATTGCATCTAGGGATGTTAGACCGCCTTGGGGGATCCGACTACTTATCTTCATGAAGTGAATTAAGTACTTCCACTCTCTAATATAAATTTTAGTTTTTCTCAGAATATAAACAATTACATTTTCCTCTTCAAAAATGACCCCTTTGTGTGACTACAAAATAATTCCTTTAAAAACACCCAAATTTAAATTTTGTCTAAACCTATTCTCAAAATAACCTAAAATGACCTAAAATGACCTAAAATGACCTAAAATAACCTAAAATGACCTAAGCCTTTGCTTTGACTTGGTTTGATTCTGACTCCTTCATAGACACCAAAAGAAAGACAAGGGTCCCTGGCTCCAATCACTCCAGTTTTGTGTGTATTTGTGTATGAATCTCTTCTTTACCGCAGCAGCAAACATGTTCGTTGTGGCTGCATCCATGGTCTGCAAAGTAAATTGCAAAAAGCTCCGGAAGTCTGCTTACATCCTCATAGTGACTGTTTAAATCCATTACTTTCTTTTTTAATCAAATCAGTGTTGTGTCAAAATACACGGTTCTCGCCATGAATCTCCCCAGCTTGTTACAGGTCACTGGTTGCACCTTGAAAATGTTTGCTCTCCTAAGCGTCTTCTCTTCAGCCTCCAGTTAAATTGCTCCATACCAAGCCTGATCATTTTTTTTCTATATACACAGAATTCTAATTAATATAAACAAGATGGCAAAGGGAACGGGTACTTTACAAAGAAGGGCGGTGGAAAGGCCCAGCTGACAGACACGCGGTGCCTGCTTTAAATAAGATGAGCATTTACACAGGAAAAAAAAATTATTCTAATTACATTCAGAAACTACAACCAAAAGCAAGCCTGAAAATCCTCTACCTTGGAAATGCTACGAGATTTCTTTCCTGCTTTAAGAAATATCTTATATGAAGCCGCCGGAGGGCCAGTAAGGGAAATGGTAATTGTATTTAAGCAGCCGACATTTCACTAGCATAAAGTATTTGTACAGGCTTTTAAACGCGGAGTTGCGCGCCAGAGGCTATCTTCATTGTTTAATGTATTAAGTAAATAAAAATGTATCTACGACGTGGACACACAATTAGTTTTGAGTTATTTATCCCAGAGTTTGTATGGCTTAGAAAAACTCCATCTTCTTGGGCTGTTGCTGTCCTAATGCGTTTAACTTCAGCCATCAGCTATGATTAAACACCTGCTGTTGTGGGGAAACAAAGCGCACTAATCCAATATGTATTTCTGACATCTTAAATATCACCCAGTCCCCCGACATCAGGTACAGCTTTTCGGCGGGATGGAATTCCACAGCATATTTTTCTAATTTATGGATGGACAATAAATCAAAATTAAGCCTTGGGCAATGAAATATACATCAGTGCAAAATGAACTGACTGCAAAGGAGGCCCTGCACAGCCTGGGGAAAAGGATGCATTAATGGAATCCTAAGCTGCGGCACTGTTTGGAATTAAGGAAGTTTATTTCGCATTTTGTCCCAATAAAAGCAAGATGCAAAGGCGGAAAAAGGAGAAGCTTTTTAAATTATTTTTTTATTTTTTATTTTTTTTATACACAACACCAGAGGAGCAGGGTTTCTGGTTTGTTTTGAAAGAAGACATTGTTTTGAAATATTGGCATGTGGGTGGTTTAAAAACAATCCTGTATCTCCACTGTTTTTTCTTTTTCTTTTTTTTTCCTTTTCAATATTCAAGGTTTGAAGTGGATGGTGTTTTGCTTTTTTGGAAGACTAAACAAAGGCCAGTCAGTCTCTCTTCTGAGATACACCAGGAGGGAAGACAGCCCATCCGTGCCAGGTGGGGTGGGGTGGAAACTGTCCAGTGAGAAATAAGTCTCCTACAATTGACCTCAAGCGACTTGGAGAAGAGAGGTGACCCAGAGCTTTGTTCTCATCAAATCCCCTTGGAGCCTCATGGTTTGGACCAGGCCTGGCTCTGTTCATCTCTCTGTTCACCTGAGACTCTTAAGATCAAGTTGGGGTTACACACTGGCTCATCCCTCACCCTGTTCCCCGCCAATCACCACCTGTCCGGAACACAGCTTGCTAGGGCAGTCCTTAACGTGTATCAAGTAATGTGTTATGTGAATGCTAGGCTCTTAACAAACATCTCTTGAATTCTCATAGCATCTCTGTAAACGGGACAAGGTACAAATACTATTCAAACATTAGGGATGGGGACTGAGGTCCATAGCCAAACTGAGAGCTTTGTGTTATGCTGCGATTGTGTGTGTGCATGCAAATGTGTGTGTGTGTGTGTGTGTGTGTGTGTGTGTGTGTGTGTGTATGTATGTGTGTGTGTGTAGGGAGTAATGTGTGTAAGGGGTGGTGTGTATGTGTGTGGTGTGTGTATAGGGGTAGTGTGTGTGGGAGTGATATGTGTTGGGGGGGTGGTATGTGTGTGTGTGTGTGTGTTGGTGTTGGTATTGGTGGTGTGTTGTGTGTTGGTGAAAAATAGCATACCAGTATACCACTAAGTATATCCCCACCTTCCATTTTAGTTAATTTAAAAACAGTTATAAATATAATAAAAGTCCAGACTTTGTTTCCAACACTACACATTATCAAACAAAATAAAATAGAATCCTTTAACACTACCTTTACCATTATAATATCCTATGTTTTCCAAAATTCACAAATAAGACTTTCCCACTTACCAGACAACATGCAAAACTCTGAGGACTCAGTGCATATCTATCTATCTATCTATCTATCTATCTATCTATCTATCTATCTATCTATCCACACACACATATAGTGGAGGGTCTTGCTTGTTGAGTTGAGTGTGGAGAACACTAACTTTGGAAGAACAGTAGAAGAGTATGCAGAACAGGGGCAAAGCACCCTCCCTGCCCGAGTCAGGGTTCTCTCTAGGCACAGTCCATACAATTGTCCCTAAAAGCAAGTTTTCCAGGTGTTTGACCCACCTTTCCACCATGGCAGCTTTTGAGAATCTTAGGTTTGCAGTCTAGCACCTGGTCTTTTGAGCTTCCAGAGGCCCGTGTGTCTAGAGGACAGTTACACCTAAGAGTCCACAGCTAATTCTTTTTGTTCTGTCTCTTGGCTGAGACATTAGTCAGGGATAGCATGTATGTTATATTTTTTTTTCTTCACAGTGAAGTGAAATTCAGATAGCATACATTAATCATTTGAAATTGTAACAATTTGAACTTTAGTATATTTATATTATTGCACACCACCATGTCTGTCTAATTAAAAAACATTTCATGACCTGGAAGGATACACTATTCCTGCTAAGTGGTGACATCCTATTTTCTATCCTGTCTCAAGTCCTGGCAACCACTAGTCTACTAGACTCTATAGAGTGCTCTCTTCTCTACATGTCATCTGAAGGAACCATATTATCATGTTACCTGTGCTTTTGGCTTGTTTCACTTAGCACAACGTTACATGTATCAGTACCTGCTCCCTTCTTAGGCTGAATAATATTCTATTGTATGACCTGTTCATTAATTACCCATTGGTGGATAAACATTAGTTGTTTCTGTCTATCAGCAATTGGGAATTCTACCCTTATTCATGTGTATTTGGTTCAGATTCTTCTGGGTTCTGTCTTTTTAAAATAACCTTTTATTTTGGATCAAAAGTATAGAGAGGTTCATCTACCCACTACCCAGTCTCCCTGATGTCAACATTCAGTATATGCAGGCTGCTTTTGCCCAAAGTGAGAAACTAGTATCATTACAACGAGGTAAACGAACACTGGATTTTGTTTGGATTTAACCGCCAGCTTCCTGCACTGCCATATGTGTTTCCTTGGATGCCATATGTGTTTACTCACCACAGCTTTCTCTCCTAGGTCTCTCTTGGTCTTTCCTTGGTTTTTAAGACATTGAGAGCTTTAAGAAATGCTAGTTAGGTGGGTTTTTTGTTTGTTTTTTGTTTTTTTTGTCTCATAACCTTGATTTTTTAAAATTTTGTTTATTTATTTTATGTTTGTAAGTACACTGTCACTCTCTACAGACACAGCAGAAGAGGGCATCAGATCCAATTACAGATGGTTGTGAGCCACCATGTGGTTGCTGGGAATTGAACTCAAGACCTCTGGAAGAACAGCCAGTGCTCTTAACTGCTGAGCCATCTCTCCAGCCCCTCATAACTTTGATTCTTCTCACATCTGCACTGAAATTTGGAGAAGAGGCCACAATACTGCAGGGCATATGTTGTGGCTACGACCTATCTCTGGAGATGTTGACCTTGACCAGGGGGCAGGGGTCATTCATTGCCAGGTTCTTACTCTCCACACACACTGCTCTCTGGATGGAACCTTCGCTCAGGAGTAGTGGTGAGAATGATTTCCATTTTCCAGAGGGAAGAATACCTCCATACATCATTTGGAGTTCTTCTATGAGGATATTTTTGTTTCTTTCCCCTCATCTGTTTGTTCAATCATCTTTGCATAGTATGAACTCTTGAAAATAACTTCTATAGTTCATATTCTTTTAAGGTCATATTTCCCCCTGTCTTTCAGAGAAATGACTGATCCAAAGACAGGCAGTGCAGTGTGCTTTTGAGGAAAGGAGACCTTGGGCTTGATAAAGAAGATTGGAATCTACAGATGGAGAGGAGATGACTTGTGTACAATTCAGTAGCAAAGGAGCTTAGACAATGGTTTACTAAGAACAGACAGGACACACTCTGGTGTAATCTTTCAAAGGAGTCTATAAAATATTTTAAGAGGGCTTGTCTGATTATGAGCTAGGTTTCCTGATTCTACTTTCTTTGAGGAATTTTAGAACTGATACAGTGGGTGTGGTGGCCCATATCTGCAATCACAGCACTCTGGAGGCTGAGGCAGGAGGACAATGAATAGAGAGTAGCCAAAGCCTGCTCAGTAAGACCCGGAGCCTGCTCAGCGAGACCCTGGACCAAAAAAAACTGTATAGCAACAACAGATCTCAGGATGAAGTGTTCCACGCTTGGACACAGGGTAGGAAGGCTGTGAGATGCTAAAGTCAAACAGAAATAATCTGATACATTTAGAGAAAAGGGGTGCTCTATAAAGAAGCTATATTTAGGCCATTGCTGACTTCTTTATGGTAACAGTAAAAGCCACAATGCAGCAAATAATATCTTCAAAGTGCTTAGAGAAGAAAATTACAAAGAGCTGTGACTCCAGCTAAGTGATCACAGAAGATTGAAGGAGAAATAAAAATGTTTTTATACAAACACTTAAAACTCTCTCTCTCTCTTCCTGCCTCCCGCCCCCCAATTTCCCCCCTTTTTTTGTGAGCCAGAGTCTTGCTACGTGGCCCAGTCTGGCCTCAAACTCATGGTCCTCTTGTCTCCGTCTCCAGGGTGCTGGGATTACAAGTGTATTCCACCGCGTCTTATTCTCAATTTTGCTTAAATTTATATTCACTATTTTTAGAAAGTGACTTTAAAGGTATGATCACTGAAACTGATCCTGCTGCGGAACTCAAAGGGGAAGAAGAAAGTACAATTAACACCACAGAAAGCAAGAGAAAAGAGAAAAAGAAGATAAGTCTGGAGAGATGGCTCAGTGGTAAAGAGCACTGACTGTTCTTTCAGAGGTCCTGAGTTCAATTCCCAGCAACCACATGGTGGCTCATAACCATCTGTAATGGGATCCAATGCCCTCTTCTGGTGTGTCTGAAGAGAGTGACAGTGTACTCACATACATAAAATAAATCTTTAAACAAATAAACAAGTAAAACAACAAAAACAAAAACAAAAACGAAAACATTAGCCTGAATCAGGAGAGTCAAAAGTTGAAACCCATAGCCTGGCTTCATAGTGAAAGTCTGTCTCAAAATGAAAAACAAAACAAAACAAAACAAAACAAAAAACCTAAAGATGAAAATCAAAGAATAGGATAGTAGTGATATGTTCAAATATATTATAATCATCATGAGCACATACAATCTCCCTAATCCTGCTAGTTTGACAAGATCTTAGGGGCCAGGGCTATGTTTGGTGGTAGAATAATCACTCAACATGCACTGGGCTCTGGGTTCAGTCTCCAGTACTACAGAAGGAAAACAAAACCAGAAACAAAAAGAGAGAATATGTTAAAGTTTCAATTATATATAATTATTATGCTAAATTATATTATAATTATAATAATTACATTATAATTATATATAAATAAATATAATATTTAAATTCTGGCTTTAGTTTGCTTACAGAAGGAAGACAATGTTTTGAAGAAACAGCTTACGGCTAAAAGTAATGACAGAGAGCTTATGGCTAAAAGTAATGACAGAGAAGAAAGTTGGTACCTTCATTATTACCAGACTGAACCAGCATTAAGGAGAAATGTGGTATCAGGGAGAAGGCATGGCCAGTGTCTAGAGGACCCTAAAGAGTGTCCTGTGGGTGCAGAGATTCTCTACCAAGTCACCCAGCTTATTCTGCATGACTCAAAAACAAAGAACCTGCACTGTAAATTATGGAGAAGCCAGGTGTTGCCTCTGTGTGCAGGAAAGAACTTTCTAACAATTAGCTCTCTGAAATGAAAAGTTTTTGGTCCTGGGGGCATTACAGCCACAGCTCTGGCTGTGTGTGCTAAGCTAAACAGATGGCATCCAAACGTGAGTGTTAGAATCACCTGAAATGCTTTTTAAAAGGCATATTTAGGGGCCTCTTTCTAGGCTTAACGAGCAGATTCTGTACAAGAGGAAAGTGCGGTTTTGAAATGTCCCCAGGTGCCTCGATGTACACTCAGGAGCGACTCCTGAAAGGTCACTGGGACTCACGGGCCAGACGCCAATTACCCAGGAACTCCGGAAAAGGCCGCTTGGGATTGGGTTGGCCACACATTTCTGAACAAAGATTTCCTCGAGTCTCTACGTTCGGGAACTTTCTTTTTCCTTAGTCAAGATAAATTGAGCCGCTTTCCCGATCTTCCCAAGACTTTGCAGCGGAAGCCCCGGTTTCTACTTTGTGTTGCTGTAAATGAATGTGTCTGGAAATGGCGATTTGAAGCTTGCAGAATCCTAGGGACATGGGAGTCAGAATGAAAGCTGTCTTTGGAGCTGAAAGCCGGGCATCTCTAGAATTCAAACTAATGTTTCCACACCTAAAACGGAGAAGGCTTGATGATTCGTGAACAGACCAGAACTTTAAGCTTAGGACAATGAAAATATTTTGTTCTACATGGCTTTATTTTTAAATTTTTCATTCTTTTAAATGCTACTCAATCTTCCTGAGACTGACTGATTCCTGGTTCTCTAACTAGAGTTGTTAGGGTTTGTTCTTGTTGGTTTGTTTGTTTCTTGTGCCGGGTCCTGACAGCCCAGGCCGGCTTTGTCTTTTGAGGGATCCGTCACTGCTGCTTTGGTAGCCTCCAAGTCTCCCAAAGGCATCTTGGTTAACTTTGCTGCTTTGTCTTCAGGCTTTTTTGTTTGCTTCTCTGCAGTCCCAAGACTTGAACACCGGACGTGACACACATGCTAGGCAAACACTGCCCTTGAACTATCCCCTCCCCATATCTTGGGCAGAATAAGATCTTCCGCAACTAAGACTCACCCTTACCTTTTGATCTTCCTGCCTCCGTCGCCCAAGTGCTTAGATTAAACAATGCCACCATGCACTGCATTAAACAATGCCACCATGCACTGCATTAAACAATGCCACCATGCACTGCAATGTATTTATTTCTTTTGAGGTAAAATTCATTTACTATACAATCAGTCATTTTAAAGAGAACAAGACCTTAGTGTTTGGACCAGCCACTGTGTTGGGTGAACACCACCTCTATGGAGTTCCAAGCATATTTAATCAACTCTTAGCACCTACCCACTGAATTCATTCCTGAATTCTATGCACTCCTAACCTGGCAGTCTGCTTTCTGTGTAAATGGGCGACCCATCCTGGCTCTTTCATATAGACGGACTCATAGACGTGACCATGTGTGCAGCTTCTTTTCCTTGGTACGTTTCCTAGGCTCATCCATGTCATAAGGTGTTTCAGCCCTTTTTTATGACTGAATTATAATCCACTGTGCAATTATACCACAACTAATTCATCCCTTCATCCGTCAGTAAACATTCTGACTTTTGTGAGCAATGCTGTTGTAAATGTTTGCATACGAGTTGTTTTGTTTTGGTTTGGTTTTTTTTTGGTTGTTTTTGTTGTTGTTTTATTTGTTTTTGCTTTTGTTTTTTAATGTACCAATCTGTTTTTAAAGTTGGATTGAGAAAAAGTATTTTACAAACAAGGAGCAAATTGCAAGTGACTTCTCTTAAGTTTCAAAGGGACACAGAAACTCAACACTTTCAACTTGGAGAGCAGCCATTTGGGTTGTGGTGAGGATGGAGAAGACCGTCCACAGGTTGACTGTGCTAAGGCACAGAATGTGTGCTACATTGTATTTGATGGGCGCAATGCAGCTGGAGGAGCAGATTCCCACGCTGTGTGCTGTCTCTACTAGGGAGATTTTAGAATTGCAATCGGTATCCAGAGTGTCTGGACATCAGCAAAGGAATTTGACAAGGCTGTCGCATCTGCTCAATATTTCTACTGAAATAATCACAGGTATTGCGGCTGATGGTTACCATAGTGGTATTAAGGTTGGCAGAAGGAGATGATGTAATCTGGAGGATACTGATGACATTCTGGCTGCTGAGTATGTGATTTCTGTAACCAGGAAAGCTGGGACCTCAGGCTAGGATGATTTAGATGCAGATAAAGGCAGGGTTGAAGCAGAATATTTCAGTAATAGAGCACACTGAAGTACGACGGCAACGAAAGGTTATGCTGTCGATAGTTTATGATAGGTGGGGAGAGCCATCAGTCCCTGGCTTATGAGAGATATGGCTAATAGGCTAGTCAGTATTCGCGAGGATCGGGAGCACAGCTCAGCAGGGGCTGCGGCATCTTACTCACTGAGAGCCCTGCCTGGGTCTCGAGCACTGGGGGCAGATTGGTACAAGCTTTGGCAAGAAGAGGAGAGGGAGATCAAGACAGAAGAGCAGCTACTGTCAAGTTGAGTTAAATCTAGAGTGATGGCAACAGTATCGTCCAGGAGAAGGATGACAACGGGCTGAGAGAATGCACCATCTGTATCCAGAATCCTGGGCGGCTGCCTCGGGAAATCACTCATCCTGCGCGTCTCGATTTTTGGAGAAGTAAATCTTGAAGAGCAGAGCTGGCATTCGTCTTGGCAAACGGGAGCACGAAGGGTGTGGGGAGGATTTGTGACAGCGTTTCTGGAAAGTGTGCTTTGAGGAATTCAAGATTGTGTGAGCGATCTTGAAGTCTCCTTTGAAATAGAGATCAATTTAAGCGTTTAAGGATGCTAGGGGCTGTAGCTTCGTGTTTGGGCACTGGATTAGCACAAAGAAGGCTCTGGGTTCGAATCCTCGATGTGGAAAGAAAATAAGTGAATAAGCAAAATCCATCTTCAAATTTTGTGCGCTCTCTCTCTCTCTCTCGCTCTCTCTCTCTCTCTCTGCCAAGTTGTTGCTCTGTGGCCCAGGTTGGCTTGCGCCTTTTTTTTTATTTCTGCCTTTCAAATGCAAGGAATACATGTATGTGCAACCATGCTCAACTTCATGTGTTACTTTCCTTCAGGGCAAGCATACGCATACTGTAGGACACTTACTGAACTATGGAAGTGCTGAGAGGAACAATTAAACATATGCTCACAATTTAAAAAGTAATAATCCAGCCGGCTAGTGGTGATGCACACTTTCATTCCCAGCATTCAGGAAGCAGAGACAGGTAATCTATGAATTTAAGGCCAGCCTGGTCTACAAAGGAAGTTCCAGGACAGCCAAGAGACCCTGTCTGAGAAAGAGAGAGAGAGAGAGAGAGAGAGAGAGAGAGAGAGAGAGAGAGAGAGAGAGAGAGAGATTTCTCCTTTAGGACAGTGGCCACTGGAAGGCTTCCCATTCCTTAACAGGTGACCCACACATGTACATGTGGGCAGCACTAATTAGATTCAATAAGCTAACATTGTGCCTTATATTTTTGTAATATTTTATATATCTACACTTGTTTTTATGTATTTGGGATATTATAGTAAGAAAAATTACACATTGGTGGTTGTATTTCCAGATGCTTCTCTGGATTCAAGAGGCATTATCAGATTGTAAATATATTCCTAACTAGACCAGAAGAAAATCAAGATCTAGACCATCCATTCTTAGGAGCTTTAGTTAGAGCTGAGAAAACGGTTCTCTTTGATACAGTTCAAAGTCCTTTATTCCTCCAAATGTTTGGAAGAGCCATGGGCCTCTGGGAAATTTTAGACGTCTTTGGAAA
The DNA here is from genome assembly GCA_902729485.2 of Mus minutoides. Taxonomy (NCBI): domain Eukaryota; kingdom Metazoa; phylum Chordata; class Mammalia; order Rodentia; family Muridae; genus Mus; species Mus minutoides. The sequence goes on from LR749636.1 coordinate 129,425, forward strand.
CTTTCATGGGAAAAGCTGATTCTTTTTTTGCAAATTAAATCCAGTATTACCATACCAATATTAAAATATGGATCTCCTTATGCCTTAGTAGATATATCTGGGGTAGGTGAGCATCATGTGTGTGTGTGTGTGTGTGTGTGTGTGTGTGCACATGAATCAATAATACAATGAGGCTGAGACTATGGTAGGTCAAGAAATTTCTCTAGAACATCCTCCCCTTTCTTTCTGCTTATCTTGCTCCCCTTTATGCTTCTGGGACCAATCTGTGACTAACCTGCACAGTCTCCTCCTGTGAGAGTTCTTCCCAGCTCATCTCCCCACTCCCCCCCCCTTTTTTTTAACCTCAGGCTTTACTAACAATTTAGACCTGGCAATCTGGTTCTTGGATCATGGACTGACTAACGGCGCTTCACAGCCCCTCAGCACTAGACATGCATAGCAATCATCTTTGTGACAGATTAGAAGACAGCCACCAACTCTCCTCCCATTTAGAATTAAGGTCTGTGTCCTCTTTCCCAAGGATTTGTGTAGTGTTTCAGTTTGGATACGAAGTGCCACCCAGAAGTCTCACTGCTGAGCCTTTGGCCCTTAGATACGGTGCTGTTTTGAGAGATTCTGTAAATCTTAGCACATAGGGACTTGCTTTGAAAGGTAAGCACTAAGCCGGGCGTGGTGGCGCACGCCTTTAATCCCAGCAGAGGCAGAGGCAGGTGGATTTCTGAGTTCGAGGTCAGCCTGGTCTACAAAGTGAGTTCCAGGACAGCCAGGGCTATACAGAGAAACCCTGTCTCGAAAAACCAAAAAAAAAAAAAAAAAAAAAAAAAAAAGAAAGAAAGAAAGAAAGCTAAGCACTTGAGGAACATTGTGTTGGACAATTCTCAAAGCCCTTTTTCTTTCACTTGGGAATCAGTGCTTCAGATAGCTTAACAACGGAAAACGTTGGGCTTCTCCAAGTGTGGCCTCTGGATCCACTTGCATTTGTGTTGTGTAAATTTGTTGAATATGTAACTGTATCCAAGTCCTGTGAAATCATATTTGGGGAGGGTAGAGGGCTCCTTCTGAACAATAGCCTTAGGAAATTCTTGTGCAGTCTGAGACCTGAAAGCCACTGGTTTGAATGAAGAAAACTGAGTCTTGGTCCCAATGTTTGTTACTGCCTCATGGTGGGGGAATGGTGACACCTTTCCAGGCCTCCAACTCTTGTCCCATTACACAAAGAACTCTTTGCTGGATCAAATGACTTTGTGCATCCCTCTGTGTGGGTGGGTGGGGACAGTGTTCATGTACATGAGTTCAATATAGGTAGAGGTTAGAGGTCAATCTTAGACACTGTGTTTCAGGGCCAATCTACTTTGTCTTTTGAGATAGGGTGTCTCGGTGCCCTCTAACTTACGAAGCATGCTAGGTTGGATGGGTAGTGAGCCCCAGTTTAGGGTTTACAAACGTACACCATCACTCTTGTCTCTTTTTAAATGTGGGTTTGAGGACTACATTCGTGTTCTTATGTTTGCTCAGCAAGCCCAACTCCAAATGAGATGATTTCTGTCTCTGATGCATGCTATGTTCTATATCACCTACACAAGTCCATGTGACCTCTTCCCTCCTTTGTCCTCTGTGATCTGAGGCTGGGGTACATACACATTCTGTATGAATTGGGCAGCTGCCCATGAAATCATCTTCACCACCACCTTCCTTTCTCATGCACAAGTAGGTATGACCAGGAACGTATAATGTAGGAGATTCCACTTCAATTTTTAAAGCAAACATTAATGTCAAGGCCAAAGTCTTTTCAGAATAACATATACCTGTGCTCAATATTATAATTAAGCTTAAATCATTTCTGAAATTATATGTTTTAAATGGCAATTGTGCCGCCTTTCAGGTTTTCTCTTGCCTTCAGCACCATTGAGTAAATGTGTTCATGATTGAATTAGCAGACCTTTGATTTTAAAAGGACTTTTCACTGATCTTTTATGGTAGATTAAAAAGCAATTTACTAATTTACAGTTCATAGGAGTTCTGTGCCCTCCTTGAGTTTTGTAAATCAATTCTTTGCTAATATATGTGACTAGAGCTCCGTGGGTTTCATTTGGGGACAGCTGGTATCATACACAACCCTGAATGCACAATTACATCATCAATGCAATTATGCTTTGGGCCTAGCATGCACTCTGTCCCTTTGGAGATCCCCTGTTTAGTGTCTCCAGTTTGAATGGGGAAGTCTGATCAACAGAGAGAGGCAACATCACCAGAGTGATATTGTTTCCTCTTTTTGTGCTCTGTTCTCTGGTTGTAATGAGTAATCCTAGTTAGAAGACAACTATAAAGAAGCAGTGACTCAACCAAGGGTCCTTTTATTGGAAATGGCTCTCCACAGTGGCGCACGCCTTTAATCCCAGCACTCGGGAGGCAGAGGCAGGCGGATTTCTGAGTTCGAGGCCAGCCTGGTCTACAAAGTGAATTCTAGGACAGCCAGGGCTATACAGAGAAACCCTGTCTCGAAAAACCAAAAAGAAAAAAAGAAAAAAAAGAAGATGATTGCACATGGGAGGACCTGGTTCCAGAAAGCACAGCACCAGCATCACCACACCACCATCATACAATTAATTATTCATACATGTCATTTGCATGTGTGTCTCCCAACAACGGTGTTGAGGAGAGGGATCTACTGAGATACGGTAGGTCACGGGAGTTCCATCTTTAAGAATGGTTAATGAATTTGTAGAAGAAATAGTTCCCTTCGTGACTTAGTTAGGGTTTCCATTGCTGTGAAGAGACACCATGACCAAGGCAACTCATCTAAAGGCAAACATTTAATTGCACCTAGCTTACAGTTTCAGAGGTTCAGTCCATTATCGTCATGGTAGGAAGCATGGTAGACATGGTGCTGGAGGACCAAAAGTTCTACATCTTGATCCAAAGGCAGCTAAGAGCAGACTGGCCTCCTCAGGCAGCTTGGAGGAAGCTTGTTCCACAGTGGGTGGAGCCTGAGCATAGGAGGAGCGCTCCAAAGCCCGCCCCACAGTGACACACTTCCTCTAACAGGGCCACACCTCCTAACAGTACTATTGTAGTTTGTCAAAAGACACTTACTCACAAAGAACACAGAGACCGCCACCATCGCTGCAAACTGCATGAGGATTTTTATTGATCCAACATGTTGGGGACTCCATTCTCAGCATGCAGGCCAGAGGAGAGACCCAGCACAAAGAAAGAACACACCTTTTATACCTTTGTAAGGGGCAGATTTGAGCAACAGGGTTCTCATTGGTGTAGCAAGTAACCCTTTCAGGCATTGGTTGGTTTGTATAGTGACTAAGTAACCTTTTGGCCTAGTGACTTACTTTGCTTGCCCCCATGGTGGGTAATTATGATTTGGTCAACAAAGTAATAGTGCATTATCGTCACAGCTATTAACGTCAGGGCGATTCTCGCAACAAGCTCAGGGTGGTTTGTGGTCTTTGTCAGAATTCAGTGTGGGGCGGGGCGGGGGGCAGGAGAATTGTTAATCTTGTTATGGTTATTTCTCTGAGAACAGCTAATATTGTTTTGGTAGTTGCAAGCTCAATCATTTTGACCACCAAAGCTATGTTTTTACATTTGTTAAGTCAGCCAGCTTCCTTATCTGGCTCTGTACTTAGCCTGCTAGTACAGTTTGGAAAGTCATTTTCAAAGGGGGAAGGTACTGGATGGTCTTGAATTCATTTTGGATATTACAGTACCACTCCCTACAGGCCAAGCATTTTCTTTTTTTGTTTGTTTGGTTTTGGTTTTGGTTTTGTTTTTTCGAGACAGGGTTTCTCTGTATAGCCCTGGCTGTCCTGGGACTCACTCTGTAGACCAGGCTGGCCTCGAACTCAGAAATCCGCCTGCTTCTGCCTTCCGAGTGCTGGGATTAAAGGATGCATTTTCAAACCATCACACTTAGTATAGTTTTTCTCATTTCTATCTTTATCTTCCTGTACTAGACAGAAGATCACTAGCCCATAACTCACTGCAGAGCCAAGGCTGACCCTGAGCCTTAGCTGTGGTTAGAAGTCCTTCCTTACACCTGTTTTCTGTAGGTGCTGGCTGTGTCTTCCTCTAGCAGTTTCAGTGTTTCAGGCTTATGTCTTTGATCTATGTGGAATTAGTTATGTGCAAGGTGGTGGAGCTGGGGTTAATTCCATTCTTCTGCATTCAAACATCAGGGTTTCCAGGCACTGTTTATTGAAGATGCCTCCTTTTCTCCAGATTTTTTTTTTCTTTTTGGCATTTTTTTATGTCTGATAACAGATGGCCAGACTGGGCCAGAGCACTGGATATGGGACCCAGACTAGATCTGATTGATTGGGAAGAAGGCATGGATGAGGTGGTCATGGACACTCACCAGGCTGGACCCCAGAGGAGGAGAGGGAGTTTTCTGTGATGATACATTAGATTGTTCCACTGAAGACACATAGGTGGTGGCAGGTGGGTCTAAATATTTTTTAAAGTCAGTGCACACAGAGGTGAGGTCTCCAACTTGTTTATTCTTTCTTCTTTTTTCTTTTCAATTTGAACTACAAACTCTTTTATCTCTGAAGACTAGCTTGAGTAGAACTAAAAGGTCAGCCAACCACTGATGGATACTTGAACATTTTTTTTGTTGTCTCCAGGAAGGAGACAACAATGCAGGTTACCCTGGGTTTGTCTTCTGGGGTGCTATGACCAGAGAGGAAGGTTCCTTGGAGCTGTACCAACCTGCAGGGAATATGGTAGGGAAACAAAGAGACCAGAAAATAAGCAACTGACCTCTGAGAGCTCAGAGGGGCTATAGAGTTCTTGACCTGTGGGTTGCATCTTGAATGACCCATTCACAGGGTTGCCTAAGACCATCAGAAAACACAAATATTTACATTATGATTCATATCTGTATCAAAATTACACACATGAAGGAATAACAAAAATAAGTTTATGGCTGGGATCACTACAACACAAGGAACACACATACACACACACACAGACACACACACTACATACAACAGACACACACATACACAGAGACAGAGACAGGGAACACTTAGCATTAGAGAGTGGGACAGCTGGAATGTGGCCTTCTTTGAGTTGTCCCAGGAGCAGAGGTGGAGGTGATGTTAACAGGTGACTGCCCTGTGAAATTATATGGAGATACATGCCTCACATCTCAGCCCTGGGGAAGCTAAAGGTGTAGGATCCTGAAGTAGAGTCCAGGCCACGCTATGTGGCAAGTTCCAAGAGTCTGCGTTACCCAGCGAGACTCTCTCTCCATCCCACTCAACTCCCCAAAAGGAATTGGCAAAAGTTACCTCCTCTTGTGTGTTCAAGGATCAAAGTCTCAGAAAAGGGCTTAGCCTTAGCATGAGACTGACTTCCGTTTTAGCTTGGAGGCTGGGTCTCTCCCAGCATCCTTCCCTCCTTGACAGAGTGCGTAGACGGACATGATCTCTTCTTCGCGAGTCAGACCCTTTCTCCCTTTCATCTTCCAGATGTCCCTCCACACTCTCTGCTCTGCCTGGTCTTTCCTTTTACTTCCTATTTTCACAAGTTAACATTGTAGATATCAACTGGCAGCTACCATGTAAAGAATAAGTCAGGAGGGGAGGGAAACGTCACCTCCAGGGCTTGCCTCGTTCCTGCCCTGCTGCCAGCCTAGAGCTCCCTGTTACTCACCCTGGCTGTGAAATGGCTGGGAAATGAAGCTGCACCCATGTCTCTGGCCCCTGCTGCTGCTGCTACTGGAGACATGGGCCGAAATAGACCTACCACGTTGCTCCTTCTGCCTGTACTGCAACCCTATTCAGAGACAACCCGGAGAGGCCGGATCCTGTAATGATACAGCGGGTAGATAGTAATTTCTTTTATTTGAAGCCATTTATCATCCTGGTAACCCAGGAATGAATGATTTGGCCTCAAAGTGATGTGTTAATAATTTCCTAGAATTAATCTGTTTTCTTTCTCCCTCTCCTCTGACTCCATGAGTGTGTGTGTGTGTGTGTGTGTGTGTCCCATACAAAACGTTGCCTCAGGATTATAGAAGAGGAAAGTGTTTTATTTTTTTCTTAAAGATTCTCTCTCTTTTTTAAAAGAGGTGAAGAGTTGAAGATGATGAAAAAAATTGCTGTGGAGATGAGAACAGAGTCTGAGGCGTCCTGACCTCCTGTGCTGGCAACCACAGGTACCCCTTCTATACCTGAAGGCACTGGTGAACGGAGCTGACCATGGGAGCTCTGTCTATACTCGATGGCACTGGTGACACATCCACCACAGAGTCAGACCTGAAGCGAAGCACAGTCTGTCTGTATGAGAGGATTCTACAGCACCTAGCCAGTGTTGTGGAGTGAATAAGAATGGCTTCCATAGGCTCATGGATTTGAATACTTGATCACTAGTGGCACTGTTTGAGAGGAATGGAGGTGTGGCCTTGTCAGAGGAAGTGTGCCACTGGGGGTGGGCTTTGAGGTTTCAGATGCTCATTCCAAGCCCAGAGGTTCTCTTCCTAATTCCTGAGGATCCAGATGTAGACCTCTCAGCTCCTTTTCCAGCCCCATGTCTGCCTGCATGTCACCATGCTTCCCACCGTGATGACAATGGACTAAACCTCTGAATCTGTAAGCCAGCTCCAATTAAATGCTTTCCTTTGTCTGAGTTGCATGGTCATGGTGTCTCCTCACAGCCATACAACACTGACTAAGACACCAGGAACACATGGTAAGTGTATCCTAAGCTGGGCTCTCTGTTCCCTGTCTTTCCTCCTCAAGGTAACTCTGTGGGGAAAGGTAAAATTTTATCACACTATTTTGGTAATGGGGAAACATAAGGCCAAAGGGGCTGGGCAAAATGCCAAGGACACAGAGGTGATCATGTATCAGGTGCCCAATAAGTACCTTAAAAATGTTGAACTGTAAAAGTGTTATAACTGGGAACATGTCCCGTGCCCAGTCCAGGATTCAGCTGTCCAGGTCTACCAGGTAGCTGTGCTCTCTGAGGACTGTGGACAGGTGGGCTGTGCTGGCTTTTACCATGTGGCTTCTGTCTCAGGGACCCTAGTCTTACCGAGGCTGCTTGGGTCTCATTGTGCTTTGTGGATTCTGTTTAGGGGAAGACTCCCAGAATCCTCAGTTACCATGTAAAAAAAACATGTCCTCTCTGAGACTTTCATGCTATAAGCAAGTCCAGACCAGCGTCATGAGAAGCCAAGTAGAGAAACAGATTTAGAAGTGTATCGGGGGAAGGAAGGAAAATGACTGAATGCAGGATACTACCAGTTTCCCATCTTCTGAGTGAAGACAGCCAAGGTCCCATGTATCTTAAAGGTTGAATCGGCTCCATTCTCTTGTCTGAATTTCTGACACAGAAAACCATGATGTACGCAATATCACTAGCAAAGGCTTGCCGTGGGGGACTGGAAGTCAGGGCTACAGCACCTGCCCAGCAAGTACAGTGCTCTGGGATCAGTTCCCAGCATGCCCTGCTCCCTCCCCACCAAATAATTGTTTTGAATCGTGTCAGTTTGAGGTGGTTTATTATACAGTAATACTTAATTGGAATGTCAGAATTTTTATATGATCTCAATTAATAGGTAGGAAATGACACAACAGCCTTCATTATGCCTAAGTTCTCACAGGTTCACACTCAGGATTGCTGCCCTAATTGTCCCTCTGTTGATGGTTTTTAGGATTATAGACTTTGGGGGAAAAAAGGACATGGTACACTTTAGAAACCAACCGATTTTCTTGATGGCAAATTATCAGGACTGTTACTGGCTAAACTTAGTCAAGGATAAGTGATGGAGGTTTGAGGAGACTGTGGTGGTGCTAGAATTTCAACTGAGTCTTCCAAAGTTCCTGGCTTTGTTCAAAGAACATATTGATTGATGATTGATTGATTTCTGACACTATGGATCAATGGGCAGAGATGAGCTAAAATATAGCTATGATTATCTAGTCACAAGTCTTCAAAAGAAAATCAAATAGAAGACTTTGGGTCTTTTTTTTTCCCTGATCCCTGTTAACATCAATTAGACTGTGCCCTACTGTGATATTCTAATTTTTAGCACAAGAAGAAAAATGAATTGATTTCAGGGTTGATATCTCCTAACATTTAAAAAGAACTACTTCCATTGAAAATATGGGCACCTTAGCAATAGAATAAATGGCTTGACATTTGTGAGGCCAAAATAGTCAATATAGAGAGAATTCTCTTATTGAGAAATAAATCATTAACCAAGCTATTTCTAAGTTCGATTTGAAAGGCTTGAATATGTCATTAATATATTTCCCCCTGTACTTTCTCTTGATTAAGGTGCCCGTGTCTCAGGACTGCTTTCTCTCTGCCTCTGACTCTTGGCTATTCTAGCTTTCAATTCTTTTCCCCTGGCTCCCTGCTGTAGTGTCATAACAGGACCCTCCCTCAGAAGAAGGAGGGAGATTTACAGTGTCAGTCCTATCCCTTTGCGTGGTATTGCTAAACATTGGAGACTTGCGGGAGAAGTCCATGAAAGCTACATTCCTCCTCTCAGTGACATGACCAAGGAAATGAACATAGGCAAAGAATTCATTTCCACAGTCTTCCGCAAACATCTCATGATTCGAAATACCTTGACTTTTCTCTCACCAACAGTAATCCCATTCCCTTCCTCTCACATAGGGGCTGACCTTAGAGACTCACTCACATAAGCAGGATGCAATAGAAACACCCTGCATGGCTTCTGAGTTAGCTCAAAAACACAGCACAGGCTGCTAGAGAAACCCAATCACCAATGCTGTGAGGAAGCCCAGCCACACAGAGAGGCAGTGTGGAGATATTTTAGCTGCCGCCCTAGCAGAGGTAAAGGCCAGCAGCCAACGTTGATATACCATACCTAGGGAATCATGTCAGTGAGCCCTAGACATGGGCCATTTCGTCGTCACTCTCTGTCTGCAATCAGGCCAAGCAAGGATGACCCCCAATGACATAATAACAAAATGATTGTGTCTGGTTTGAGACACCAAGATTTGAAGAGGAGCCGAGATTACTCAAAGAGCAGGCAGGGTATCTGTGCTTGGTTCTTCGCTATATAAATGGGTTCCTTGGTACTGCTGCTCCCTCTGTCAGCCGTCCTCGCTCCCCATCTCAGATATACGATAAGGACTTGGCTGCAGATCCTAGAGTGGGGAAGTGATCACAGAAAGCAGGGGAGATAAAGTGAAATTGTGAAGGAAAGAAGCCAATATCTGCTTGCAAATAAATTGCTTACTAGAATGGGCAGCTGCTGCTCTGTGCCACTGTGGACCTCTGTGAGATATTAGGGTGTGCCTCAGAGCAAGAGCATCAGAGCACAGGAAGGCTGGAGCCCTATGCCCCTCCTTCTCGCCTTCTCTCTCATCTCCCATTGATTGGGGTTACTGGTGGGACAGAGACGCCTCTGCCCTTGTAGGCCAGGCGTGCTGACAGATGGGCATCCTTCTGTAGTCCAGGAGGAAGCACAGTGTGGCATCCTTGCTGCCCATGCTACCTGTGGGCACCAGTGATAGGGCACTGCACTGTCCACACATCTGTTCTGATGTTAGGTGGGTCAAGATGGACAGCTTATGGCTCAAGTATCCATCACAGTTTCTGGTCCATATGTCAGCCAGGGAGGAGGTTTCAAAGCACAAGACTGCTCTCAAAACATTGTTGTGATTCAGGTCTTTGAGCGAGTAGCCATTGCTCATAAGAAAGAAAGAAAGAAAGAAAGAAAGAAAGAAAGAAAGAAAGAAAGAAAGAAGAGAGAGGAAGGAAGGGAGGAAGGGAGGGAGGAAGGGAGGAAGGGAGGAAGGGAGGAAGGGAGGAAGGGAGGAAGGAAGGAAGGAAGGAAGGAAGGAAGGAAGGAAGGAAGGAAGGAAGGAAGGAAATCCTTATTGTTCCCATGCATGGCATGGTCCTGTCTCTCTCCAGCGTCTTCATTCCCTGCATGGAAAACACACTGCATTACTCCATTTACCCCAAAGTCCACGTTGTTTGCAAATATGATTAGCTGGGCCTAGAATGCTGGGTGAACTCCCTCCTGCAAGACAACTCCATAATTGCTACTCATTTCTCCCATTTCAGTTCAAGCAGCACTCGAGGAAGACTTCCATGGCCCCCTCTTCTCCCACAAGCTCCTCTGCACCTAACTCTGGGGCAGGAGATCTTTTAAATGGTCTTCTCCATGGTGTCTTCCTCTCATGGTAGAGCAAAGTCCCAGCACACTCAGTCATGTTCCATATCCAATAACCATGATGCGCACATGTGTGTGTGTGTGTGTGTGTGTGTGTGTGTGTGAGAGAGAGAGAGAGAGAGAGAGAGAGAGAGAGAGAGAGGTGCATGTCTGATAGTAGATGGCAGAGTATTTGGCACTGCACATCCGTTGACTCCTAAAGATATTTAGAAAGAGGTAATTAACAAATGTTTCTTCTCAAGCCTGATGGGAGCGCTGGCAGTGCATAGCTGCCATCGTTTTTCTTAGGGATCCTTTCCCCAGGGGATTTTGGGTTGCTTCTGGCTCCTCAGCATTCGGGATCACCGAGGGGACAATGAAGAAGACAGAAGACAACACACTGCGTTCACTGCAGATGTCATAGCCGACAAGGACCAGCTCAAACAGGGTGTGAAGAAGCTCTGTGACATTACCGCAGTGAGAGTCAGCATCCCCCGTCTGACTGAGTGACACGACTCCTGATGGCGTATGGTCAACAAAGTTGAGATCGTCTAAATTGAATCTAACCGACTAATTCGAAATATAAAAATCTAAATTCAAAACTCTGGACTGCAAAGCACAGTGTGATGGACTGTAACGTTATGAATACATCAGAAGCTAAGGCAGGAAGATAATGAATCTGAGGCTAGCCCAAACTACGTAGTAAGATTCTGTTTCACAAAACTAAACAAACAAAGCAAACATTAAAAAAGAATGGTCTTCGTACTTGAATTCGGGCATGTAGGTAGAAGTCTTTGGCACTTGTTTAGCATGCAGAAGGCCCTTGGTTTGAATCAGAGAGGGGGAGGAGCCATATGAATATATGAGAATAAATTTCCCCAGGGTCCCAGCCTTTTCTTTAACCAGCTCCCCATTCTTGGTAGGGGGTGTCAGAGAGGAGGAAACTGTGCAGTCTTTGCAAAGCAAACACTTGTTAATGCCCCAAAGGATGATGCCCTCCAAGTCACTATCCTGAAGAAAGAGCCATGCCCATGACTGCATCCTGTCTCAGAGGCCTTGATGCTCTACAATCCCACACTGTGTTTGGAAACTAGACAATATAATAGATAAAAGGGAAGAGCCAGGAACCTAATACTTCCAAATTTTGTGTATTTATAAGGACACTCAGTACTGCCATTTAGGGGTGTCTAGGAGGGGTTGCCTATGAACTGGGAATTGCCTCAGGCATCTGTAAGGACTGCACTGGCACACACAACAGACCCATCCGGAGTTTCACTATCTTGTCATAAAAAGAGATTAGAGGGATGGAGGGTGCACTGGGAACCACTGGGGGGCTACGGGTCATAGCTATTCAAAGTGATATTCTTTGACAAAGACAAGATTAAATGGAAACTCATTATAGTATAGACAATTCTGAAGGGAGAGAAGAAGATAATTGTTTCAAGGCTATCTGAGTTAGTGTCAAACATGAGAACAGGAGGTTAGTAATGAAAGTTAGGAACGTGAATTCAGGCAGACATTTTCTGAGCCGAGAACAAGCAAATTAAACAAGCAGGAATAACAATGAAAGTTGCCAGTTTCACTGAGGGGGACGTGACCCTTCCAATTTGGTTCATGTGTGTTAAATAGTCAAGCATAATATATTTTTGTTTTTCGTGTTGGATGATTATATGCTAGCAATGTTAAAACGGGTTATGAATAACTCCTTATAATGTTAGAGAAATCGTGAAATCAAAGAAAGAACTGTAAATCAGGGCTTCAGGGCTTCTCTTCCTGAGCTGGAGCTGCCAAAATATCACATTATTTTCCACAACAGTTGATCCTGACGAAATTCCTCAGGCTATGATAACAGTTTCTCAAATACTAAATCATAGCTTGTCTTATATACTAAAGATTACAGAAGATGGATAATTCACTAATGTATTAAAATACTGGCTATAATTAGATGCATATCAAAATGCTCACTGCGTGTTGTAGCTTGTCTCATTGAGATTTCAGTAATCTAACCGTGGTGTAGCTCGGGGGTCACTGAAGAAGTGCCTGCTGTGTGCGAGGCACCGTGGGAAGTTTAGGGCCTGCCAATTAGATTCCTGATTGACATTTGCTAACCAGATGCCATTCCTACTTTCGGTACCTTGAATGACACGCTGACATTGATTTCATAAAATGAGGAGAAAATGCTTTCAGCGGGACAGAGGAGCATCATGAGGACCTTTTGGGTTATACAGGCAGAGCGGTGACCCAGGCAGAGCTTCGAGGTCAGTTTGAAACCCTCCTCGGTGGCTCCCTTGGCCATCTGGGCAAGTTCTTTAAGCATCGATTTCTTCAGCTGTAAAATGGGAGTAGTAACACCTGTCCTCAGGCTTGGAGTCAGAATTAAAATGAATCGAGGCCAATATATCACATGTTACTGTGCATACACATTATGTGTTATTGTGCATATACATCACATGTTACTGTGCATACACATCACGTGATATAGTGCCCTTACACACACCCCCACACGCCACACACACCCTCACACACCCCACACACCCTCACACACTCCTTGCATACCCCTCACACATCCTCACACACCCTCACACACCCCACACACCCTCACACACCCCTTGCACACCCCTCTTCCTCCACTGGACCATTTTAAAAACCAACTGTAACCATAAAATGTCTTCTTCTGTCAATAATTTTGTATGTTCCTCCAAAGATGAAACCTTGATTCTCTGACTTCACCACAATTTCATTGTCATATCGACAAAATGATAGTCATTCCCAGATATAAGGTCAGTATGGACACATTGGAACTCGCTTTCTCAATTGGTTCATCCTGTTCAAAATCTAAGCAAATCTGTGCTCTGCCTCTGGCTGACATGTCTCTGAAGTATTCTAAAGTCGGTAGGTCTGCTGACTTTTATTTATTTGATAATTTTTCATTAAAGGAGTTATTTTCCTATTGTCTTAGTTAAGGTTTTCATTGCTGTGAAGAGACACCATGCATGACCAAAGACATGCTTATAAAGGACAACATTTAACTGGGAGGCTGGCTTACACAGTCCAGTATCATCATGGTGGGAAGAAGCATGCAGCGTGCAGGCAGGCATGGTGTGGAGGAGCTGAGAGTTCTATGTCTTCACCCAAAGGAAGTCAGGAGCAGACTGTTTCCTGGCAGCTAGGAGGACGGCCTCAAGGTCTACCTCCACAGTGACACACTTCTGCCATCAAGGTCATTGCCTCCTAGTAGTGCCACTCCCTGGGCCAAGCATATTCAAACTACCACATCTATTGAGTTTCTTATAGAATAGTCTGGGTTTTCCCCCAGTGCTTATATGGCAAACTCTAGGGCCTTAATCAGATTTAGGCTCCATCTTCTGGCAATGTGATTCTCATGAGCATGATGGCATGGGCACTTTGTGTGATAGCACATCAGGAGGGTACACAGGCCTGGCTGTCACTCATTCTGTAATTTCACAGTTAATCGGTAGTTTCAGGTGTTGTCTGGACTCATGACAGGAAGGCTCCCATCGGCCCCCCAACCTAATGGCTGTAGCAGCCATTAGAGAAGGCTTTTATATCTATTATCTCATTAAGAGGTTGCAAAATAGTGTTATAATTGTGCCACTCAGCATGCACTCATTAACTATGAAGAACTTTGCATGGCTACCTAAAAGGATTATGGGGGAGAAAAGGCCAGGGAGATGTTTGATTCTTTTTATTTTCACCAATTTCCCAACTAATGAGTATTTGCCAAGCAGCTTCCAAAATTGCGGGTTACCTCTTTAATCTTTGTACACTTTGTGAATTTTAATACGTGTAACATATTTCAGTGCATGGCACTTATTATTCTTTTTGACACTCAGGTTGTTCTATTAGGGAACAGGGTAATTAGGGACCTTATACATTGGTCCCTGTGACTTTTGAGCCAGTCTTAATAGTCTCTGGTATGTCCCTTGCTTTCTATGGTAACAAGCTCTCCCAAGCTCATCTGCACAGATCCAGAGCCAGCCACCTCTCTAGGGAATGCTAAGCCCTCTCAATACAAGTCACAGTCTGGACACTGACTTGGTCACTGGTACGGGGCCTTTGTTTCTGGAATACTGGATTGTAAGATAATTATCCACAAAAGTGAAGGCCAAGAAGTAGAAGCTTTTAGTTTTATGTGACCTAAGTCACTAATTTGATTTGCTGTCCCCATTAAAAAAAAAAAGTAATACTGTCAAACTATTGAAAACTGGCTCCCTTAGATGGCAATGATGTTGTAATATGGTGTAAACAAGAAACAGTTGCCTAGAGTTGACTAAATCAGGAGGCCTGGGTCAAAGCTGAAGTGTGAAATAGGCAGTTCCAGGGGCTACCCAGGATACTGTCAGTACTGGCCACCAGGATCAGCTCTACCCACACACAAGAACCCCAGGGACTTCTGTGTGTAACTCATCGCAGCCCCCAGCACCTGAGCCCTCCCTCCATCCACAATTTCACGAGGCCTCACGTTTCTTATCCACAGAGAGCAATGGCTCTCAGCATCAAACTTTGCTAAAACTTCGGCAACTCTGCAGCACAATTAGGAGAAAGAAAAAAACAATCATGTATTTCCCAATTGTGCTTTCTTGCAAACATCTTCCAAGTGTCTTCCCAAAGGCTGTGGTTCTTATCCAGGGTGGCCTCGCCGCTGCTAAGCGCCTTTCTCATAAGACGTTATGGTGCTAACAGATGGTGACTTTTGACGCTTTGATCAAGTTGACAAAGCACCATTTCACAAGTTAAGTCTCTTGAAATATAAATTGTCCATGGCATCCAAACATCCTGGCACCTATTGGGGGTGTCACAGGAGCACCCAAGCTGCCTGGGTACTGAGATGCTATGGTTTGGGTCGGACACTGGTTTGAAAGGACACAGAATGCAGTGTGGTGAGTCTGGGTAGAGCAGTGGGCAGGGAAGTGTAGGACCAGCGCTAGCCCTGACAGAAGAGCAGACAGGAAAGGAAGCCCAGGGGAGGCTGACTGAGGAGGGCAGGTAAGGGACAGCCTGGTCGCCCCAGGTAGACTTCATCAATACTGATGAAATGTTTAAGGGAACCTAAGAGCTGAAGAGGGCCATGCCCTAAGTGTTCCAAATGAAGGGGACTCTGCTGTTCTTGAAGAGGACACAGACGGCTACTCTAACAGTCTGCATGACAAGGTTTTTAGGACAGGGTAGGTAGGCCCTTTCTCTCCCCACATCATCATTTCTGAGGTCCACTTTTCCACCCTCCCTCTTTGCACTCCACCAGCCCCACCCCAGAAAGAAATGAATTGTAGAGATCTGCACATAAAAGAGCTAACACACAAAACAAAAGATTTAGGACGACTTTCCAACCTCGGCACAAGAGACCATATTCTTAGTGTTCTCAGGAATGGGTTGGCATTGGGCACCGACTGTGCATTGGGCACCGACTGTGACGGGATGAACCCACAGAGGGCAAACACGAGGGCTCTGCAGATCAATAACATGGTCCAGACACGGAAAACTAGTCCGTATAATCTGCACTCCAACTCAGCGAATTCCTCTTTGCTCCCCTCATGCCTCTGCTCTTGCCACATCTCTCTCAGCCAAAGACCCTCCCTCCCACCCCAACCTCCATTCACAGTGAAGACTACATCTGTCTGCGAGCAGTCTTTTTTTCTTTACCATTTCCTCAATGCCAGTTTTCAGCCGTAAACCAGTGGTTCTCAATCTTCCTAATGCTGTGATCATTCAGTTCAGTCCTTCATTTTGTGGTGACCCCCAGCCATAAAATTATATCCATTGCTACTTTGTAACTGTAATTTTGTTATTGTTATGAATCATAATGTAAATGTCTGTGTTTTCCAGTGGTGTTAGGTGACCCCTGTGAAAGGACCATTTGGCCCTCCGAGGGGTCACGACCCACAGGTTAAGAACCACTGCAAAGGACAAGGTTCCTGGCCTGTATTTGTTTACTGATCGTCATCTTTCTCAGCCTTGACTAAGGCCCAGCCATCCCTCCTAAAGAAGAAGCTGGCCATCCTGCGACAAGCACACCAGCATCTCTTACAGGCCTCGGCCCTTCCAACACTTTGTATTGGCTCCCATGAGACATTTCTTGTTCTTGTTGCTTTCCCTAGCTCCTACCAACACACATACAAGACCACCCCTGAGACAGTTCCGCAAGCTCTGGCTCATATGCCTGCTGCAAGTCTCCCCCTGCAGAGTCGGTGAACAATAATCTAGCCCCCTTGTCAGACAGCACAAATCTAAGGTGCCTCGGGCAGGGTCCTGGGGGCTGAAATTCTGCTTGAAAGCAGGCTTCCTGGTGTTCCTTCTCGGCTGCTTTCCCAGCCTGGTAGCAACTTCCTGTTTTGTTTGGTAGCAATCCTGCCTTTATGTTCTTTGTACCTTCAAAGAGATGCTTGTATTTCTTATTTAGGTTTGTCTCTGAGGAATCCAAACTGAGGTGGCTTCTAAGCCACTAGCTTAGAGCTCCAGTAGACACATTGCAGAGCCTGTCTTCATCTCTGGCTGAACTGGCCTTCGGTGAATGCCTTCTCTTTCATGAAATGCCCTGTGACACTTTATGGTCTTGATCTTCATACCTCTGGTCACTCACTTCTAATCACATTAATGGGCTTGTTTTTACTTGGCTTTGTTGACATTGATGCATGCGCTTCAAGAGAGCTACGCCACAGCATCTATCTTACATCATTTTCATCTGTTCATTTGCGGATGTGCCAGGAGTTAAATTCAGAATCTTGTACATACTAAGCAAGTGCCTCCAGCCTGAGGTTTTTATTCTTCTTTTTTTAAGTTAATTTTTAAGTGTGTGTGTGTGTGTGTGTGTGTGTGTGTGTGTGTGTGTGTGTGTGAGTGCTGGTAAGCTCTCAGATGCTCAAGGCATTAGATCCCTTGTAGCTGGAATGTTAGATCCTTGTATCAATGGAGATATTGGGTAAGGAAGCAGGTGGGAAAGCTAACACAGGGCAGTGGGAAGCCATAATGCTAATGTGACAGAGATGGGAAGACTATGGTTGTTTGGTCAGAGACACACATCCACTTACTCTATGTTCAGAGAAAGTCTCTCAGGAGGAGACAATGGAGCTGAGACCTCCATGGTAAGAGAAAGAAAACCATAA
Source organism: Mus minutoides (assembly GCA_902729485.2). Lineage (NCBI taxonomy): Eukaryota > Metazoa > Chordata > Mammalia > Rodentia > Muridae > Mus > Mus minutoides. Next base: position 146,702 of record LR749636.1, read on the forward strand.
GGAGGCTATGTCAGGGAGGCCACCACCATCAGCTGGCATATGAGGATTCATAGAAGAGTCGTAAAGGTCAGGGGTAGGGAGAGGCAGGGGTTCTTTCTGGACAGGGAAAAATAGATTGGACCTGGGGAGGTGTGTGTGTGTGTGTGTGTGTGTATGGGGGGGGGGGGCGTTTCCTGGGCTTACCCGCCTGAACAGCCAACAAACCAGAAGCCTGTGAGCATTCTCAGAAGCGGAAGAGAACACTCCTCATGGCCTCGTGTGCACACAAGTATGGCTCTTCTCACATAGAAGCAAAAAGACCCTGGACCAGGAACCGCTGATAAATGAAAGAACTGGCGTGGACCATTATTCTGTTACAAACAGAAAAATAAACCCCAAAGCAACTCTACAAGGTGACAATTTATGATGCTGGAAATGTCTTCAGAAGTCTTTTTAGAGTTTGGTGTTGACTGTTTATGGGAGGTGTAAAATTCTTATAATGCCAGTGTTTTATGAAGAGAGCAGTTGGCAACTCCTTTTAGCCTGATCCCTGTTCTGGGGAAATGTGCATTTTCCTTTATTTATTCATATTGTTTCCAGTCCATCAAAAATAGACGAGATGTAACAGGACAGTCCATTTGTACCATTCTGTTTGGAAATAACAGTCAGAAGCACTTCATGGCTGTCAGTGCCCCAGCAGCCTGGCTCTCAAGCAAGCACTCCTCCACATTCAGAAGCCTTCCTGGCTTCGCCTTCAGCTTTGTAATCTGCTCCTATTTCCACCACTCTGGGAGAAGCATCCCTTTAAAATTCAGAGCTATGCAAAGGCCAAGAAGAGGGGTGAAAATGATATATACAGGAGCCCCCAAAGAGGCAGGGAGGCAGAGACCCCCCTCCCTGTTTAAGGATGAGCTTGATGAAAGAGTTAGGAAAGGCTCCTTTCCCAGATCTGCAGACCTGCAGAACCATATGCATGCATTAATTAAGGCTGTGGGAAGGAGGAGGCATCGGAGAAAATAACAAAGCTGCAGTGTATGCGTGCAATGATTTTTCATTCTGTTTCGCTTCAGCTCTGCCCCTGCAACAGAGGATCTAATCAATCTGCCGGCTATTAAGTTTGTTAATTGATAATGCATACTAATTAGGCTCTGCGCACTTACTTAAGAGACCCTGCTAAGGTGATTGTAGGCACCCGTCCAAATGGAGTTTAAAGTATTCTGTGTGAGGTTAAAACTCATCAACCAGAATAGATGGATTTTATATTATAACAGAAGGCACAACATACCCGTAAGTATTTAATGTATTGCACACTTATCCATTATTACATATTTTAACTCTACACAATAATTAAAAAATGTAGAAACAGCTACTAAAAACTATAACTAAGTCGCCCTGGCGAGGGCGTGAGGAAATGTCAGTGAGAGAGCTATTTTCTCATCAAGGTAAATGTTTAATTTTCTCATTTGTATTTGGGAATGGTCAGGGGGAGCCAGGGTGGAAATCATGTGAGCAGCGAGGCTTATTGAACTGTGTGGCCATCGGAGGCTCTGCCAGCCGCGTGTGTCATGTGCTGGTGGTCATGTGTCCAAGGTCATCCCTCCGGAGGCTGCCCAGCTGACCCATAGAAACACATTATCCAGGAGCTCAAGGTCCAAATATGTTTATCAACCATAAAATTGGATGCTGGTCATACTCTTGTCCCCTTTTTGAAGGGCTGTCACTTTGGGGGTGGACTGAAGAGGACATCAGGCATCCAGCAATATCCCCTGAGAGAATGTTCTCCAAGAAGGTGGCTTAGTCCTTTCCATAGGGATTGACTGAAAAGGCATTATGCAAATGTCCTTTGTTCCCCAGGAGGGTGGCTGGCCCCTCTCTGCACCCAAGGTCAATCAGTTCTGGTTTGGCCTCTTAAGGTGTATCTAGAGGGTCAAAAGAGATTTCTTCAGATCCATGTGACTGAGTCTCCTAAGGCTCTGACTAGTTTCTTAGATGTTTGAAAGGGCCAGCCATTGGCTCAGGTGTCACATCACAAAGGGAGGCTTACGGAGGCCAACATTCCCTTCCATGCCCTGAAATCTCCACATTCTTCTGGACGCTCACACTCAGCTCTCAGGCTCTCTAGTCCAGGCTGGTACTGAGAACAGCAAGATGGGTGGTGCCCTGCCATTCACACAGCTGGGAGACTAGCACAGCTGGGAGGCTAGCACAGCTGGGAGGCTAGCACAGCTGGGAGGCTAGCACAGCTGGCAAATGGTTGTCCACAAGCTCTGAATTGTTCACTTGCCCTCCCTTCCTTCCTTCCTTCCTTCCTTCCTTCCTTCCTTCCTTCCTTCCTTCCTTCCCTCCCTCCCTCCCTCCCTCCCTCCCTCCCTCCCTCCCTCCCTCCTTCCTTCCTTCCTTCCTTCCTCTTCCCTCCTTCCCTTTTTCCCTCCCTCCCTCTGTCCCTCCCTCCCTTCTTCTTTCCCTCCCTTTCTGTGCTCTCACCCCACCCCTCCCCACACCCCACTCCCAACAGCCCTGTCTGGCCTCCAAAGCAGTACATCTTAGGATGACCTTGAACTTCTGGTCAGTCTTCTTCCACATTGGAGTGCTAGGATTGCAGGCATATATCAATGTCTGACTTACACGGTGCTGACGCTCAAACCCAGAGCCCCATGTACTCCAAAAAGGCTTCTCTACAAACTAGAAATTTAAAAAATAAGAGTAGGCTAGGCTGTTAAAGGCTAGGCTCACAACCAAAATATAAAAATAAGGGTGGGAAATGTACCTTTTCAGAAGGCCAGGAGCAGAGGGAAGGAAGGCTCTGTCCTGTTTGCACTCCTTAGCAAACCTAGAGTTCCCACAGAAAGAAATGTGGACGCTGGCAGGAAGCAGTGGCCTGGATAGTGTGCATTTAATTAGCAAATGAATTGTGCTCCTCTGGCGTGACTGCTGAATCCAAGGCTGCTCCTGTATTACTTTGGTTTTAGCTATTTTGTGATGATTGAGTTCAATGATTCTGTGTAGGGAAAACTAATTTCTGAACAGTCGATTGTAAGAGAGAAAAAAAATAACCGAAGGACCACTATGCTTTGGAGCTGAACGCTCTTGGGCAAACCCTGCAACAGAGGACTGAGGCTAATAAAGAGACTTCTGAGACAGAAGAAGTCCTTCCCAAGGACAAGTCATCCTGGCAGGAAGCTTGGGCCTAGTGAGCAGTGCGCTCCTCAGCAGCCTTCCGTGAGTGCAACCCTTAGTCTTGGAGGTCAGAGGTGGTACCTGAAAGTGGGTTGGTGACATAAACACTGTCTGTCCTTCTTGAGCCAAATGATGAGATTAGATTAAAAATTTGTTCAGGTAATTAAAAGCTATGTATACAATTGCTTATCTTCCTCACTAAGGACCAATATTAATATCTTGATATGTTGATGTTATCATTTGGCAATGAATACTTTTCTAAAGTAGATTGAAAACGAGGTCCCATGTGAAGGACGAAGGGGAAAATATGTATAAACCTTAGGTGTGCCACATTTTCCCACAGAAATGAAGTCTTATTTATTAAAGCTAGAATTACTGGCAGTGTCCCTGGGGAACAGTTATCCCTTCATTTTTATTTTCATGTATGAATTGAGAGGTTAATTAAAGATCTAACATGTGAGGTAGCTAACATGCCGTTGGGTTTTGTTCTTATTTTTGCTGTTCCTATCATAGTAAGGGCTGTCAGGGAGACTGTTACACGTGATCTTCTGACTTGGGCTCCTTGCATTTAGTGGCTTTCTCTTCCTCCAAGGCCTCGGGGCTTGCCACTGGATCCTGTGTGCTCAGTTCAAGGAGGACTGTTATCCCACAAGCTAGAAGGGACACCTGGGCAAACATCATTGCCTGGATGGATCTGGCTCTGAGAATCCTGCAAAGATCACCTAGCTCAGGAGGAAAGGAGAAAGTGTGGTGAACAGCTAGAATCTGCTACATAGGTGATCCAAAGAATGTCTCCAGAGAACGATCTGTGACCAAGGACAGCAAGTCTTTCCTGTACTCAAAGCACTGAGACCACAACAGAAGGGCTGTCACACTGTGGGAGTCATCCCTCAGAAGGGCTGTCACACTGTGCGAGCTATCCCTCAGAAGCATCTCTGATCTGGATGGTGGGGCTTACACAAGGTCATCCAGGAAGAATTTCAAGGACCAACTCAAGCTGGAGAATAGCAATGTGCCCAGTCCATCTTAGCTCATTCTCTTCTGAGCCCAAGCACAGTAGTGGGTGTGCACAGCCATTCCATCCATCTGAGGCCCCTTCAAGGCCCCTTTTATACAAAGAACATGTCTTTGGCCCACTACTCCGTCAACAATTCATCAATATGACATTTTCCTGAACATCAACACCCTCAGTTTAGGGTCAGAAGACACAGTTAAATACCTTCCCTGTCACTGTGAGACTGGCGGATGCTAACAGAGAGGACTAACATCTCTCCTAAGTATTGAGGGACTTTGGTTGGACCCAGATTACATCTCTACCCATATGCAGTTGCTTCATAAGAAGTGGTAGGTTTTACACTGGGAATGGTGGCCCAAATCTGTAATCCCAGCATCCAGGAGGTAGAAGGATCAAAAGTTTTAGGCTAGTATCCCAGGATACCTAGCCAGATAGGCTAAAAAAACAGAAAGAAGGAAGAGAAAGAGGAGGTGGAAGAGGAGGAAGGAGGGGAGAGTGGGGAGAGGAAGAGGAGGAGGAAGAGGAGGAGAAGAGGAGGAAAAAGAGGATGAAGAGGAGGAAACTGTTCCTTAAATGAGAAGGTAATTATTTCCTTTACTATAAAATCCACCAGTTGAACTCACTTAATGGTAAACTGCACCCTAGACATATCAGTAGCACTAACACACCACACACGGTGTCTGATGAACGAGGAGTACCAATGTGGCCTGTTGCAAATGCCATTTTTCTTTATTTCCAACCACAGAGAGCTGCCTCATATTATTTTGGCTTCTTACCATATTTTATAATTTATTTATCATGTATAAAATCTTTATTGTGCAAGTTGGTGCAGTAGAAATTAATACTTTTAGTTAGGAAGTTAGTTTTTTAAAAATAAACTGTTATAAGAACAAACTTGCAAAAAAAATCAAACACTAAAATTAATCAGATTCAAAGTCTGGAAACTGTATATTTTAAGTAGAAAAGCTAAGTAAATGTATACAAATTTGATACTTTATTTACTCCCAAATTGAACCAGCTTAAATGAACCAGAAAAGAGAAGAAGGAGGAGGAGGAAGAGGAGGATGGGGAGGGGAGGGAGAGGGGGATGGGAGGGGGAGGGGGAGGGGAAGGGGAAGTAGGAAAATCTTGGGTTATTTGTCAATTAATAGGCAGGTAAAATAAAAATTATTGACTTTCAGCTCATTTTTACTGTCAATTAAATTATGTTCACTTTACATTTTAAAATGAAGATAAATGATTATCACTTTTATGAAATATGAAACATTAACTCAAATTATTCCAAAACAATGCATATCGTGTAGTGCGAAGTACAGAAATGACTTCCTGAATTGATGTACTAGTCTGGATAGCACATCTGAATTAGTCTGGGTAGCATTTGGCTGAGTAACTGTGGCCTGATATTAAATCAGCTCTGGGACTAGGTGGCTCAGACCTACCTGGATGGGACTGGTCCCTCAGTCTTTCTGACCTACCATTCTTAGCATAGACTGCGCATTCTATGGAGAAAATATAATAGTTGTGACTCTAGGCATTGTCTTCATGGGGAGGAGGGAGAGGAAGGGTTGGTGGAAAATGGATGCCGATAAGTGTGGGGTCAACCTGGTCTACATAGTGAGCTCTGGGACACCCAAGGCTTTTGGAAAGAGAGAGAGAGAAGGGGGGAGGGAGGGGAGAGACAGAGACAGATAGAGATACACAAAGAGAGACAGAGAAAGAGAGAGGGAGGGGAAGGGAAGAGAAGGGAGGGGAAAAGAGAAGAGAAGAGAAACAAAGAGAAAAGAAGAATAACAATTCGAAAAACCACCCCTGAAGCCCATGTCTGCGCATGCTTCGTGTTATCTTCTGCGCCTCCTGCGCCGTGCTGCAGGCGGCTTCGGTGGAGATTCGCTGGCTGGCTTCCAGAGGACAGTGCAGCGCCTTTGCTTTGGGAGGCACCAGAAGAGGATGGGAAGGTGGGAAAATGGTTGAGAGTGAGCAAGTTCTTTCTCTAGTCTTTTCTTTGAATTGGCTAAAACTTGGCTCCTCTCTCTACAGGAGCCCCACGCTGGTCCGCCAGCGCAGAGACCAGACAGAGGCTGTGGAGGCCAGGGCAAGCATCCACTCTCCATAGTCACTTTGCTGGGGCTCCGGTGGCTTTGGAGAGACAAGTTCTTGTTCACTGCTGGCCCAGGTTTTGTGGGGGGGGGTACAGCCTACCAACAAGTTGGGGATCAGCCATCCTCAATCTGGCCTATACATTATTCTACAGTGCAACCCACAGTTGAAGCTGAGGTCTTTCTGCCCCTTCACAGAACCTTGAAATCCCCACCCCCACCCCACCCCTGCCTCCCTCTAGCTGACTCACTCCTTCCTCTGATTTTCAGCCCTTTCTAGGCAAGCATCCGATAGCGAGCTCATCTCCAGCTCTAGTCATTCATATTTAAATAGAACTGTAAGTGACCGGAACTCTTCAATTCTTCCGGCTTCTGGTGTGTGTAGTCCGCACTGACCGTGGGTTTCCCTATCCCTTATTCGTTTCTTTTTATAATGCTGCGAGCATCCACAAGTCACCACTCAAATCTGTACACTGACAATAGTTTATACTCACCCGTGCTCCTCTCCTCCCCATCTCCTTGCTCCTATAAGCTACTCATGAGCATCGAATATATATTTATCTCACATGTGTAATATAATATGCTTATTATCTATGAATATTTATTTTAATCATTTTTAAAATATTTATTTTATGTATGTGAGTACACTGTAGCTGTACAGATGGTTGTGAGCCTTCATGTGCTTGTTGGGAACTGAATTTTTAGGACCTCTGCTCACTTCGGTCAGCCCCACTCGCTCCAGTCAACTCTGCTTGCTCAGTCCCTGTTTGCTCCGGCCCAAAGATTTATTTATTATTATAGATAAGTACACTGTGGCTGACTTCAGACACACCAGAAGAAGGCGTCAGATCTCATTACGGGTGGTTGTGAGCCACCATGTGGTTGCTGGGATTTGAACTCAGGAACTTCAGAAGAGCAGTCAGTGCTCTTATCATCTGAGCCATCTCTCCAGCCCCCTTAATCATTTTTTAATTTCATAAGCATACATCATAAATGCCTTCTGTGGACCTGCAGATAACGTCTAGGACCTGGTTTGTTTTAGGTGTACTGTGTGGTTGGTACTTACAGTCGCCGTGCTGTTACAGCTGCAGAGCATCCCTATCACTGCTTTATGCTACTCCGTTATCCATCGATTCTCGTGCTAATGGGAGTTTAAGTCTTTTGTGAGCATTGCAATTGGAAGTAACATCACAATGAGCTCACTCTTACACATTTTTTTTTATTTACCTGTATGGGAGTGTCTGTGTTGTGTTTCTAGGACAGAAGTATATATGTTCATTTTTACAAAACAATATCTCATTGGGAGGGGCATTTGGAGCTGTGTGCTAAGAACCAGGAGCTAAAACCAAGCTAATACGACAGATCGACAGATGGTGTCGCAGTGCTCTGCTGAGGGCTGAGACTCTTACTCCCCTCTCATCTCCCATAACCTTGACCCAAAAGAGGAAATAGTGATGTGTCTGGAAATCACTCTTTAGGCTAACCAGTCCTCAGCCCTGCGTAGGGGAAGAAGACGTTGTCCACACATCGCGATGCGTGCTCTGCCCTCAGACCATGGCACACTTGGGGATTTTCATCATGTGGTTATCCTGGAGGAGCCTTTCTTTAAACTTGAAGGAAACAACACAAAGTTTTTTTTTTCCCTTCTGGCCACACAGCTTACATTTTATCAACAGTTTATATGGGAGTGGCTCATTAATCAGACCTTCTTTCAATGACAGAAAATCCATTTTCTCTTGTGACGTAAGACTAGATTTTGCCCAACTTGTAGTTTCCTTAAGCTGAACTCAGTAGCAGCAAAAATAACCTACAAACAAGGTCAAGGCTTCCCAGAGCCTGCTTCCTACCACCCGAGAGAGTCATCCGGACAAGGTTCACTGAGAGCCAGCCAAGCTTAGCCTTTGAACTACACAATTACAGGGGTCCATTCTAACCCCGGATTGGGTCTCTACCAACTTTTATTTACTATTCTTTATTTTCTCCATCTTTCTTTTCCACTTTCCCTCCTGATTTATCTTTTCTTCTTCTGATTGTTTGGGCTGAGCATCACACCTATTCGCTCCTTTATACCTCACAAGAACTTCACCCCCAGTATCTGTATTTTATTCCCTAAAGAGAGATTTACAAATTGGATAAATTCAGAAAAACACCAAACCTGAATCTACCTCTGAACATGGATGTTATCAGAGTACACAAAGCTAGGATCCATGAAGAAGCCCTGGCGGCCCCCAGTCTCTACTGCAGAGGCTGCCCTGACCTTGATTTTGTAAAATGCTGTGTGTCCTTCTCTTCTTCCTTCCATCACCTTTACAGCCTGTGCTGCACATTCAGAAGAGGAGACATATAACATGAAAACAATAGCATTAATGTAAGCAATTACTTTTCCTGCAGTTTTTGAAAAGGCGACAGATTATATTTCCTGGAGATTGAATGCCAGGTTTAGCTGCAATGGGTGGGTAACAAGGGCAGACGTCTTAACCTCTTCTCTCTCAGTCAACCCTAAAGGCTAAGCTAAAATGGCCACAAAAGGATCGTAGTCAGATCACACACCAGCTTAGCAGAGTGGCTCTAGTGGCATCGACATCTGGGTCCTTAGAACTGGATAAAGGCCACTGAGCATCTGTCAGTATGGAAATCAGCACTCCTAGCTGACCCCGATTGAGAATTCAGTGACAGCCCCACAATGCAAGGCGTCCCCTCTATCACCCGGAGGAGCAGGTGCCACCCAGAGCTATCCCACTGAGAGGCGATGCTCTCTAAACTGTATCTACCTGGCACAATGTGAGCAGGGCAGGCCCACTGTCCTTCCCTTCTGCCTCTCTCAGATCTGCTGTAAGACATACCCGGGTGGGTTGTGGTGGCACATGCCCGTGACCCCAGCACATTGGCTGATGGAGGCAGGAGGATCAAGAATTCAGTTCCTCTGCTTTGCAAAGTGAGCTTGCAGTTATTCTTGTTTACGGTGTGAGTTTGAGGCTAGCCTGGGCTACATGTGAGCCTGTCTCAAAACAAAACAAAGCACAAAACAGTGTAAGAACACTGAAAACTCTGTGAGGCTTGGAGAGATCCCGTATGGGTGAGAAAAGTGTACCTATGCAAGCCAGTTGAACCAGCCTTGCATACAGATCATCCCATCCCAAAGAGGACGGCCACTCTCCCACATCCCACAATCTGAGCTCAAGCGCACTCTAACTTAAATTGCTTTCTTGCACACATGCTCTCTCTCGTCATTCCCCCCACCCCCCCCCCATACATGCCTGTGTGTGTATGTGTGTGTGTGTTATTTCAGTTTTTGCTGTAGTGTTATTAACTGCTGTGAAATTAACCCTTATTAGCATGCTTCTAAGTATAATGCATTTAGATCCAGGCAAGAGGTGGCCTTACTGTGGGGTCTGTACTTTAGAGTCCATAACTGTGTCAGCTAAGAAACACTTGGGGCTAGGGGCTCAGTAGTGACATCGAATACCCAAGGCCCAACTTATCCCTGTGACTTAACACCTGTCAAGCCCCAGGAGACATTCAGCTTGGCCTCATCCAACCAAGTGCTGAGAACACAGTGGGCTGTGTGGCGTTCTCCACCTTCAGAGGTGAGACGCTGTGACTAAAGACAATGCTAGTGGCTGAAGTGCTTAGGCAAAGGAAATGACAAATACACTTGTCAGGTCCTTGCGATGGGCTTGGGCGTGGTGGAGCACTCACTGTTTTCAGGGAGTGCTGGGCTTGGGCGTGGTGGAGCACTCAATGTTTCCCGGGAGTCCTGGGCATGCTCACTCGGTTCCTTCTCACTCTAGGTGAGTACCAGTCTCACACTCACTCTCGGGTAAGCAGTTACCGACGATGACAATGGTCACACTTGTGGGTTAGGATCAACTTGAGGAATGAACTAATTTACATTACTCTTAACGCATACATATCTTAATATTTGCCGCAATTTAGGCTGCCTTTTAAGTTTAAGAAATAGGTTTGAATTTTAAAAGAGAAATACATTTTGCAAAATATGCAAGCAATGTTACTTTTACTTGAATTTAAATGTTTGAAAGCTATTGGAATATCCACCCTCTATATACAATTATGGTCTATCATTTAGTCGTTTAAATTTTTACTGTTGATAGAACACAAAATACATTAAAACATTGGTTATTTCAGTATCTTCAGCAATTAAGTTGTAATGAAGGGAAGGAATTTCTTTACATCACCAGCCACCCAACAGGACATTCCAATATTCACAGTAATAATTAGATTTAACAGTATTTGATATTTGTATTTTATATGATTTTTCAGTCATACATAGGTTATATTTTAGCATATTATTTCCATTGTTTCATTGTAGCATTGTCGTCAAGGTAGAAAAAAAAGTCACATATTAACTTACTAGCTTCTTTTATAACTTGCAAATATATATTTTTGGTTGTGAGCCTAGCCTTTAATGGCCTAGCCATCTCTCCAGGAACTTGCAAATATATAAACGTGTGGGTCTTCACTTGACCTGCTCCCTCGGGGTTACAAAAGATGACCATTACCTCAATCATAAGGTTTTATATTATATTAAAATGGAACTATGTTAGGGATAATTTATAGAAGTATATATCATATAATTATATAGGAATAAATATATTATATTAAATATTAAACATATTAAAATAGAAGAGGAAAAGATTTTTTAAAAATTAGGAGTGGAGAAGAGAAGGAGGTATTGAGGAGAAGATTGGGAAGGCATACTAATGTGCGTAAGATACTAATGTGTGTAAGATACTAATGTGTAAGATACTAATGTGTGTAAGATACTAATGTGTAAGATACTAATGTGTGTAAGATACTAATGTGTGTAAGATACTAATGTGTGTAAGATACTAATGTGTAAGATACTAATGTGTGTAAGATACTAATGTGTGTAAGATACTAATGTGTAAGATACTAATGTGTGTAAGATACTAATGTGTGTAAGATACTAATGTGTGTAAGATACTAATGTGTGTAAGATACTAATATGTAAGATACTAATGTGTGTAAGATACTAATATGTAAGATACTAATGTGTAAGATACTAATGTGTTTAAGATTTTCTTTAATTTTAGAATTACTTTAATTCTTACAACTTTTTTTTTTACCATTTTGTAATTTATAAAATATAAGCTACACCTAACATCCTGTCCATCATCCTTGACAATTAAATAGAACACTCTGTCATCTATCCTAACTTAAAAGACTTATAAATCCATGTTATACCCTGGTTAGCTTGTATACTATCTGAGAACTATTTTCTCAAATATATTTTCTCAAATGGCCTGGGTTTTCTATGAGACTGTAAGTAGTCTTTTAACCTCGTCAGAAATCTGAGAACAAGCAACATTATCTGAAGATATAGGAAGCCTAACTCAGCTTCCAGGACTGAGACAAGTTGTAGAGATAGCTGTCTACCCATGCAGCTCCTGTATGTCAGGAAGTTGGAGCATCAGTCTTCAGCCTTCTGGCCCAGGATCATCTGACAGACCTTTGAAAAACAGAAGTTATTAAGGACTAGCTTCTTCTGTCTTGGCAGAACAAAGCTGTCCTAACCTGTAACTTCTGTCCTCTCAAGAACAGTGCAGGTCTGCAGGAGAGGTTGGCAATTTTTGCCCAGTGGTGACATAGCCACGATGTACAGCCTCACCTGGAGGTAGAAACGCTCAATTTCTTCTTAGAATCCACAAATGGGAAGTTGATAGGAGCAGATAAGTCTCAACAACAAAAGTATAAATAACATTAAATGTCACATTCTACGGATTTCTGATGTTTTTGGAAACCAGCTATCTATGTAAAGTAATCTGGACTGTTGTCCGTTAACTACTCTCAGCTATTTCTAATTAAATCATCTGAAAACACACTAACAATAAACTCAGAACCATGAATTTTCTCTCTGGCCCTTAACTTACAGGCTTGAACATCTCAGATCAGTTTGTAATGACATTATAAGGACTGGGTACAAGCCTTATACTTTCAAGTTTTTTGTATCAACAGAAGAAATTTATACCAATGCTAACCTTGATTCTGTATCAAAATAAATTCTGTACCAAAATAAGGAATTATGACTTCAACTTAGTAACTATTGTAAAGATTTCTACCAAATGCAATTATGGTTACACAATCAATTCTAGCTATTTCCTCCCTGTTCCAATTATGACCATTTCAACCTTCCCCAGAAAGACAACTAGAATAACCACCTCTAGACCCCCAAGTCAGAGAATTGGGGTGTCGACTCTTCTTAACTTCTTCAAGCTGAATATGGGTGTTGAGATATTTTCAAAGGTGGGGGGGTGGGTAGGGAAAATTGGGGAGTTGGTTGGTCTTAAGAAGGCCACACCAACGATTGTTTTCATCTCCAATGTCTGTGTCCTGATTGATCTGGCTGAGTTCAAAGCAGGTTAGTTCAGCATTTCTGCTGATGAGACTCGCCAAGGCTGAGTATTCTGTAGTATACAAATCTCAAAACAAAGTTTTAGTATCATGAAAATATCTTTTTTTTGTTCGTCTGATTCTCTGGAATCTAGTCCTCTGGGGGGCTCTCTTTGTCATATCTGATCCATATAACTCAGGAAGGTGGATAGACACTAATCACCTTGTCTAAAAACACAAAGATAAAACCTTTCTCCCAAATTAGCATATCCTTAGGCCAGTAACCAGAAAAACCTCTCTCCCAAAGGAATAATAAAACCATGAAACTCAACATCACACTCATTTTGAAAACTAAAACAGTCTAGAAAAAAATGAAGTAAACTGAAATACTGCATGCACCTATTCTTAGGCTTTTTCTATTTTGCCATGCCAGGAAACTAACCCAAAATTCCCGTGGAGTCCACGTTTAAAGAATATGAGTTATCCTGCAGGACTTCAAAGCTTCCCTAAAACAAATGTTTTCATACAATCTCCCTGTTGTCGTAAAAAACCTTTTGCTTATTGTAAAAATCTATTCTCAGGCCTCTTTCCTAATCTGTCATGTCAGGATAATCAACCCAGAATTCCTGTGGAGGCCACGTTCAAAGAATAGGAGTTAGTTATCCTGCAGACCTTATTATACCATCTTTAAAACAATTGATTCACACTTCTATCTATACCTGCTTATAAGCAGGGAGCTTGTCAAACCAGAATGTGTATTGGGGTATCCAGGGCTCTCTGTGGTGGTATAACTGGATTCTGATGATACCAAGTAGCCTTGGTTTCTGTTACTTATGTTCTTGCCCTTGCCTTTTGCCACCTGGTTTTCTCTGGTGTTAGCTGGTCTTGCTGTCTCTGACTGGCTTGTCCTTCCTGCAAGCCTACTGTCAGTACTCCTGGGAGACCAGTTCTCTCCAGAAGGAATTTGGGTATAGAGCGCTGTGGCGCAGGATCAGCTAGCTCCAGGCGCAGACAGAAACCGGAAGGGTCCTGTCCTGTAATAAGATTTTTTAAAGTTAAAACTTTTTTGAAATTGTATTTACTTTCATAATATGTGTAAGTTTGCCTAAATGTTTCTGGGTACCACGTGTATGCAGTGCTTGAAGAGGCCAGGAGATGGCATCAGATCCCCTGGAGCTGTAATTGAAGACAGCTGTGAGTGGCCACGTGGGTGCTAGGAACAGAATCCGGTCCTCTGGAAGAGTGGCCAGCGCTTTGAACCTCCGAGCCACCTCTCCAGGCTGTGTGTAATCAGATTTTGAAGTGTCTCTCCGTACAATCGTTCTCTGCTTCTCGAATTTTTCTCAGTGCTTGGCTTGGATGAATGAACCTTTTGACTTCCCACTGCCTTACATCTATCTGCCTTCTGTCATAGCATGTACCACATATACCACATGTACCACATGTACCACATGTAGCACAAAGGTGGGTAGGGGAGACAAATACAGGTGACATTTTGTACTTTTGGTAAAAATAAAAACTACAGTAATGTCAAAACAAACTAAAACAAAGCAAAACAAAAAAACCAACCTGATGCACACACGGAGAATGAACTCAAAACACACCACAGCCAAGCTGTTTCTAAAGACTACTTTGACATTTTAGGGACTATCACACACAGTTTGAAGCCATGATCAAAGCACCTGGAATCATAATATTCTTTTGGTGGCAAATGTCATATTACGTTTTTAGGGCATTACGTCAATTTGGTATTTCACGTATTATTAATAATGCCTCATTACATAGAATTATTACTAAACTGGCAATTAAGTGAATGTGAAGGACCCATATGCTGCACTGCTCCTAACATTTCAATTACAAAACTCACGTCAGATGTCTTCCAGTGTTCATAACAATGGTACCAAGCAACCTCCTGGTCAGAACCACACAGATGAATTGTTTTGCAGCATGAGCTATTGGCATGAAGTCATTTTGCACCATTTTCCTGGTTTTAGGGAACTGAGGAATCTCTGTCTGGGTAGCAGCATAACATTGGCGAATCCTGCCATCTACTCTTGCTATAGGAAGCCTTAGGTGCCACCTAGGCTTCTTGGTTGACTTTTCTACTCCTTCCTTTGCTTTGAATAACAACACAGAGACCTTTATATTTATTAGTAAGCTTCAGGCACAATAGCTGGGCAGTTTCTGAGATAATCTAACTAGGCTATGCTGGCCTGAACTACTTCCCAGCCACATGGCCAATTACCTGCCGTCTTCGTCTCCTCCGGCACCTCTTCATTCGTGTCCCGGCGAGTCCCTGGTCCCACTAGAGAGCTGCTCCTTCTATCTCTGGATTCAGAAGTCCCACCTCATCTGCTGCTGCCCAGTTATAGGTTATTCAGCTCTTTATTTGATCAGTGGAAGGGGATGGAGAACAATGTTCTACAAATACTAAGTCAGAACATGTTTCATGATACAGAAACATCCCCCAACACCACAGAGGCTCTTTCTTTCTCTTCACTTCACATTTTCCCCTCCAAATGAGTAAGCCTCAGACAGTAGCTTTTTCACCTTTCTATGTACATGTTCCATGTTCACTTTCTTCCATCACCAATTCTGTCTTTTGGTTGTTTATAAATGTTAGTGCTGCAATGATATGGTATGTCTGCCTGGGGACTTAAACACAAACTCAAATGACACCTTGAAAAGGGTCTCTGTGAGGCCATTCCAGAGTGAACTCTTATAGGATTCAGTCACTCCCTTTGTTCTTTTGTGGTGGATAGTAGAGACCTTAATCAGAGTCATATGTCCCTGCAGGCTCATGTGTTTAAACACTTGGTCCTCAGTTGATGACATATTTGGGGGTCTAAATGATGGAAGCAGGGTTGTAGGGGGAGCCTTTGAAGGTTTTAGCTTAACTCTGAGCCCAATCTAGTCTTTGATTCCTCCTGCTAGGGAGAATCAGCCACCTCCCACTCCCACTAACACCTCTGAGCCTGCTGTCTTTCCTTTCTTGCTGTGGTGAGCTGAAAGCTCTGGAAACTGTGAGCTAAAAGTATCCCATCATCCCTCCGGTGGTTCCTGGTAGGTGTTCTAGTTACAGTCACGAGAACATTGGTGGATCCTGAGAGTAAGCTGTTAAGCCAGCGAGCAAGGATTAACTTAACCCACCCTTGTGCTGTGGCTTCTTAAGGTAAATACTTCATTTCCCTCCCCACTTACAACACACTGAGCAACAGTAGCTGGTTCTCAGGCCACGCCCTTATCCCCTGTATGTCATCTTATGGGTGGTTCCTTCAGGCCACGCCCTCATCCCCTGTATGTCATCTTATGGGTGGTTCCTTCAGGCCACGCCCTCATCCCCTGTATGTCATCTTATGGGTGGTTCCTTCAGGCCACGCCCTCATCCCCTGTATGTCATCTTATGGGTGGTTCCATTAGTTGAGGTTGGGAAGCCTGACTCAGCTTGTTTGCAAATGATAAAATTCCAACCCAAATAAATGTTTATAAGAATTTCAATGTATTAATTTACAATTACATTTTCACTTGCCTTGGGACAGAGCTATACTGACTTCTCTGTTCAAAGCACACTATGTTCTGTTTGGAAAAACTAGAGACACTTAACCAAGGGCCATAAGTTTCACTCACCAAACACTTGCTGAGCCTTAAGATAAGATATATTTTTAGGTCCTCAAAGGATTCATGATTTAGAGGTCTAGAATTATGTTGGATTCCTATACTGTATACTTAAGATATGATACCAATTTTACATTTAAAATACAACAAAGGCATGTTCATACCTCTGGGGATGAAGGTGAGAACTGATAATTGATCTACCCATGTTGGTCAAAATGTTTTTAGCTTAAGTAATGTAGAATGAAGGAGTATTAAACTGATGAAGACAGAGGGACTGAGGTATGTACTGAGGTATGTTCTGAGGTATGTACATATGGAGAAGAAACAGCAAGACCCATTCAAGGATATGCTGACTGTTCAGACTGATGTGTGCTTGAAGAATTGAGGGCAGAGCAAGGAATTAAACTTCTCCCATTAATTTTTCAAGTGTGTGTGTGTGTGTGTGTGTGTGTGTGTGTGTGTGTGTGTGCGCGCGCGTGTGTGTGTGTGTGTGTGTGTGTGTGTGTGTGTGTGTGTGAGTGACAGCATGTTGTGGAGGTCAGAGGACCACTTGGAGGCTTGGTTCTCTCCTTCACCATTGGATTGGACTCAGATAGCCAGGTTTGGCAAAAAGTGCCTTTACCCAACTGGCCCCGTTAAATTTTGTTGTGGTGGTGGTGTTGCTGTTGTTGTTATTGATAAAATACTTCAACAAATAGTTCACATGGCAGTATGAACCGCATACATGCAACTCCCACCTGAGTTTAGTACGTCAGCATTTTGCCACTTTGAAAAGAGATGAAGCTGTATTCCCAAGTCCTCTTCCTTCTCTTCATCCTTGGGAGGGTATCATTACTGTGCATGGAATTTTGTTTCCTGTGTGTGTGTGTGTGTGCGTGTGTGTGTGTGTGTGCACTTACATGTACACATGTTGTACATGAGTTTGTACTTGTTTGTTGACAAATATGTTGAGGGACACACATGAGTGCGAGTGTGGAAGCCAGAGTTCGAAATTCTAGTCAGCTGGTGAGCTCCAGGTTCAGTGAAAATTCTTTTTATTCCTTTTATTTTTTAAAATATTTATTTATTTTATTTACATGAGTACACTGTAGCTGTCTTCAGACACACCAGAAGACAACATTGGATCTCATTATAAATGGTCATGAGCCACCATGTGGTTGCTGGGAATTGAACTCAGGACCTCTGGCTAAGAGTAGTCAGTACTCTTAACCGCTAAGCCATCTCTCCAGGTCCCTCAGTGAGAATTCTTATCCCAAAAGAAACTGACAAAAACATCCAATGTAGATCTCTGGTCTACACACGCTTGCATGCACTTGGGTGCATTTACATACCCATTTGTACTTGCACACCTATGTGTACACATGTTCACACAGGAACAAAGAGAAAGAAAGCAAGAGAAAGCAAGCAAGAAAGGAAGGAAGGAAGGAAGGAAGGAAGGAAGGAAGGAAGGAAGGAAGAAAGAGAAAGAAAGAACCAACTCTGAGATTAACATTTTAAGTTTAGGTGCAGACGTGGGGTTGGAGAGATGGTTTAGTGGCTAAATGCAGGAGACATGCAGCAAACAGAAGCAGGAATCTGTTTTCGCTTGTCCATTGCCAATAAATTGTCTTCTTCTGGAATGTCCAGGACACTTTCAGAGCTTCTCCAAAGAGGCCATCTGACTCCCTCCTTGTGGAAAAACCCACGCTGTATTGCCATCATCCTACAAGTGGCCCTGGTCACACCTGTCCAAAACGTATTTGTCACAAATGAAGACTTAGACATGATGCAAAGTGCAGTTAAGGCACAACTTGTGCTATGGCTTGGGAGGTGGATCAGCCAACAAAGTGCTTGCAGATGTGAGGACCTAGTTTGGACCTCCAGCACACAGAAAAGGCTAGGTCAGTGTGGTGGCCAGCATTTAATACCAGCATCAGGAATTGAGGGAAGTAGACACCCCCCCCCCCCCCAGCAAGGTGGCTAGCTAGACTAGCTGCCTCAGTGAGCTCTGGGCTCAGCAAGACAGGCTCCTATCTCAAATAACACCATGGAAAACCACCAAAGAGGACACCTGCTGTCAACTTCTGGCCTCCAAACTCGCAGCACACACATGTGCTCCCATGCACACCACATAATATCTGGACACTGCATATACATATACATATACATATACATATACATATACATATACATATACATATACATATACATACATATATATACATATATGTATATATATATATACCACACATAAACACACACACACACACACACACACACACACACACACACACACACTCATGCAAAAATGATGACTTGAGCCATGTCAGATGGGACTTATTTTTTTACATACCAATCTTGCTCCCCCCAAACCATCTCTAATCTTTGAGAATCACTGTGTTCTTAATTTTGAGAAGGCTACATGAATGGAATCAGGTAGGATCTACACAGTCAAAGCTTTATCACTCAAGTTGATATCCATGTTTTTGCATGAATCAGTAGTTGGTTTCTCTTTGTTACTGAGTGGAATTTCATGGTATGGATGTGCCACTTTTTTTTTAACCATTCACTTATAATGGGACATTTTTTGTTGTTATTAGTGGGTTTTGGGCCATTACTATAAAAGCCACTGTGAAAAATTCATACAGCTTTTAGTGTTTTCAGACATATTTCTTTATTTGGGATAAGGGCCCAGTGTTTAATATACTGAAAAATTTTTAGAGACATTGTCCAGCCACGTGTGTCCCATCGGTGGTATTAGGAGACACTGGGGCTTGGCTTGAGTATAGCACACACCTATAATTTGAGCACTTGGGAGCTGAAGGATGGAGGATCTTGAGTTCAGTGCCAACCTGGGTTACATAGCAAGACTCAGTCTTGAAACAAAACAAAGAAAACAAAGCACACATGTGCAAAACCTGGAGAAAGCCAGCTTGATTTGGGTAACTAGGTCACTAGGTCACCTGTCTGGGGGGATGAATTATCTGTAGGAGTCTGCTGCCTCCTGTTGCTTTCTAACTTCCAATCAAGAACTCAAACTCTCAAACCCTCAGCCGTGATCATGGCTGAGCGTCAGTGAAGGACTGTTTCCTCGCTGAGTAATCACTTTATCCGTAATTGAAGATCTGCCCTTCACTATCTCCACCTTGAGTGAAGCTCTCCCCTGGTTCCTCCGAATCACCCTATAGCTGTCTCCATGAAAACGGCAGCAGGACCCACTTGAAACGCAGGTGGCTTTTCTTTAAACCTCACACCGATCAAAGTGCTTAATGTCCCATTTGTCCTGTTCTCAACGCTAATTAGAGTCCCTAAATCCAATCTCTTCAGTGTATTTGTCATGAGCATGTTAATACTCTCTTCTGTTTGGTGCTCTAAACAAATTTATGCTTAGGATCCTCAAAGATAAATATAACTGGAGACATTATTTTATTTCTTTTTTTAACAAATTTATTTAAACCACCGAAATTCTGGAAATTAAACTTGACATTCTTCATTTAACAGAGACTTCAAGTGACAAGAACTCATTGCAGTTAATACAAGAGCCCACAGGCTCTCAGTCTCCTAAATTTGATTTAGAATGGAGAGTTGCAGGGTTTTCTTGCTTCCCAGAAGTGAGATGCATGCAGATTTCTTCTCAGCCCCAGGTCAGGGCTCCCTCCTCTCCCTTGCTCTCACCAAGTTGACTTCTAGTCAGAGAGTTGTGGTGTTTTATGGGATCAAGAAATTGATTTCTATTTGTTTTTGTTTTATGTGCATGGGTGTTTTGCTTGCATGTATGTTTGTGTACATGTACCTATCTACCCTTGGAGACCAGAAGAAGGTACTAGATGCCTACAGTCTTAAACTGTAGTTACAGACAATTGTGAGATGCCATATGGGTGCTGGGACTTGAACCTGGGTTCCCTGGAAGATCAGCCAGCTGTTGAGACATCTCTCCAGCAAGCTGCTGTTTAGAACCTAACTGGTTAGGGTGAGTCAGGTTGGAGCAATTAAACAGCCCCAGACATATCACTGCTTAGCACAGGGAAAATACTGGTTTGCTCATATGACATTCTTTGTAGATCCTCAACACAGACTCATCTTCCATAAAGACAGGAGTGGATATAGAACCAGCTCATGCAAGTTCTTGCCCCTCTACTCAAGGACTCTCTCTGCTCCTGGCTGTCATTTCAGGGCCCACCACCACATTCTTAAGAATGCAGCTTTCAGAAGAAACCCAGAAGTGAAGAGGAACCTCAATTTCTGTCAACCAGAAATGGGAAAGTGTGTACCCATAGGAGAATACCCAGGATGAACATTTGACACATATTACCCGGGCTCAAGTTCTATGGGAGAAAACCCAGTCCTGGTCAACTGACTGCCCAATTGCAAGAAAATCCTGGAGACTGGGCAGTTTAGAGTGGAAAGAGGGGGGAAAGGCAGAGAGAAGACTCCAGGTGACTAATAGCCAGTCAGTGACCAACGTCCACACATCGCCCTCTGCCCCACAGTCTTGCCCACACAGCTGGTGTTTAGATGAAGAAGTTTCTGATGAAGAAGGGAACCTGTGCGCCTGCCGACTGATGTATGCAGCACGTGCCTGTATGGAGCACACCGGCCACCCCCACCCGCCATCGCCCCCATCCCTTCTCACAAGGACGAGCAGAAGTAAGCCATGGCTGTAACCTGCAGCTGAGTGCAGCCTCAAGACCCATGCTCCTCAGGGCCCGTTCCCATTTCTGGAAAGCCTGTCAGATCTCTACCAGAATAGGGCACAGAGTAGTTTCTGGAAAATTGTAGATTATTTCATGTATCCTATGTGGCTACGGAAGTATGTGGTAAGAAGTCAATTCAGTTGTACGGACAAAGGGAGAAAAAAACAGTGTCCTATCCAACTACTGGAGATCATGGACATCTCAGAAAGTGGAGGCTGCCCTTGAAGTAAATTCTCACAGAGAGATCACAGAAGCAGGGCGGGGAGGGCTCTGAGTGCCACATCACCTCCCGATAAGGGACCCGGGCACAGGCGCACTCCTTTATTACTAACCCACCCCTTGTTGCGGTAAGAGCTGATGCGGAACCGGTGCACAAATTTGCTTCCCCTCTGCCCTTGGCGCAAGGGCAGCCACACAAAATGGGATTAATTGGGATTATGGGGGCTTTGGCTGCTACTCAAGGATGAATGCTTAATTTATGTCTCAGTGGTCTTGACTCCTGCCTGATTAAACCGGCTCATTCAGACACTATTGTTTGCCAAGGACTTTCCTTTCAGAGTGGCTACAGGTGGCGCTTTTCTGCGACAGACTTTTGTTGCATTCAGGGCTTGGCTTTAATGGATTGCGGTGATACCACCTTTCCCTCAGAAATAGCTAAAAGCACAAACAAAGTCAAAGGTTCTTCCTGCCACGTTTCTAGGCTTTTGTTGTGACGACTAATGTGACGACTAAGTGTCAACAGGTGTGACTGCTTCGAGACCACAAGTCGTAGTGGAGGTGGAGTTGCAACTGGGCTCCAGAAAAGAACTCTTCTTAGAAACAACACCTCTGAGACCAGCCCTTAATACTGACAGATGCCTTATCTGCTCTGTTTCAAATCTCTCTCTCTCTCTCTCTCTCTCTCTCTCTCTCTCTCTCTCTCCCATCCCTTCCCTCTGTGTGTGTGTGTGTGTGTGTGTGTGTGTGTGCATATGTGCACTCGAGTCTGTGAAAGTATACTATGCTATGAAGGTCACTTCTTTCAAGAGTCAACTCTTCCTATCACATAGAATCCTGGGAGTGAATTTGGAACACCAGACTCAGCAGCAATGCCTTCGCCTGCTCAGCCATCTTGCAGCCCCTTTCTTCCTGTATTTGAGACAAAGTCTCTTGATGAACCCAGAGCTTGTAGTGTTGGGCAGATTGGTTGGTCCCAAATTCCCACAATCCAATAGTCTCCATTCTGCAGTGCTGGGGTTGTGTCCCACACCACCTGGCTTGGTTTTTACGTGGGTGCTGGATGGTATCTTAACTCTGGTTCTCATAACCACATAGCAAGCACTTGACCCATGAAGCTGATGGCCCTGGCCATTCCTTCCCCTTAGCCATGTGCTCCACTGAACTAAAAGCTCTTTGTGGCAGGCATGGGCTCAATGGGTCCCAGAGAGAAAACGGTGCTGAGGACCACCTTCTGGGACAATGCTGGGTTTGTTCAGGAACCTCCCCTGATGTAGATGAGGGCTTGGGCTTATGGCTGAAGGCCGCTGCAGTCTGACCCACACTGTTATTTGCAGTGATGGGGAATGGTGGGGCGTGGCAGTGACTTTTCTTCTGCCTGGGCTTAAATAAATGCTGTTGGAAGGCCTGAGCTGGCTTGATGGGTTTAGCCATGTGGTTGACTCGCCTCGGGCTGATTAAGCAATTTTTAGCCACTTTGATATTTTCTTATTGCCTTGACCCCCGGGGTTGTCTAAAGGGCCAAATAGATTTGGAAAAATCCATCCTTCAGTGTAAAGACCTTCATGCAATTTCCAGAAGCCACACAAACATGTTCAGAGGCAAATAAGCCCTTAGAGTACATAGATCAAGAGAAATGTTTTGATTAAAAAAAATAGTGCTTTAAGAAAATTTTGTCTGGGACTTTCTAGCCTAAGTAAAGATGAAGCTTTTACCACAGACTAACATGACAGAGACTTGTCTACTAGCCACGTGACATGTAATTAGTTAATTAATTAGTTACTATAATTATAGAAACTTGTTTCTCAGCATCAAGTACAAATTGCTACAGAGATCATTAATACCAATCCTGTATTTTGTATTGTTTGGGATACAGCAACATTGAACAGTAATACCATTTCTCCTGGCTTTATGTAAAGAAAAACAGCTAGTAAAACAAAATCCTTTGTCTGAGAAATCTACCGTATTATATTCTGGAGAATGTGTGGTGGCGTATTCAGATTCTGTTTTTTGGTGAGGATTCCATAAGTTTAAAGAACTTTATGGGAGGTGCAATTATAAGCATATTTTGGTGTTAATTAAATATTACTTTAACTTTTATAAGGTATCATGTAACCTCCCCCAGCCTTGAAGCAGACTGATTCAGACTTTGCTGTCACTGAAATGAGATCACCTGCGGTGTAGCCTTCCAACTTAGCTTTTATTGTTATATCATCTGCAGCTGTACTTCGCCAAAATCCTGCCGCCTGCTGAGATACCCTGAGACATTCCGGAGACACGATACATCCTGCACGTTGCACGTCGTCTTCAGGCTGGACCCAAGCGCCAAGAACAGATTGGCGGGGATTGGTGGGGATTCCATAATCCTTATGGAATTCTCTTTATAAGCACAAACTTCCAATAAACTTTGGGGCCTTGAACAGAGTACGTTTGTCTTGGCCTCCATATTTCTCTAGACCGTTCTCTCCCATACAGCTCCAGCGTCCCCCTCAGGAACCCAGTTAGCATAGGCCGCAGGCAGCTTACAGTATCATCTCCTGAAAATACTTTGATGATACAATTTAGGATTTAATCAAGTGGAGAGTGGATGCAAGTGGACTTGATTAGCTCAATCTGACTACGAGGAAGGATAGGGATCCCAGGGAGACAGGTGAGAGCAGATGAGCATAGAAGGGAAAGCAGTCAGCACCGTCCGTCAAACAACTTAAAAGTTAGAGAGAAAGTAGAGAAAGAGATGTCGCTGCGATCAGAATTAGCAAATGTGAAAGTTACCATCTGTGCTGGTTCAGATGAAGGCTCTCAGGGAGGCCGCACAGAGGCAGGGAGAGGATGCCCTGAGTCTTGTGGGAAAATACCCTGGGCACACTGACTGGAAAGTGTCCCTCCCCAGAGACTTTGCATGTCAATAAATACACATATTTAGGTGAGGTTTTATTTTTTCATTTCTTTTTGTTTTGCTATGAGAAATCATACTGAAAATTTTTTCATTTAAATTTTAGGTTTTGCATTCAAGTCTGGTCCTGGGTTAAAAAACTCAAGTGAAGAAGCCTGGATTATAGACCATCTGGGGCTTCACATTACACACATCACACATATCACACATATCACATATATCACACACATCACACACATTACACATATCACACACATCACACATATCACACACAGCACACACATCACACATATCACACACATTACACACATCACATATATCACACACATCACACACATCACACACATTACACACAGCACACATATCACACACATTACACACATCACATATATCACACACATTGCACACATCACACACATCACATACATTAACACACATCACATATATCACACACATCACACACATTACACACATCACACATATCACACACAGCACACACATCACACAATCACACACATTACACACCTCCAGTGCCCCACCCCCTCGAGGTCTCTCACACCAACATCTAAGGATTGGCTAAATGAAGTGGCAAGTGCCCACCCCTGTCCCAGAGTCCCAGGGCCAGGCCAGGACTGAGGTGTTGAGTCACATCAATGAAGAATTGGGAGATGGGTCTTTAAATCTTGCCTCGTACCTACATACAGACATCACCATCTCGTGGTTTGGTTGTGTGATTATAACTTCCTCCATGTGTTGGTCCTTTCTCAGGTTCTTTATAACCAAAGCACAAGTCCAGCAAGGAGCAGGGCTGGGAATCAAGGTGAGCCTAGGCTCTATAAAGGAGTTTCACACGGTGGCTTTGGATTGCTGGGATTCAGTATCCCTATTTAACTATAGAGAGTGACCAGTGCATTATCACAAAGGCAAAACTAATCCATCAAAGCATTCAGAACAGCTCCCGGCTTAGTAAACCTGAAATAAATATTAGGAGAACAAACACCATTATGTTGACATTTGGGAAGTGCTGTGTGAGCGGTTAGATATGTTGATTCCAGTCACTGGAAACAAAGAAGCCTACAAAGTGAGATTTGATTTCTCTTTTGTTAGCACTGAGACATTAATTTTTCAAGCTGATACCCAGAATAGACCTTGAACGTTAACCTAATATACCAAGAAATAAAACCACTAGTCAAAATAGCAGGAGCATCATAAACCATAGATATTATCTTTATATATTTTTAAATGCTTATAACAAAATCACTTCTTTTCATTACATGTTTATGTAATGAAAGAATTTCATACAACCACACTGATTTTAGTGTCTTTTTAGTGTTTGGAAAATGTATAACAATCTTCAAGTTGAGCCATGACTTCTAAGTTTCTGAATTCACAGAGATAGAGAAAGCCATTCTCCTACTTGCCTGGGCTCTGACAAAATGCTCATCTCTGAACAGAGTACAAGGTACAGGGTGTTGGTACATCTGCAACACCTACAGAGATGATAAAAGGCAGAGGTCAAGTCCTACTCATACACACTGTGTGCTTCTGCTGGGCTCTTCTTTAGCATTTCCTTTTATTCATGTCTATAGTTTCTTTGGCAAGATGCCTTCGAAAGCTAGCCTGGCCATTAGTGGCTCCACAGTAGACACTTGGTTGTCTTTTATTTCTCTATGGGTCCATTGTCTGCATGGTCTATGCAATAGGATATGGAGGGCTGCTTAGAGCAAACAAAATGCACTGTTTCAGCTTGAGAGACGTGTTGGCAGCAAAGGACATTTTAGAATCACCTCTTGAGGAGGGAAAGCTCTGTCAGGTGTCATGGAACAGGGAGGGAAAGCCCCCAAGGAGAAATGCAGGCCCTGTATGGGCAGAGTAGGAAGAGGCAGGGAATGGGGCAGTGGGCAACCACTCTTCAATTCTGAATCCTTGTCAACAGCTCCGAGAATGTGCCAAGAATTCATCTTAGGGCTATCAAGGACACTATCAGAGGCAGTGAAGATGGACTGTCACATGCCCAGCAGGAGTCAAGGGAACACTTGCTTTGGATATTCGGGATTCCTTTTTCTCCAACCAGTGGTCTCAGTCCTGCTTTCAAGCTGCCTACCACATAGAAGTTAGAAAATGGTCCATGTGGTGATCTTAAGATGCTCCTTCTGGGGGACTGGAGAGATGGCTCAGCGGTTAAGGGCACTGACTTCTTCCCCAGAAGTCCTGAGTTCAATTCCCAGTGGATCACAACCATCTGTAATGGGATCCCATTCCCTCTTCTGGTGTGTCTAAAGACAGCTACAGTGTACTCATATAAATTAAAAAGAAGAAGAAGAAGAAAAGAAGAAGGAGGAGGAGGAGGAGAAGGAGAAGGAGGAGGAGGAGGAGGAGGAGGAGGAGGAGGAGGAGGAGAAGGAGAAGGAGGAGAAGGAGAAGAAGAAGAAGAAGAAGAAGAAGAAGAAGAAGAAGAAGAAGAAGAAGAAGAAGAAGAAGAAGATCCTTCTGACAATGAATTAGAGCATAGAACAGTATGGTTGTGGCAGGCGCCTATAATACCAGCACTTGGGAGGCAGAGGCAGGCAGATCTTTGTGAATTCAAGGCCAGGTTGGCCTAAAAAAAAAGTGAGTTCCAGGACAGCCAAGGCTATGAAGGGCTTGCCTACATGTAGGTACAGTACCTGCAGAGGCCAGAAGAGGGCGTCGGATCCCCTGGGACTGGAGTTACAGATGACTGGGAGCCTCCACCTAGGAACTAGGAATCGAACCCTGATCTTCCGATGGAGCAATCAGTACTCTTCAGTGATGAGCCCCCTCCAGCCCAGTAGTTGTTACTTTTGTAACAACTTGTAACAAGTTGTCTTGGTAGAACAACAACTCAAGGATACCAACCATAATAAGAAGGACATTCCCTTTGGACATCAACTGAAGTTAATTAATTTTCAAAAATGTGTCTCATAGCCACGCTGGGCGGTGGTGGCACACGCCTTTAATCCCAGCACTCAGGAGGCAGAGGCAGGCGGATTTCTGAGTTCGAGGCCAGCCTGGTCTACAGAGTGAGTTTCAGGACAGCCAGGGCTATACAGAGAAACCCTGTCTTAAGAGAGAGAGAGAG
The DNA here is from genome assembly GCA_902729485.2 of Mus minutoides. NCBI lineage: Eukaryota > Metazoa > Chordata > Mammalia > Rodentia > Muridae > Mus > Mus minutoides. The sequence goes on from LR749636.1 coordinate 173,838, forward strand.
AGAGAGAGAGAGAGAGAGAGAGAGAGAGAGAGAGAGAGAGAGAGAGAGAGAGAGAGAGAAAAGAGAAAATAAAAAAAGAAAAAGAAAAAAAAGAAAAAGAAAAGATAAATGAGTGAAATCCCAGCACTTGGGAGGCAGAGTCAGGCAGATTTATGAGTTCGAGGCCAGCCTAGTCTACAAAGTGAGTTCCAGGACAGCCAGGGCTACACAGAGAAACCCTGTCTCGAAAAAAAACATAAAACAAACAAACAGACAAAAATGTGTCTCATGTGTGGAGGGCCTCATGAAGGGTGAAGTCGAGACTGAAAGATCCTTGCTAGCTGCCTCTGTCAACAAGCAGACAGGGGTGTCAGTGAATTATTGAAGTGACTCCCGAGAACTTGGCATTTCTTTGTTCTTACACCATTTATTTCTAGGAACATGTCATTGCTATAGAGGACAGAGGAGCATTTAGTGGCCTGAAGTCAGCCTGTGGCATCCTAACCCCTAGGAGTCAAAGAGCCTAACACTGTAGATAAGATTTAAAAGGGGGCTAGACAGCCCAGCGGCAAATGTTAACATTGCCTGTCATGCGTGTTAAAAGGCTAGTAATCAAATCTCATGCCTCAGAGAGTGAGAGGCGATGGCCAAGACAAGCCATCTCTCCCCATTTCCTAAGCTCTTGTGCCCAAATCAGGGCATAACCCCAGTCAGAGGGTAGGGAGAACGCTAAGTATTTACCCTGGTCCTCTGAAATCACACAGCCTTCTGTGGCTCAGGACCTCAGGGGCAGATGCTGCTACCCAAAGAAAAAGAGTCCTCAGTGCTGGGAAAAATGACTGCTGTAGTGACTAAGGAGGCTGTGAGTTATAAACCGGGCAAGCCTGAGGCTCCCCCATGTCACCAGAGCCTCACCTTCATGTCGCCCCATGTTGTGTTCCCCTATGTCACCACCTCAGCCACCTGGAAAGAACAGAAGCTTTTGATCCCACATCTGCATCCTTCCCCCACATCCCTCTTTGCAGCCTCTTATTCCCGCTTCTATTGGATCCCATCAGGATCCCACTGTACTGTCTTGATAAGAGGCATTGTCCCTTTGGTGCTTCTAGAAACTTCCTAGGAATGTGGCAAGACTAGTTGTCGTCCCTGTCACCTCTCTTCATCCTTTCTCTTGCCCTCTTTCTCTACTTGACTACCTGATTATCCTTATAGTGAACCAGAGCTGGTCAGACAATACTCTTGTGCCCAGCTGCCTCTCAAACTGCCCTCTGCTTACCCTCAGAGCTGTTCACAGAGAGCAAGTGTCTCCCTTTCTCAGCCTGGTGGCTATCTTCCCGATTCATCCTCTGTGCTCTAACTCCTCAGAGTCCTAAACTACCTCCATGTGACCTCACGTGGCTCTGCCCCTCACCGTGGGGCCACCTACCCTCTCCTTTTTTGTTATTTGCATCTGAGAGCCTCCTTCCCTCAGCTCCTTCCCTCAGCTCCTTCCCGCAGCTCTTTCCCACAGATTCTGACCCAGCTTTCTGGGGGGGGGGGAGGCTGATGGGCTCTGGGGTTCCTCTCAGCATAGTTCTCAAATGTGCTAAGTTCTCAAATGTGTGAGTCCAGAACTGCTGTGTGGGTGGCTCCTCCTGCAGAGTCTCTTAAAGGTGTCTCAGATACAAGATGGCCAGATCTAGAGTCTTCTGCTCCCCTTCATGGCTGTTCCCTTCCAAATCTCAGAACGTCAACCCCCCACTCCAGTAACATGCCTTGTCTTTCTCTTCCTCGCTCCGTCTGCTAAAGCCATCTCCTTGCGCCATCAGTTCTGTTAGGATGAACCTTGAACATGCTGTCCAGGACCCTGTCCAAGGCCTCATTTTGAAACTCCAGCCCTTCATCTTCACTGCCATCACCAAACTCAGTCTTCCCCTGGCAACCCCATCCTGACAGCCAGGGCAAGGCAGTTTCTAGAGACAAAATGGACTCCACTGGACAAGCAACTCCAGGAGGGAGAAGCTGCAGGCTTGCACAAAACAAGTAGCATTCCCCAAGCCTTCCATATAAACCCCAAATAACCTCTTCCCTTTTGACCAACACTCTTTTCCTACCTCAGAAATCTAACAAATTCCACCCCTGAAGTATTTCAAAGTTTCGTTCCTTTCACGGCCACCACCCATGAGAATGCAGCCACCCTTCACTGTGGCCATACAGCCAGTTCCTGGCCACTCTCACTTCTATCCCCTGCTGATATTAACTTGACTCTTAAATAAAATTGATTCTCTTATGCAAAGGCTGGGAGCTCATTTTCAGGCCTTGGTGGGATTCCATGATTTCTGTTTAGGGTTTTTCAGTTACACCTCAATTCACCGGTGAGAGGTTGGTCCCAGCCCACACCTGTGTCTCATGTCTCTTTAGGTCTAAGGCTGTGTGTGGTACACCCCACTACCCAACCTCATTTTAATCCAAGCTTTTCCCAACCTTAGGCCCTATAACACCAATTCTTCCCTTGCAACGCTCACTCTTCCCATTTTTGACTGCCTGGTAGCTATCAGCTTTTCTCATGATTTGATAGAAATGTCACATTTTCGTGGAAATGTTCTCAACTTTCCAGTCACAGTTGGGCTTCTAATTACACTGTGCCCAGTTCTTTTTTTTTTTTTTCCATTTAGCTTAGTATACTTTTATAGCTTTGGCTATTTGTCTTGTCACTGTGACCAAACTCGTGAGAGAAACAGAAGGAGGGAGATTTATTTTGGTTCAGAGTTCAGAGTGTGGCCCTCTGGGTAGGGGAGGCATCCTGATAGGTGTGGATTGCTCCATGGAAACTGGTGGCTGTAGCAGTGGCTTGTCACATGGTACCCCGAAGGGCACATAGAGACAGGCCCGAAGGGAGGGATGAATATCACGATCCTTAAAACTCACTTTCAGAGACTCACCTCTATAAGCCATGTTGCCAGCCCCAAATTTTCAAACTAAGGAGCCTGTGGCAGACATTTCATGTTAGACCATTACTTTATAAAGATGCTATGTGTTTACCTGTTAACAGTCTTGCTACCCATAAGGTCAAGGATTATGTGTGCCTTGTACTTATAGCCAGAGTGTAGATCCAGGCTTCTTTAATGTGCCTCTTAAGGACCACGCACTAGTCAGAGAGTAGCCAAATTCTGAACACCCACCCCCCACCACCACCCATGGAAGGTGATCTCTACAAATTAGAACAGTTAATCATGTTGGCACTGTAGATGGTATTATTATTTCCCCATAATATCCTCAAATGAATTATTATGTTCTTTGTAATTGTTAAGCTCAGGAGACAAGGTTCCTGCAGACCAAGGTCTTAGCTTAATGATTGAATGTGCTATGTCTCCTATCAGCTTAGAGGACTTGCAAGAACTTGATATTTGGCTGGTGGATAAGCAGTCCCAATCATCTGCCGCCAACACGTAGAGACAGGCTCACAGGAGCACGGGGGCCTGGCTCTCCAGCCAAAGTCACATAAAGTATTGTATGAGGTGTGTCAGCTGTAAACATGTCGTACAGGCACTGCCTCTCTGTGGGACTGACAAGGGGTGTCAGGGCTCCAGTCCTGCAGTTGTGAGACCTTGAGCGCATAGTCTTTCTCAGGCTCATCTTCCTTATCTCGTAGAATAGAGATAGTGATAACCTTGTCTACTTGCTTCATGTGCTCCATATTGAGAACCCTCTCCCTGCCAGAGCCTGTAACAGATCTGCTGATCTAAGGCTCTCCCCACATCCTTTCAACAGTCTCAAGAAATTGCCGTCATCCTTACTCCATCCACAAGATGCCAGAGACCCCCCTCACATCTGCCCAAACTCACAGATGGCTAAGAAAGCATTGGAACTCTGGTCTGAAGCCACATTTATGCTCTTTCTATCCTGTGTAAGGCTTTGTTACCCAACAGCAAGGCGCCATTTACTAGCTTAAGAAAATGCAGTGCAAAGTGTCACAAGTATCATTAGATGTCTTTGGGTTTCATGTATGGGGACAGAACATCTGCATGGTTACAAAGAACATCTCAGAACAAAAGGGAGAGTGGGATGGCCTCGTTGCTCAAAAGACGTTTGTTTCTTTGACTGATGCAACTGTCCATAAACCAAGGGGTGATTTCATAGCTTTGAATTTTGTTTATATGATAATGATTTTTAAAAGAAACATATCCGGGGGCTGGTGAGATGGCTCAGCAGCTAAGAGCACCCGACTGCTCTTCCGAAGGTGATAAGTTCAAATCCCAGCAACCACATGGTGGCTCACAACCATCCGTAACGAGATCTGGCTCCCTCTTCTGGAGTGTCTGAAGACAGCTACAGTGTATTCACATATAATAAATAAAATAAAATAAATCTTAAAAAAAAAGAAAGAAACATATCCATTAGATAAAACAAGAAATAGCTCTATGTGAGGCACAGTTGCAAGTCTACTGTGAGGCGTGGCCACAGCAGCTAAAACTAAAACACTTTTGTCAGAGTGAGTTAGCAATGCATATTGTATGACGTGGAACCCCTGGCACATTCATCATCCTTCTGTGGACCATCTCAAACCCCTGGAGAACTGGCAGACTCTCTCTAGCTTCCCTAAGTGTGTGCCACCACCCTTTACCATCTCCCTGTGCCGTTGGCTCTAGCCTGAGTGGTCTCACTGACCTATAAGTGTGTGTGCTCTAAGGCCCAGAAGAGGTAATGCCTTTTTCTCATATAGAGTCAGAGAGACAACCCTCTATCTTAAACCTTCATTGCAGAGGAGAATGCGGGAGACCAGTGGAGTGAGGAAACAAGGCAAGGACAAAGGCCTTATCTAGTGTCTGAGCAAGTACTAGGGCAAAGCCTGTGGCTCTCCATTCAGTACTTCATCCTCCTGCCATGAAGAATTTGTTTTAATGTGACTGGAACTGTTAAAACATGGGGAGAGACCTCCGGTTCCCTTCTTCTTCTAGTCCTCTGTGGGAAGACAGGCTCCAAATTGTCTCTGGCTCTGTGACTCTCTTTGGCTAATAAAAAGTATGTGTGTCCATGACACTTCTGGGCAGTAGCATGCAGGAGGCTGTAATGGGCTGTTTTCTTTCTGGCTGGGGTGAATCTTCCAACTTTGTACTGAGATGTAGATTTAATAAGGTCTAATAGATAATAGAAGAGTTGTGACTATGGTAAGCAAGCCCCAGCACAGCCTATCTGCTGTAAGATCGTAGACTATGTTGAGTAGTAAGGGCATGACTAACCCTTTAGCAAAAATACCACATAATGAATGGACCATGAAGTTGGATGATATTTGTGCCTGCTGTCAGAAATACAGGCAAAGGTCTCATTAGTAATTAATAATTAGTTAATTAATTATGCCATTAATAATTAATTATTAAAACAGGAGGCCTGGGAAGATGGGTCAAACAGTAACATATTCGCTGTATTGAAGCTATATTGATCAAACCATTGAAGACCTAGGTTTGATCCCCAGGGCTCACATTAAAACAGCCAGACATGGTGGCCTGTGCTTGTGATCCCAATGTGGGGATGGTGTCCACTAACACCTTTGACAGAGCAAATTAATCTAGACTTGGTTGATGAAGCAAAACTTGCTGATCTGCCTTTAATACTCAATTAGCCAAGGGTGTTATCCCTAAGAATATACAGACATATGTTTCAGACATGGGGACTTAAACCTGAATTGGGATCCCAACTAAAACCAATCATATCTTTCTCCCAAATGTCTGAGGAAGGACACATAGCCCAAAGTGGGCAGGTACCACAAGCATTTGCTATTTGCCCAGCATCATTGTGGAGAGGTTGCAACTCAGTTCTTTGGAGGAAGGGGAAGGGAGCAGAGGTAATGACCACTAGGAAACCCACCTCAATCACAGCGTGCAAACCAGCCTTCAGAGGACACAGCTTGGCTTCTAGGTATTTACTGCCCTCAGTTCAGTTAGATGTAGCTGATTAAATACTGGTCCTCTTTCTCCTCCAGGATAAAACAGCAGTGATAATCGCTAGTGTTTGTATAAGATGTTAATTGTTTTGCAGCCTTTAGAGTTTGGGCTTCAGTTTGGTTTTGCATTGCCATGAAGAGAAGCCATGACCTCATACATGCTGGACAACTGGGGTATCATTGAGGTGTGCCTTCAGCCTGGTTGTCTCCTTGCTGACTCCCACATAAATCCCTATTATATAAATCAAAATTCAGGTCAAAGCACATTGTTTAAAAAGAGAAAAAGGAGAATAAGTCCCCAAGACAGGGTTTCACCTGAGTCCTGGACTTCAGACCCTCCCAAGTCTTTATCAATGTGGACACTGCACGAGACCCACTCGGAGGACACTGTGCAGAAAGTGTTTTGATGTCCGATCTCACCAGCCTTTCACCACTATTTTCAAGGTAGTTCCACTTAAAGCGCATACACAAACTCTTTCCTAAAATTAGTGAGTGATGTTGATGATGATGGTCTCTTAGCATGCTTTGGGATGTAAACGTATTAACTACTGGAATATCCTTTCAATTATTTGGTCATTGAATATAGTAACTCTCCTGCCATACAGTTAGGATTTAGAAAGTGGACCGTGTCGACCATGCAGAGACTCTTTGAATCTTTGGGGTTGGAGCTCGTGGCAGTCTGATCTGTGTGATCGGTGCTAAGGGAAAGGCCTTTAAGTCAGCGTAGCATTAGTCCAAGAGTCTTTTAAGGAGTTTTTCTACTTCTTCATTATCTGTTTCATCTGCCAGCAGCCTTTTAAAAAATTCTTATTTACTGTGTGTATGTGTGAGTGTGTATGTGTGTATGTATATATGTGTATGTGTGTGTGTATGTGCACACGTACATGTAACATGTGAGAGCAGGTAGATGCATGCCGTGGCACATGTGTGGAGGTCAGAGAATTTTCAGGAGTCGGTTCTGTCTACTTTGCTAAGGCAGAATTTCTCTTGTGGTTTTTCCTTCATGTACTCCAGTCTAGCTGGCCCATGAGCTGTCAGCCAATCTCTCTCATCTCTCATCTCTCATCTCTCATCTCTCATCTCTCATCTCTCATCTCTCATCTCTCTCCTCCTCCTCCTCCTCCTCCTCCTCCTCCTCCTCCTCCTCCTCCGGGGATCACAAATGCACCCATCACCATGCTACTTGATTTTCAGGGAGCAAACTCATGTGGTCATGAGTTTTTTTTTTCCTTTTTATCCACCGAGCCATCCTTTGACCCTATCATTGGGTTTTACAGCTAGATTTTAATGCCCTCTCCTGATGCACTGTGTGGCCTTGTGTCACTGGGAAGAAAAGCAAGGGACATTGGTTATTATCTCATTGCCATCTCTATATTTTGTAGGAGAGGATAAGGAGGGAGGTGAACTTTCTTCAGACTCACAGGTACGTACAGTTCCTGCCCAGGAGTCAGCTGAGATCCTGCTAAAGACAAGAGCCAACTGAGGCAGACTGGATAAAAACTAGCATCATTATTGCCTGCTAGCAATGATCTACTGCTGACCCTGGTGTGTGTGTAGAGGACGGTTGAGAGAGAGGCAGCATCATTTCTCTGGGTCCCCCCCCCATGTTTATTTCCTCCTTGCCGACAGCAGCAGCAAGCCCCTTTCTCTGCAGTTTGTCTTCATCTTGTTACCATAAAAATCACATCTCAGTTTGGGCTGCAAGGCCCAGAAAATGCACAAGCACCATGTTAAATGTTATGGTGTGCAACATCATTTATTTCTTCAACAATTCGTTCCAGAGTCTGGCCCAGAGCTTTGCAAAATTCTTTTTCTGTGTCCTTCTCCCTGGCTCTTTCCCGCTCCCCAGTCCCCCTTTCTTACTCTCTTTCTCCTATTGACCACTTGTTAAATCTTTTGTTTGTTTCCCCTCTTTCTCCTGGGACCCTCCGACAGGCAGGCTTGCCAGATTCATTTTCTGATCAAAGCTGTTTGATTTGGTCAATTTTGCCACATTGGAGACGTTCTCTATTACAGAGATAAATAGCTTTGGGCTAACTGTCAACGAAAACTTGTAAGCTAATAAATTATTCCAATTTCTTCCCTCGGATTTCTCTGGAGACAGCCCTAGGAAATACACTTTTTGATTAGTAAATTTCTCTGTGTGTGTGTCTGGACATTCAAATGTGTCGGCTTTGATTAGTACCATTGCTTTTCAAGTCGATGCTGGCTGAGGAGCTGTCAGTTGCAGGCAGTCCTGATGCATAATGCATCAACTGGGCCCAGAAACAGGAGCCTCTTCCAAGACTGGAAAGGCGGGAAAATTGCCCTAACAACCCCACTGGTTTCCTCTGCACCCAAGGGGGCTCAACTTGAAAGTCTTGGCAAGACTTGCTCCGGCATCAGGGAAAGCCACCCACGCTGGGCAGAGAGGTTTGAGGAGACCATGACCGTGGCCTGCCAAGAACAAAAGCCCCTCCCCCAGCTGCTCAGGCCAGCACTGTCCCTCCCAACCCCCACCCCGCACCCTGGTCTCCCCTGCATCCTTGCCCTTACCCACACTCCATCATCCCCGGCCCCTCCTGGGCCGGCTGGCCTGGGTTTCCTTTTTCCCTTCCCCCCTTGGATTCTGCTTTGCCGTTTGTCTAGTTAAGGACCCTTGGGTTGTTATAGAAACAATATTTTGGCTATAACAAATCAATCGGTGCGTGTGAACACAAACATACAGATCATTTATCAACTGCAAAATACCCTAAATTATGACCTTTCTAAAACCTATCAGAAGGGCGAGCGAATGCATAACGTAAATTAAAGTTTGAAGGGTCAGCGGTTTTTACTCCCTCTCTCCGTCTTCCTTTCACCTTATAGGTTTAAGAACAAGAGGGCTGTGTAATTACATTTCAATGGGGTGCGGAGGCTCATTATTTGCAGCTCCACCAATCTGACGCTCCATTTCCAAGGGAGCCAGGTACACTTTAGCAGACATTAGGTGTTGGAGGACCTCACTTGCTCTTTGGGACTGATAACATCTTTTAAAGTATAGCACTACTATGATCTCAATTTAGAAAAGGCTAGAGGGTGAGGGTCTCCCCCCACCCCCTTCCGCCTCAGATCAATACCGTTGTTCATATTTCAGAAGGGTGGGAGAGCCCAGCTGGTAAGCTTTGCCCTTTGCCTTCTTTTCCTCTCTTTCTCCGATTACCATTTCCCCAAGTCCCCACCAACCCCATGTGGTAGGAGACAACTTTTTGTGTTGGAGCCCACTGCACTGATGGAAATGGGTGGCTTCCAGCAGAAAGCCCTTCTGCTGCCAATCATCTGGCGGGTGGTGAGGCTGCTTCGCTGAGAGGGCAAGGCTTCCAGGCTTCAGCCATGAGAGGCTGGAAGCAGCCGCGGCCGCGGTCCTCTTACCAATGGGAGCGGATCCAGCAAGCCCCTTCTAAAACCAACCAGACCTTCTGCCCCAGAAGTGTAGTCACGGTGAAGTAGGCAAAGAAAAGGCCGAGAGTCTTCTTGTATCTGGAAGACAGAGACAGAACAGCACCCCCAAACTCTTCAATCAGTAAACCAGGCGGTGTGATGTGCAAAAATCAGGCTCATTCAAAATGGCGCCCCGTGTGTGAGTGTGAGAATGTACACACGTACGTGTTTAGGGGCGCATGAATGAGTATGTATGTAAAGCCACAGGTAAAGGCTGGAAGCCTACTCGGGAAATGGAAAAGCAGTTAGTCCTGGAGGAGGGGGGTCGGGAGACACATATTGCTGGAGTCCTTTTCCTACAAAATGCTATTTATTCTTACTTTGTGTGATAAGAAGGAAATGAAGGAGTGGATGGAGGGAATAAGAAAGGAGGAGGGAGAGGGTGAGGCAAGGAGGAAGAAGGAGAAGATCTTTTTATATTTTTAATTGTGGTAAAACATACACATCACAAAACTCCCATGTTAACCTTTTCGCTATCGCTGTTTGCGGTGTTGTGCTGGGCGAACATCCTGCCTCTCCAGCCTGCAGCCACGTTCAGAGGAAGCATCTTCACATGGCTGCACAGTCAGTTCCCAAAATGCCTTCATTTTATGAGATTGAGTCCGCGCTCAGGAAACAATGCCCACCGCCTCCTCCTCCTCCTGGTCCCTGGCAGCCATCCGTCTACTTTCTGTGTCTGCCGGGTCAGATAACCCGCGTCAGGAAGAAGCAGGCAGTGCTTGGCTTTTTGCTTGTGACTTATTTCACTTAGCGTAATGTTCTCCAGGCTGCTCTGTGTTGTAGTGGATGTCTGAACTGCCTTCCTGCTTATGGCTCTGTCCTAGTCCTTTGACTGACTGTATCCATCTCTTCCCATGTTTGCTCTCTCCAAGTAATGCCACTGCAAGTAGAGTGTTCAAATCTTGCTTTATGACACCACTTTGAAATATTTGCTTGATTAGGGCTCTAAAGTAGTGACAATCACCTAGAACTCCCTGATAGACATTCTGAGTTGGTGATTCCAGAGTACCCAAGAACAGACAGGGTAAGGGCACACACCACTAGACATACTACCTTCAGCTGCTATGAGGTGATGGTCACTGGCTAGTGTGTAAATGGGTGGCATTTATGAAATCCTTTAGTTGTGTAAGAGGACGGAGTCAACAAGACCATTGCTGGTGTTATTGTGAATCTGGTTCTGGTTTAAATATTAATGTTATTTTATTTTTAGATGTTGGTTTAGGTATTAATGTCATTTTATTTTTAGATTTGTTTGTTTGTTTGTTTGTTTTTTAGACATGTTCTTGTGATGTAGGCTAGGCTGGTTTCAATTGCTGGGTACGTAATCTAGCTGGCCTTAACTTTCCATATTCTTTCTGCCTCAGCTTCCTGAATGCTAGGAATTCAGTCAGGAACCACCATACCTGACACATGAGTCTTACTTTCCCAAATAAATCCAACTTTCACCTGCCCACTGAGAGCCTTTACTTTCCACTGAGGTGTTGTGCTTGACACGACCCCACATTGACTCTGGGCTCCTACATTCGTTTTCAAAAGATACTATGAAGAATGATCTTACGGTACTTTGAAAGCTATCAACATTTGGGTACAGAATGCCTGCTTTTCTGTTTCAGTTCTAAGTGTTCTCTTTGTACAACATAGAGTTAATTATATATGTATATATATATATACTATAATTATAATTATATAACTATATACATATATATGTGTATATGTATATATATATATATATATATATATATATATATATATATATATACATATAAAATTACACAGTGCTCAACTCTTTGTTAATTTCTTTTATCAGACAAAGTGGTATGTTTCTTTATTTCCCAGATGATACTGTCTTGATGTTTTTAAATCTATAGTCCCTGGTCCACCTGCAGTAAAGACTGCAGAACCAGCTTTTTAAGATTAAGATTTGGGGTCTCCATAACAAGCCTCTCGAAGCTGAATCTACGATGGAGCAGCCAAGGAATTTGCATTTCTAGAATGATTTACTGAGGTTCACACAATGTAACATTAAATGTTATTAATGTACAGTGGCGTTTAGTATACCTGCCACATTCTGCGACTGCCGCTTCTATGCAGTTCTAAAACATTCGTGTCACTTCAAAGACCAACTCTTACCCAAAGAAGAGTCTGGATTCTTCATGGGCTCCTTGTCATCAGTGTGTGCTCTGGACTGTGAAGACCATTGTCCTTCATTTCACGTTCGAGGGTACATAAAATTCGGCACTGAATTGCCCAGGTTAGTAAATCTTGGCTCCTAGAAGCTAGACTTTCGACTAGATTCTGTTAATAACGGTATGTCTTAGATCACATTTCACATCGTGGAAGGGCTTGGGTCCCATTGTATACCCAAGAAGCAAACATCAGCGCATCCATTTTACAGATGTACAGTCCGTCATCCTTTCTCCTTGGATTGGGGTCCTTGTTGGGGGACAGGACTTCTGCTGCACTCCTGCCCTGGGAAGCCCCTAACCCTGTTAGAAAAGGCTAGAGAAGAAGGGGTCTGGCCTGAGACTGTGAGGCCTTTAGTACCTCAGGGCCTACTTTCTTTTTAAAAGTTCTTTTAATGCCTCCTCTGTTTTTCGGAGTCTCATTTGGCTCCTCAAAAAGACTTGAGATATATGGCCACCATGAAAAGGAGACAGACAAGTTATAACACATGAGCAAAACAGTTTGAAATATTGATGTCTTTAAAAGAGGTCTCTCTCTGGGTTGAGAATATGGCCATTTCTTACTTAACATGTTAACTCCCGGACCGACCCCAGCATCCTTAAACAAGCTCCCTGCTAATCCGGGCCAGCCTTATGTGAACTGTTCATTCACCTAATCTAGCATGCACTAGAGCCTGAGCATGTGTTGTCTGTGATAACGAAGGCTGTGATCACACAAAGTGGTTGATCTCAGATCTAAACTGGCATTTGGTTTACCCTGACAATAACATGAAAATATCTCTATAGATGTGCAGATAAACGCACAGATTCCCCCCCCCCCTTTTTGCATCTGCTGGAACTTAGAGACACAGGCTTCCCCTGGATACAAACACATCCGCTAATCTTTCCTGCTTTGCAATAGGGAAGGACACTGCCCAAGGCTGAAACTGTCCCCAAATGCCCGTTCTCTCCCTCAGTCAAGGAAGGTGTCTGTCACTGGGCAAAAGGGTGGGGGCTATATTTGTAAATGTTAACAAAAGCTAAACACGAGGTTTTGCTATGGAAAGAAAATGCCACACTCCCCTTCTCCATAAATTGGGTTTCCAGGAAGCAATCCCTCCCCCCCCGCGCCCCCCAGAAACGGCTTGTGGGGAGGGCAGAGCATCCAGCTGGGTTGTAGGAGTAATAAAGAAGGAGAATCAATAGGGCATGCAATGGAGCCAAGGTGCTGCCATCTATCACGCCGCTTCTCTGACTCCAATCATTCATCATGTTCAATGAGGCAGCAAATAGGAAAATGACTATTTGTATCAAACACATCTGCACTCATCCACTGAGGTATTTTATTCCCATTAACTCTGAAAGTAAAATACGCAGAGTTTTCTAGCTCCTTTCAGCTCAGGTTGGCAGAAGAAATTCACAGCCCCCGAGCACAAACACCCGCATGAGTTTGCATAGCTTTTCCGAGGAGGAGCGTTTGGGGTGATGTCTTGGTCTGGATCGGCTGACCTGAGGGTTTTAGCACGCGCGCGCGCGGGAGGCTCTGAAAATGTGGGAGGCTAAACTCACCAGCCAACTTGCCGTCTCCCCAGCGATGAGAGCACCATCAAGGATACAGTAAATACTCATTACATTATCTCTCAATGGTTCCTTTTTATCTCATAAATTACCCCTGCTAGGTGGCACGGAAGCTAATTTCACTAAGTCTATGGAAGATCAGATGTAAATGGGCGGATTATCATCATTATGGTGTAATATCCCATGAAATGGGAGCGTCATTACTGGTTCTTTTTATGAGGTGCGCAAGTTTATTTCCGCGGCAAACGTGCTGCTGTGGCCTTCGGCAGGACAGAGAAGGAGGCAGTTGCCGCAAAAAAAAAAAAAAAAAAAGCGTGGGGTGTCAAGGCAGGATTTTCTCCAGGCCTGGGAAGGAGAGGGCCTCTGCCCAGAGAAAGGTGAGTGTAGCCAGCTTAGTAGCCAGCGCCCTCTGGGTCTGCTCTTGGATTTTGAGGCCAGCAGACCTGTGCTGTCTCCCAGCATCCTTACCACCACCCACTGAGCTCTGAACCTCACCTCTGCCTCTCAACCTTCCCCTCTACCCCCACCCATCACCCCCATCCACCCAGCCCTGGGACTACTTCAGACCTTTGAGCTGACCTTTCCCATCGTTCTTCCTGGTTTCTCTGGTAATGAGACTGATTTTCCAGTTTGGGTTTTGTGAATTTCTCACTCCGTGTGGAAAGACTTGTCCTAAATCCTGAAATAAAGGAAGGAGTGCTCTGTCACGCACCCCTTCCATCTTGTAGGCCCAGAGAGAACCCCAAGACAGAAGCCAGGGCTTTGCAAGGCTAGGCCCAGCTGAAGCAGGACCAGCTGGGTGCCAGGCCACCTCCCTCTGTGGAATTGTTCTTTTAACCCAAACGGCAGGGCAGTTCTCTGAGGGCCTGGAATTCTAATCCCACACATGATTTGTCTTCTGCTCATTAGGTTTGGCATGTATAACTGATTATTTTGGGAGCAATCTGGTGGTATCTGCTGGTAGCTGTAGGCACAGGATGTGTCAGCCACAGTGGGCAGTACACACACACACACACACACACACACACAAACACCACTCACCTTGCATGCACACCCACAGTGACCTCTTGCAAATATCTCATTTAGTGTCCCTTTCTCTATGTATGTCAGGTATATTTGCTATCCGTGTATCATGGGCTTCTAATATCACGTACTTCTAATATCACAAACCATTAGCCTTGATGGCGTATTATCAGGGGAAGACATGGGCAGAAACTGGTTAGTTTAAGGAATTGTTAGAGAATAAGAAGACAGCAGGGATACAAAAAAAGAAAGAAATAGAAATAAACTTTAAAATGAGAACATAGCCCAAAGTGTGGCACAAAAATTAAAAGCTAATGCATACAGCCTATAGTGCATAAATGCCCGTTTATACATCAATATTTCATATCCTCATGTAAGCTAAACTAATTTTTCTGACTTCCAGACTTTGGGAGCTCACCTTTCGGGTTGGGTCTCTATCTACTTGGTGATGGCCAGGGGCTAATTCATGTGTTTCTTGACATAAGCTGTACCCTGGCACTGCCAAAATAACACCACACTGCTTGACAGTGGAATGCCAGTCTGGGATGTTAATTTTATTATTAAACAAGCTCTGCTGCCGAGATCCCCTTAAATATGCATTTTGTGCATTTGATCTTCCTGCTTTCCTGCGTGACCTTTGTGAAAGACATTTAAAGGGATCCATAAACAAAGAAATATTGATATGGAAACCATTTAGTACGTGCGCGACCATTTTCACATAAGAAAAACACTTTAGAGTTTGGGTTTTAGACATCTACCCCCTACTGGTGATATTTATTCTTATTTAGCTACAAAAAAAAAAAAAAGTTGCAACCAGAGGAGGAGAGGAAGGGCCGGATGGAATCGTTTGAATATCTCAGTGCTGTGATTGTTCTGTGTTAAATTATTAAATCGCAGCCTTTGTAAGCCCTGACGCTAAGCAAATGGGGTAGGCTGAAAAGCTGCCCTATCTCTGGAGCATCAATTCTGCTGTTCAGAGCCTGCATGAGTTGGCGTGTCCTTACAGATGAGTTGTGGCCCCTTTTTGCCCCTAGTTTGTGGAAGTTGGGAACCAAAGAAACCCGTCTTTTCTGTCCTCGGAACCTGTCCAGATCTGGCAGCTCACCAGGCACCCAGTTTAGAAATGGTATGTTCCAAAAGGGACTGTGGTAGGTGGTTGTGTAAAGCAGCTTCCTTTGCTTAGACATCCATGGGTCTAGGGAGCCTGCTGGGTGCCTCCTCTTCCCTCAGGCGGAGTTATTGCTCCTCCCATTTGCTCCCCACAGCGTTTCCTCTCCCGAAGCCTGCCTTATAATGGCTTCCCTCTTGATCTTACTCCTCACAACGGAAAGCCGGCTTTGCCTCCACCCACAGTGGGTGACCGCCACAGCAAAACCATCACCGCGACACCTTCGACACCTTCGCTCTATCTCCAGGGCAGCGGTCACATGAGAGTATCCAGGGGTTCCTAGGGTGAAGGGGTGGAGCATGATGGACCCCTGAAGCCTCAGAACTGCAGGGGTTCCATTGCTGCCCAGTGGATGGTGCCCCAAGGTGTGCAGTTCATGGAGCCACCAGACTGCTCTCCTGTAGGGCTGTGTGGAGATGGGGCCGAGCCACAGGGTGCTGGGGCTGAGCAGGTGTCCACCGTGTGTGAGGCCACTTTGTCACAGACAGCATCCACATCCCGCATCCCCTCTCATTCTTACTTCCCATGGCTGCCATTTCCAGGCTTCCCTGCTGTGGGAAGCAAGAATGATGGCACCTCTGAGGCTTTGGTGACTCGGGACAGCTGGCACAGCCCTGGGCTAGTCCTCCTGGCAATCCCCCTTGGCACTGAGACTGCCCACCGCCCCATCGCTGCCACCTCCCACCTTGCAGCTCCACAGAGGGATCAGGGGTTCCTTACAGAATTTGAAGTTTCATTATTCTTGCTTTTTAAGTATAACTACAGCCCTCTTTGTGGTGGAGCTTGTTGAGAGAAGAAAAAGCTAACAGGCTCTTTCCACCAGCCCTCAGAGCATCATGGCACCTGGCCTTGGCCATTATGGGAAATCAGGGAACCGGAGCAGAAATGGAGATGAGATGGGAGCCCGTGTTACTCTGTAGGTGCTTGATCCATATGCTTCCACCTACTGGAAGATTTGATGGCTACCTTCCTCCTCCAGGCTGTGGAGAAAGGCCAGGTTAACAAGCCACAGCTGCTAACAGCAAAGGAAGCCCAGGAAACTTGGAGTGTGCTTGGAAGGGAGAGGAAAGAGGCTGGGAAAACCAGCAGCTCCTGACCTGTCCCAGGCCCGTGTACCACAAGGGATCCACATGATCCCCAGAAGCAAAAGTCCTGAGGTTTGTTTCCTTAGAGATGTGGGGGAGTGGATACAACTGGCATATGACCCATCAGCTCCTTAGGGAGAGGACCTTGCCTATGATATTCTTTTAGTGTGGCAAGGCCCTGTAGAGCCCAGGCAGATGCCCGTGTGGCTGTGGCTGTGGCTGTGGCTGAGGCTAAGGCTAAGGTTGAGGCTGAGGCTGAGGCTGAGGCTGAGGCTGAGGCTGAGGCTGAGGCTGAGGCTGAGGCTGAGGTCATGGCTGTGGCTGTGTCTGTGTCTGTGTCTGTGTCTGTGTGTCTGAGGCTGTGTCTGTGTCTGAGGCTGTGTCAGTGCTGTGTCTGAGGCTGTGTCTGTGTCTGTGTCTATGTCTGAGGCTGTGTCTGTGTCTGAGGCTATGTCTGTGTCTGAGGCTGAGGCTAAGGCTATTGCCTGTGTCTGAGGCTGTGTCCGTGTCAGTGTCTGTGTCTGAGACTGTGTCTGAGACTGTGTCTGTGTCTGTGTCTGAGGCTATGTCTGTGTCTGTGTCTAGGGCTGTGTCTATGTCTGTGTCTGTGTCTGTGTCTGTGGCTGTGTCTGTGTCTGTGTCTGTGTCTGTGTCTGTGTCTGTGTCTGTGTCTGTGTCTGTGTCTGTGGCTATGGCTATGGCTGAGGCTGTGGCTGGGGTTGGGGCTGCTCTCACAGAGAGCACCACCTCTACTCTGCAGGTTTTCAGAGCTCTTTCTATCAATGATCTCCATCCTTACCGCAACAACCAGGCCCTTTGCTACTCTTGACAAAGGACAAAATCTGCCATCACAAATGAGCCTGCTCCTCTTCTGTCATGCAAAATTTTCTCATAGCTGACCCTAGAAGCCAGGGGAGTCACAAACACCTCGGGAGTGGCTTCCATGGTAGATGATGGCAGGTATAGAGTCCTTCTTTGTCCTTTGGACCTCATGTCCTTGTAAGATGAGTGCCAATTGCTTCTCACTGGAAGGCTTACCCAGCCTGCAGCCTCTGGACATGGAGCCAGTGGCTTAATCAGAGAATGCAGTCAATAACCAAAGGGGAAAGAAAGGTTGAAACCACCAAAGGTGGTTTCTCTCGGTGAGCGGATCTTGTGGATGGGTAAGGGGTTTATGGAACAGCATGTGGCTCATGTGACTGGCTCTGCTGCTCAATGAATGGATTTGGAAAACTATCTGAATTTGAGCTTCTGATGATTAAACTAGAATTTGAGAAGACAATGTCTAAGGCTTTTCTTCCTACATAAAGTTTTGGAACCCAAAGAAATTATAGTGCGAACCACCTCCTGCAACCCCACGAAAAACTCTACCACAGAGAAGTCTCTTCTAACAAGATTTCAGCAATAATGGACTCCTCTAACAAGACTAATGTAATGAACAAAGTGTTCATGAATCTGAAATAATGTATTAAATTTCATATGGCCTTTTAAAATTGAGAGAGGGGGAGTAGAGCAGAATGTACAGAAGCCATTATGAACTTAAGAACCTTGAGAAATGGCTCCATTACGTTTAGTAAATATTTGTTGGAGCCCTGCTCCATGCCAGGCACAACGGGATGGAGGAGATGGCACCTGCCTGTGACGAAACCAGGGCATGTATCACAGACAGACCGAAGTGTCAAGATGTTATTTCAAAATGCTGTGATAATGGCAGAGACAGAGATATTTCTGGGGTATCCTGGGGCCTCAACTCAGCCTGGAGAAATTTCTTGAAAAATTCTTATGGGAAGTGATGTCTATGTTAACTGTAAAAGCGGGTCTTCAGGCCTTTTTTGTTGAAGCTAAAATTCTTCAAGATTTGTGAGTCTTTCTGCTTAGACTCTTCATTTAGGATCAGGTGCTGAAAGGTTCTCCAGTCCGGTTTCCATCCTCTGGGAGAGAGAATACCATTGGCCAACAATTCCTGGGAACACCAGGCATAGGAAGTGGCTCAGACGCTCCTAACAAATTCTTTTCCAACCGCTCTGTGCACTGGTGTGGGGTTTGTTTCAAACACCCCAGAAATATCTCTGTCTCTGCCATTATCATAGCATTTTGAAATAACATCTTGACACTTCGGTCTGTCTGTGATACATGCCCTGGTTTTGTCACAGATTTTAAATATCCTAGATATATTCCAGCATCGGGAAGGGTGATTGGGATCATGGACTAGGCTCACAGGTCTCAGGCCTGAGTCCTGAACCCTAACCCAGACTGGTCTTGTTACCCAACTGCTCAGGAACCTCTTCAAAGTTCTGGACCATAACAGGTTAGGGTGGGACGATAAAGTACACTATCAGAGGAGTCCCAGCTGGACACTGAGGAGCCTGGGCTTTTGCTAAGCACAATCAATGTCCTCAGTCTATCCTGATGGGCTTCCCATGAGGCAGCTTAGATGCATAGCACTTCAAGCTAAAATCGGCTTTCTTCGTAGAAACAAAATTAAAACTTCATGTTGACCGTAGAGCTACAGTGTGATCTACCACAGATTCCAGATATGGTCTGGGCTTTTGGAAAGAAATTTTTAAATATCATTAGAGCTGTGAAAGAAGGCTTTGTCTTTTCAAAGAGGATTTGAGAACAGAAGTAAAAAGACAAACTATGGGTCCCTAGAAGAAGAAACTGGCTTCCAGAATAGGATGGGCTCAGTAAATCTGAAGTTGGGATATGCCTGTCTTTTACTATATTCTATAGAGCTGGCAAGAGGTGGGGGCGGGGGGAGTACAGTGCCAGGGCCATTTGGTGGTTTCTTAGCCAACTGAATGACTGTCTTGCAAGGGTTGGTATGGGTGCCTATGATCATGGAAGGCATTTAGTCACATCAGGCCCTAGAGAGATGTCTCTCGACTTTTTGGACCCAGCTAAGAGGGAAACTGTAAGAGAGAAAGAGAAGAAATTAGGAGGGTGAGGAAGGAAGGAAATTTTTGACCTTAACCTAACCCTGTTTGGCATTTATAGAAATTTGAAAGTTGAAGCATAACACATGATCATCAAAATGGCAGATGATGCTAATCGAGGAGAGAGCTGGGGATCAGCAAGTCCTCGCCAAGGGTAAGGCAATGAGCTAAACACAAGACCAAGTGTAACCGGAATGAATGCAAGCTTCTACCCAGGGATCCAAAAAACCAATTGTGCAAGTTCAGACGAAAGAACCATGAGCCAGCAGCAGCATTTACCAAACAGATAAAAATCCCCAGAGACCCAGAGTCTGAATCGACTGAACTCCGTGGCAGCGGGGCCAAATGATCTAATAGGGTCTTAGGCTAGAATGAGGGAGCTGCGGGCCCTCCTTTCGTCTGAACCACTCAACCCACATCTAAAACTGGTCTCCTACTCGGGGTTCCGTGCTCTGAGAAGAGTGTATACAAACCAGAGTGTCTCCAGAGGGATGCGCAGGACAGGCAAAGGACAATCGTTTTCTTATAAAAGCTAAGTCAGGAAGGACATATGCACTGACTGCTAATGCTCAAAAGGAACTGCTTGCAGAAGTCTGATATAAGGAGGAACCTTCTAACAAAACTGGTAAAAAAAAAATGTGGCAGACTGCTTTGGGGGAGAGTGATATCCATCCTCTGACACAGGGCTACCAGAATGAGGTAGGAGAGACGCTCTCCATAACAGATTTGTAACATAACAGAGTTGCTTTCCTAGTCCTTGTGACCAACTACTGGACAGAGCAAAGAGAGGGAGAAAGGACTTGCTTTGGCTTGTGGGTTGAGAAGATGAAGCCCATTATGGTAGAAAGGCGTGGTGGCAAGCTGACCATGGCAGCAGGAGGCAGCCACTGGGACTCATTGCCTGGTCGCATCTCACTGAAATGAGAAGCAAAGGGGATGGGAAATGGGGTTGTGCTGTGTAGTTCAAGCCCTCTGCTCCTCAACAAATGGCTTCCTTGCAAAGAGCCCGCAACCTCTCAACATAGTGTCATCAGCTGGGGACCAACTGCCTCAGCCTGTGGAGGAGCACTTCACATCTAAGCCACAACAGACTTCCCTTCATAAGTTCTCTGCAGCTACTCCATCTAAAATGCCAGGATGTAGTATCTTCATTTCATAACAAAACAAAACAGATCACTGTCGCAGCCTGAGAAGACACGGATAATCCTATAGATATTGGCAATAGTTGCTCTGAGAGAGAGGGAGTTACTAAAACTGCTTCCACCATACATTCTGAGCAAAGCAGGAGAAAGATGACACCTCTGGCCCCCAGCCTTGGAAGACCCCAAGTATGTGGCAGGGAGAGAGGACTAGGGGTTGATGAGACCAGAGGCAGGCTGGGGCTGATGGCCGAGGACCCTGGGTGTTAAGATGTTCCCTCTGCCTCCAAAAGGAAGGGGGTGGGGTCTAGTGGAACACATAAGTCAGACTCGGGACAATGATTCTGGTGGATTCAGAGAGGATGGACTGCAGAAATTAGAAGCAGGAAGACTAGTTGGCCATTTCCAGGCCTAAGGGCCTTGATGTCATAAAGCAATATGAAATGTGAATGTTTCTTAATGAAAATGCTTTTAAGGGAACTAATGGGAAGAGGGCTCTCTGTCTGTGCAGAGAGGAACTGTGTGTCCCCACAGAAACAACAGGAAAGATCTGGACAGGTTTAGCTGTGTGACCTCAGGCCAAGGCCAGGGCCAAGGCAGACCAAGACTATTTACGCACAGCCCATAAGCTCTGGGCAAATGAGCCCTGCTAGAACTGCATTTAAATCAAATGGAGTCCATGGGGTTGATATCAGGCTTTTGCCAGGGTCTGGAGCTTTCAACCAGTAACAAATTAGAACAAGGGTCCTGTTCTCAGGAGCTGAGCTTGTGCTCACAGATAGGTCATGATGTTCTGCTGGATGTGAATCCTCCCACAGAGGATCATCGAGAGATGGAGACATTCAGTACAACAGTTGCTCAGACAAACTGAGCTCTCTACACAATCATGTGTATACTCAAAGGAGAATAAGAACGTTGTCAAGCACAAATGTGTCCCCACATTCCCCAACTTAGCCAGGAAGTGTCTGATTTCATTCCTCTTTTCTAAATAAGATTTGTCAAGATAGTCGATCAAAACATTCCATGTCCTGAGAGCATCCAATGCAAAGCAAAGTCCTGCTCTTGATGTCCTAAATCCTCTAAGAAGTCATCTCCAGTCCCTGGCTGAGATGCTGTGCGTATTATTATTATTATTATTATTATTATTATTATTATTATTATTATATTGCAATTTATCAACAAATCTGTTCATTCCTGGTGGCCCCTGACTGGACCTCTCTTTAACACTCAATGTTGGCACCCTATTCAGCTTTCTTCTTTTGGATCGGGTGTCCCTATATTTCGTATAGTCCCTGTGACCAACTACTTGCCAAAGCAAGAAAAGGGAGAAAGGACTTGCTTTGCCTTGTGGGTTGAGAAGATGGAGCCCATCATGGTGAGAAGGCACAGTGGCAAACAGGTCTGTAGCGGCAGGAGGCAGCCACTGGGACTCATTGCCTACTCATAAATCAGTGAAATGAGAACCTAGATGAAATATATATACCACTAGGAAAGGTGGGCTAGCACAGGGCCAAGCACAGGCCCTGGGCTACCCTTTTTCTATCTGATGCAGTCCAGAAACAAGCTACTTCTATGAAAGCTCCTGCTATCTCTCCCATGAAATGTTCCAGCCTTTGGGACTCCACCATGCCTAGCACTGATTTTCACGAGTTCTTCATTGCTGGTGAGTTCGCTGAACTTAAAGACTCTATCTTGCTTGTTTTTATGTCCCCTTTGTCTAGTTTGAGAACAAGTGTCCTGCCCTCAGGAGCCAGGCCAGCACTCACAGCTGGGCCATGATGTTCTGTTAGATGTGACTCCTCAGGAGCCAGGCCAGCACTCACAGCTGGGCCATGATGTTCTGTTAGAAGTGACTCCTCTCACACAGAATCAGGGAGAGATGGGGACATTCTAAGACAGCAGTTGCTCAGACAAACTGATCTCTCTACACAATTATGGCTGTACTCAGAGGTATATACTCAAAACAGATGAACTGTTATGCTCATAAGAGACCTACACAATTATCTAAACAGTAGTGTCAAACTCAAATGCCTACTGGGACTCTCTTCAGGTAATAGACAGAGCGAAGAACAGAAGGGCCAGTGGCCACCTGACAGATTCTGTTGGTGCCAATGAGCTTTCATTGGGAAAAAATGTGAGTTGCCAGATCTTCCTAGCTGGAAGAAAAGAAATTGTAGTCTACAAATTCAAGTGTATCAAAATACTGCATAAGCTTAATAAAAAGTCTGTGGGCCAATTTTTTTTGTGTGTGTGCTACCAAGTCATGGCTTCTGATCCAGAGACTAGTTACCCAGAGGCAAAGAAGACCTTAACCCAGGTTACTCAGAGTCAAAATAGACCCCCAACTCAGGTCTTAAGAAGTATACCCCAGATCATGTTCTGGGGAAAGAACGCCAGGTCTTGGCATGAAGGAGACATGAGTAATGACCGAGAGATGAGATCCAGACCCACCAGGTTATAGGTTCAAGACAGTCTCAAGCGTTTGCTTCCCACTACTCATGGTAGTAGTAATGCTGGATCCATGTTACCTTCTTATGAGCAAATTTCATTATTCACATTTTAGTTAAAATTGGATTTCTATCACTGGGATGCCTGTAACTGTATAGACTATAAAGTTGCCGTGCAGGACCACTAAAGGCCACTGGCTATCTCCTGGTCCAGACCACATCTCAGCCCCACGCTCTGGCAGATCTTCCAGTGCTGACATGCTCGGTTGGTGTCTTTTAAACTTTAGTATTCCAGTTTCTACCTGCAGCATGCATCCCGCTGCTCTAGTTCATTTTCTCCATTAGTTATTCTACCCTTTTCTTCTAGTGGTGTCTGTTCTCTGCTAAAATTCCTATTACCACCCTTCTTGTTTTCTCCTCTTGAAAAATCTGTTTCCTTAAAGACTCACCCCAGCCTTCCTGTTGACTCTGGTTCTGCTACTGCTGTCTAAGGCCCTGGCATCTTCTTGCTCTAAGGAGGTTCTCCTTCATGGCTTTCCACGTTGTGCCATGGCTTCTGCCTCGTTCCAAGTCTCCTGCTAACCAGAGTTGGTTTGTTTGAAGTCTCTTGTTCTCTGACCTGTTCTGGATTCCTTTTTCATTCCTTCCGATCTCTGTATTTTCCATTAGAGCTTCTCTCAAATGCCACACAGATGTTAGTTTCTAGCCACATTTAGGAACAGAGTAGCCAGGCCTAGTGAGGCAGGACTATAATCATGACAACTCTGGAGGCTGAGGCAGGAGGATCATGAATTCTGGGGCTGTTTGTACTACAGAGTGAATTCAATGTCAGCTGGGCAGCTTAATGAGACCCTGTCTCAAAATAAACATTAAAACAACAATAAAACTGGACAGTGGTGGTGCACGCCTTTAATCCCAGCACTTGGGAGGCAGAGGCAGGCAGATTTTTGAGTTCGAGGCCAGCCTGGTCTACTGAGTGAGTTCCAGGACAGCCAGGGCTACACAGAGAGAAACCCTGTCTAGAAAAACCAAACACAAACAAACAAACAAACAAACCCCAACAACAACAATAAAATAGCAAACAGCCTGAAGATAGAGTGTGATGGTTGCACGGCATGCAGAGGGTCCTAGGTTCAGTCCCCAGTCCCCATCCCCACCCCTCCCCAGAGTGAAGCAGTAATGACTGACCAGCAAAGCACTGCAAAGCTGACCTGAAGCTTCGTGTGTAAGGTGGAGCATCCTGACTACTGGGCTTCACTGAACAGAAGCCTGCTATTGTGATTCAGGGATCTCCAAGGTCATTATCCTCTAGCAAGTTTTATGAGTGAAGAATCCTCCAGCTGCTGAGAGCAAATAAGGGAAGAGGGCTGGAAGCTCACCATTTACTAGGAAGGTTTTTGGTTCATTCCCCTCGTTGGTTCAGCTTTGTCTCATCCCTATTTTACCTGGGAAGAACCCAATCGATTCTGGCTCAACGCCTTCCTGGGGAATCTCTTTAGTACACTCCTAGCAAGCAAGGGATGAGGAAACTAACTTTCAGTTTGCTCTCTATTGCTGTAAACACCATAACCAAAAGCACCTTGGAAAGTGAGGCTTGCCTTCCCATCCAGACCACAGTCCATCACTGAGAGAAGCTAAGGCAGGTATTGGAATAGGACAGGAACCTGGAGGCAGGAACCGGAGCAGAAACCGTGGAGGAGCGCCATTTCCTAGCTTGCTCCTAGGCTACTTTCCTACACCTGGCAGGAACAGTGTTCAGAGGTGGCCCCTCCCACAGTGGCTGGGCTCTACCACATCAAGCATTCATCAAGAAAATGCCCACAGACTTGCCTACTGCCAACCTGATGCAAACATCTTCTCAACCAAGGCTCCCTTTGCCCTGATGGTTCTAGATCCTGATGGATCTTTCTAAAAGATCCTCACCTGGCTTCTGCTCCCAAGTTCCTCAGTCGCCTCCTTAAGGGGCACCTCGGAACTGCAGGATCCCAAGATTGTGTAACATTGTTAGACAATGCTTCCTTCCAAGCTTTGGGAGACTATGGTCTGGTCTCAATTGGGGGGGGGTGGGGGGGTGTTCCGCTAAATTGTTACTCATTGGGCTTGTATATGCTATCTTACAAATGTAGGCTTATTTTCTCCTCCCTGCCTGCTCCATTTGGGATTTTCTTCCTTTTAAACCATTTTAGAAGAAATTCAATGAAAAGCTGAGGCAAATACATGTGTTCAATCTACCATACATAACTGAAAGTACTCTAGAAAATTTAGGTTTGTTTTTTGACGCCTGTCAGCCTAAGACCATCTTGCATAGGCAGGTAGATGGGCAGTGCTCAGCCAGGCCCTTTCCATACTCTTACCATGTAGTCTGACTGATGTGTCCATACACATAAACGTGTCCTTTATGTCCTCTTACATAAAAATTTGTGTGGAGATCTAAGTCATAGATCTGTCACACGACTGCTCCAGTCCTGATAAAGTATTCAAATAGTTACCTTTTCCTTGATTTTTCAAAAAGGTTCCTATGTCAACAATTTTAACAATTTAAGCCTAGTACAAAGTCTTTTTTATTCTGTGCCTATTCATAGCTGAATTATACCTTATTTATGTGTGCAATTATATTTATATAATCATAATGCTAATTTGGGCTGAACCATAAGAGAGTCCTGTAATATTCTTTATGAGGTCACTGTCTGTTGCTGTCTCTCATCAAAGCACTCACCGGCCTTGACTTTGCTTAGCATCTTTTCCTTTTTTCTTTTTAATTTGGCTTTTTCCAGATAGGGTTTCTCTGTGTAGCCCTGGCTGTCCAGGAACTCCCTCTGTAAATCATGTTGGCCTTGAACTCAGAAATCTCCCTGTCTCTGACATCTGGGTGCTGGGATTAAAGGTGTGCACCACCACTGCCTGGCTCTGCTTAGCTTCTAAATCAGGCATATGCAGGGTGCCATGGCCATAGACCATACTGTTATCAGGAGTGCTTGATGGGTAGCAGCACCAGGACATTCTATTTCTTACAATACGTTGGATTTCAGTGGAGAGAGAAGCCTTGCGTTGGACATAAGGCTCATGGTAAATGTAACAAAACAGCAGAAAGTGAAAAATGTTAAAAACTACTCTCGCCAAAACCAGGATGCAAAAAATAAAAATAACTAAAAATTTAAAATAAAGAGTAACTAGATTTCCTTTGCTTATTATTCTTTAGGCCTACAATCTCATATTTAGTATTTTGGTGCTCACATGTGGCCCTATACTTAGCTCTAGGGGCTCTTACACTATCCTACGCCAGGATAATCAGAGAATCAGACCAAAGTAAGGACCCGCCTTGGTGGCATTGCTGCAGTTCTGCACTCTGTACCTCCTGAGGGCAAGACCACAAATTGCAGGGACTCGACTCTCCTCTGCAAGGATCTCAGAGCCATGCTGGACCATGGCCTGCAACTGGACAGGGAAGGAACCATCTCCAGTTATACGAGCCTGACATCCTCTTTCTTGCCTGTGGATGTAATCAAATCCAATATTTGGGAAACTATTGTATTTCCAGCTCTTAAACTTACCAGTTGGTCCTGAACTGTGTGGGATGGCACAGCAGCATCTCTTTCCTGGGAGAAAGGAAACAACAATTTCATTATGATCTGAAGGAATTTAAGTGGGACTTGTAGTATCTCTCCCCTATATTGGGTTTCATATACATTTTTACTATGTAATAGTTAGGTTAGATAGATGTGGTGGCTTGAATAAGCAATGGCCCCCATAGGCGCATAGATTTGAATGCTTAGTTACCAGGGAGTAGCACTATTTGAGAAGGATTAGGAGGTGTGGCTTTTTGGAGTAGCTGTGGCCTTATTGGAGGAAGTATGTCACTGGAGATGGGATTTAAGGTTTCAAAAGCCCATGTAGGACCAGTTCTTCCTCTTGGCTTGCAAGTCAGGATGTAGCTCACAGCTACTGTGTGCCATCATAATGATAATGGACTAAACTTCTGAATCTATAAACAAGCCCCAAATTAAATACTTTCTTTTATAAGAGTTGCCTTGGTCGTGATGTCTCTTCAAGGCAGAACAGTGACTAAGACAGCTACCTACTGGTAACAAAAGTACTCAGCAGTTGAAAGCATAATACGTATTTTGTAAAAGCTTTTGCAATGGAGATCATTATGTTCATAATAAACATAACCCCCAAATCAGAGGCTTTTATATAAACAGTGAATGGGTTTAGAGTAGCAAAAATATTCTGATGACTTTTAAAAAATAAACAAACACAAGAGCAGGAATTGTGGTTCAATGGCAGAGTGTTTGGGTAGCATGCAGGCCTGAGTTCAATCCCAGGACAGAAGAAATAATGCACGCGGGCACCACACACACATGCACACACACACACTGAAGTGCACACATGTACACACACACTTGCACACGCATGCATGCATGAGCACACACACACACACATGCACACACATGCATGCATGTGCCCCCACACAAATGCACATGCATGCACACACACGCACACACACACACACACACACACACACACACACACACACACACACAGAGGAAAAACAGCACTGAGCATTGGTTCTACACTTGAAACATCTTCAGTTGAATATTCCTTTATGTTTCTCATGGACCCAAATAATTGGAAGTGTCCTTAAATTTCAGTATGTCAGCGACACTTCCTGATTTCTTAAGGTTAAATAATGTCTATACCCCCCCAAGTTTGATATGATGTGTTTTTTAAATAAGGAAGATAATGAACTTTTTTTTTTCATCCAAATCCTCTTTATTAGATATTTTCTTCATTTACATTTCAAGTGTTATCCAGAAAGTTCCCTATTTCCTCCCCCCTCCCGGCCCTGCTCCCCTACCCACCCGCTCCCACCCCTTGGCCCCGGCATTCCCCTGTATTGGGGCATATAAAGTCTGCATAACCAAGGGGCCTCTTTTCCCACTGATGGCCAACTAGGCCATCATCTTCGGGTTTAGTGCAGAGTTCTATCAGACCTTCAAAGAAGACCTAGTTCCAGTTCTTCTCAAAGTATTCAACAAAATAGAATCTGAAGGCACACTACCCAATTCATTCTATGAAGCCACAATTACCCTGATACCTAAACCACATAAAGACACAACAAAGATAGAGAACTTCAGACCAATTTCCCTTATGAATATCGACGCAANCATCAACGTAATACACTATATAAACAAACTCAAAGATAAAAACCACATGATCATCTCCTTAGATGCTGAGAAAGCATTTGACAAAATCCAACACCCATTCATGATAAAGGTCTTGGAAAGAACAGGAATTCAAGGCCCTTACCTAAACATGATAAAAGCAATCTACAGCAAACCAGTGGCCAACATCAAACTAAATGGATAATGAACTTTTTGAAGATGGGTGGACTCAGAGTGACCACCGTTCCACATGAACAAGGTTCATAGACACGTGGATGCCTTGTTCCTTTCAATGTTGTTCCTTTTATATCTTCATAATGTGTCAGTAATGTGCCACTAATGATAATCCCATAGCCAAAATCCACCCTAGAAGACTTAGGAGCCGGTATTACTTACCAAGCCCGTGAACTGGGCAACAATAGTACTGCACTCATGTGCTTAGCATGGAATGGGGCACCAGGTTCATCTGTTTTGAACTCTTTTCAAGAATATTTCAATGAGAATTAAGAGGTACCTGTTTAACTAATCTCACACAGTAGTAAACTAGTATCTGTGCATGGTTGAGATTCAGCCATAAGTAGATGTCTAGTTATTTTACATCTCTACGTGACATTTCCATCCATGAAAAGCCAAACCAAAGACACAGCTCCCATTTTCCTATCTGTTCTTTCGTGAGGATTTTTAATGGTGATTTTATTCCAAACCGTGCACAAACATAAATACTGCATTAAGGGAAGATGAATTTATTCTGACCTTTACTGAAAATGCCTGCGAAACAAAGCACTTAAGCATTTATGGCCTGCTAGACGCTCCCATTACCCACTTGCACACAGCTAGGAAAGTCCGTCCTAGCAAAAGTGATGTTCCCAAGCATAGAGGCTTCACCGAGCACTTAACTGCAGAGCCAGCTCTCGGTTCTTCAGTTGAAGGTTGTTTGGGTCCATTTTTATGCACTCAGAAATCTAAAGAAATTAAGGGACTAGGTAAAACATTGCATTCAAGAAAAAGAAATGATATTTTTGATTGGTTTGGGTGAAAACATATAATACTTGTAACTAAACAGTGATTTATTATTATTGGAACTGAGATGGTATGTTTACAGGATTAGCTTAGTCTCTCTTTTGAACACCCCCCCTCCCTGCCAAGGGAATCAGTGGCTTGATTTAGTTATTTCAGTTAAAAGTGTCTTTCGATTCTATTTATAATTATTAACCCACACTGGCCCCTCGGAAAACAGACCACCCTCACTTTGCACGCCCCAAGATGAGTATTCTCTGCATTTAAATTTCACCGTGATCCTTTTTCTTTAGCCATAAGCCTCTGAATGCAGAGTTATTTCCTTGATCCAGATTCTTGTGTCAGAGAGTTGAGATGTTAAACCACAGCAACCATGAAACTTTAAAACCCCTGATGCATGATGAATGGGCACTAGGCAAAGCAGCTTAAAATCTATGCTTTTGCTTCTCTTTAAACACTTGAAATTGACAGTGCCATAGATCAAACATTTTTACTGAGAGGAGAAGCTTTGGCAGTTTTACTTAAACAAGTGCACAGTTATCATCATCTCCAGACCTCACCCCTCCACAATACCCCTTCCTCCTGGCAGGGGTGTGTGTGTGTGTGTGTGTGTGTGTGTGTGAGAGAGAGAGAGAGAGAGAGAGAGAGAGAGAGAGAGAGAGAGAGAACCTGCCCACTTGAGGCCTGTGCAGTTAAAATACAAAGCATCTGCTTGTAACCTGGGGGGAGGGAGTGACAGGGCCCCACTTCCCCCCCATGGACCCTAAGCCCACCCATCCTCACCCCCAGGATGACAGGAGGCGGGAGGGGGCTTCGACTCGGAGTACTGGTAGGTGGAATGGGAGAAACTGGAGCATGCGCTATCAGTCCACCTCTTCCCACCATCACCACCCATATCTCCCTCTCCCCCTCTTGCCTTCTTCCTCATCTTCCCACCTCCCTATCTTCTCTATCCTTCCTCCTCCTCCTCCTCCTTTCCCCACCCCCGCCTGGCGCTGTGAAGTTGGCATGCTGCCCATTCAGGCGTTCACCGTCAGCTCCTCAGGGATCAGCAGGCAAAGTCACAGTCTGCACAAACAGAGCTTTCAAATTCATAAAATTCATAGGATTTTTCACAAATGAATGAACACAATTTTCTACCAATTTCCTCATTATGCAAATATGCAAAATATCAAATTTAGGCCAATTAGGGTCCTCCACAGTCCCAAATTCACCCGTTTAAGCCATAATTGCAGAAACTATCAAATAATTACGGTCGCTAATTGGAAATATTTGTGACAGATACAACAAATTCTTGCACAAATTACATTTCATTCGAGGAACCACTGCGCGCCACTGAAATTTTATCGAAGTCTAATTTAACTTACATAATGAGTTGAATTGAGTACTTGTTATCAAATTTGAGCAATTCATAGCCCCGTAATGTGGAATGATCAAATAAATTAAAAGGGAATTTATTCAATATTTTGTTGTGATCCTTTTCTCGGAACCATTGCTATTTTGTAGGGAATTTCTTCCTCCCGCGGCCCGGGCGGGTGCCTGGTGTCACGCAAGCCCAGGCTGTGCCCGCGGCTGCCGCGGAGGAGCCGGCGGGTGGCCCGGAGCGGCGAGCCGGGCGTAGCGAGCCTCAGCGGGTGGTGCGGGCGGCTGCGGGAGCCAAGGTGTCGCGCTCAGCCACCGCCTGGCCGCCAACCGCCGGATCATCCCCTTTTGCTTTGTTTCAGTTAATTGGGTGGCCCGGGAGGCGAATACTTCCGGGTGAAGCGAGAGAGAGTCCTACGAACGCTCTGACTTCTGGAAGTGTTCAGCCACGAGCGCGCGCGCACTTGCACACTCGCGCACACTCCTGCACGCCTGTGCACCCGTGCACATCACCGAACTCGCGCACACTACATCCAAGTCACACGCCTCAAGCAGGCAGGCGCGTACACACCCACTACGCAGGCACACTCTGGCATACACGGGGCAGCCCCCCCGAGCCACGCATGACCCTGGTGGGTGGAAAGCCCGGTTTGCTGAGAGAGAACTGGAGGGGAATTCTGTTTTCCAAACTGGCCTAGCAAGGGTTAACTGCTGGGTGAGTGTCCCACGAGGGTCTAGCGTACAGTGTGTCACGGACACAGACACAAGCTCAGGATGAAGGAACGCACGCCCTTGTTCTCTGCCCTTTTTGTACATGTGTTCTTGGGAGGGGGTCTAACTCTGGGTAGCTTAAGGTTCCTCTCCAGAGTCCAGGTTCTTGCCCATGGTGAAGCCAGGGCAACGCCCTCTCTGTGTGTGGGTCCTGTGCACCTGACACATGTCCAGGATCGCTGTATCCCGAAGGTCAGCCTTACAGAAAGAGCATTCGTTTTCGCTTGTATACACACACACACACACACACACACACACACACACACACACACACACACTTTTTTTTTCCAACTGCCTTGTGGCCTCGTTGGCGGGTTATAAATGTCTCCTTCTCCCTGTGATTTGTTTAATCCGTGGAAATGGTGCTGGTCCTATGTAAACAAGCCAAGTGCGGAATGAAGGCAGTCACCCATGCGTGGCAGGCTGCCTATTTGTCAGAAAACCTTCATAAATACTGAGCCGGGGCTGGGCAAGGATATGATGTCTCCATTTTTGCCAGGAAAGGGCACAAGGAAGACAAAGGGAGGAAAAGCAGTGTGTAACCTTTAAGGGACAGATAGTTTGGGAGCTCGGGCGGCTGGGAAGCTCCCTGGCTATTTCAGCGCCAGAGGATGACAAATGTTGGGGTCTAGGCAGGCTCCTGGAGCCTGCTGGGCGGCAAGAGACTGACTGGCATTTTGAAACCAGGAGCCACATTGCCCTGGCTGGGCCCAGGGAGCTCTTAGGACTGAGGAAGTGTTGCAGAAAAGGGAATCCTCCCGCCCTGCAACCCTCCGGGTGAATCACCACCCTTTACACTAAACCCTTCCTAATATTTATTTCAACTTTACCTGGGTTCATTCAAAACAAAACTCAGTGATCCCAGGAGTTGGCAATGGGGCATTGCTACAGTCTTTTTACCTTGGTTTGTAAAAAGCAAGTGCCTGTCCAGCAAAAAGTCCAGGCTTTGTTTGCCCACCTTGGGAGCTTGTGGTTTGCCTCTTAAACCCTGGTTCCCCACCCTACCTTTTCATCCTTTATAGAACAATGCATATGTGGCTAATTACATACTCGCAACAAAAGCAGTAATTACTGCCTGTAATTATCATGGCCCTTATTTAGAAAAAAAATGTGAGGAAATGTTTGAGTATTAAAACATGAAAGCAGCTATTAATCAAACCTTTACACCTTCTTTAACTCTGGCATAATGGTGGGTATTATCATAAATCTACTCTGATACTAACACAAGAATAATGAGTTCAGTAATGATAGCGATGATGATCATAATGATTTTAACCAACAAAGAATGGTGTAGATTTATTGCTAATAATGTGGTACAGGAACCTCTTTCATTAGAATTGCCTATGTGTCTTCTCGCTGGAGTAACCTGCTTGTGTGTATGAATGTGTGTGTGTGTGTGTGTGTGTGTGTGTGTGTGTGTGTGTGTAGGAGTGTTGCCACCTTCCCCTGTGGCTAAAGAGAACAGGTAAATACTGTAGCACACTAACCCCCAACCCTACCCCCACCCCCACCCCCACCCCCAACCAAGTCTTCATCGGAATCCTTATCCTTCTCTGCCTCTGGGTCTTTAGTAGATTCTAGCCCAGAGGTTCTCAATCTGGGGGACTCTTTCACATGGGCCGCCTAAGAGCATCTGAACACACAGATATTTACATCACAATTCATAACAGCAGCCAAATTGCAGTTATGAAGTAGCAACAAAAATGATTTTATGGTTGGGGTCATCACAACATGAGGAACTGTATTAAAGAGTCACATTAGGAAGGCTGAGAATCACTGTTGTAACCCATGCAGAGATTGGGACAGAGTTCTGGTAGGGTGCACCTAGAAAGTGGAAGGCCCAGGGCCTGCAAAGGAAATATTTATTCATCTAGGGAGGGAAGGCAGGCCAGCTCTTACCCTACTGCATCATCAAAGAAAGTCACTGCTGGAGTTTGGAAGATGGTGCTGTGCTAGGGCAGAGCCAACAGAGGGCCTGCTTGGAAAGGGAGGCAGAGGCTGGAGTTCTACCCCTCCAGTCTGAAGTAGCTTTAAACTCCCCTTCATTCTAAAGGGAAGCAAAGCTTAGCTACTCAGAAGGGCAAATGCCTTGGGGACTTCCTGGTGGAAAATACAATAAATGGACTCTCATTCATCTGGATGTGCCCTTGGTTTTAGCTTTTTAATGAAATTAACTTGGTATTTGCCCTTTGCAAATGTTCTAGAGATTCGCAGTGAATATCCACATTTTAATATAAATGGTAGTAGCATCAAACCTGTGAGTTTTATAAAATGAAGGTTCTGTTTGCTGGCTCATTGTTCTATCTTAGCAATGAAGAAGCCTCCAGAGACCCAAATCTTATTTTGCCCCATGCCATGTCAGCCTTAAGCAAAATGGCCAGAGCCAACCACACTTTCTAGAGATCTCCAGGTTGGTGGAAGGGCTCCGGAAGGTTTGAACTCCTAGAAACTGTACTCAAACCTAAACACCCTTGCTGGAGTTCCTACCTAGGGAAAATTTTTCAGTTCAGATAAAGCCCAGAACTATTATAGCTGTGTCTAGTGGTCATCATATATAGTCAGGTTATGTTTTCTGAATATCACCCTTCCCAATTAACTGTAAAATTCTGTCAGTTATGGGATATGGAAGACAGTGGTGACATAATTAGAACTTATACATAATAAATAGTACATCTGTAGTATTTTAACCTCCACTAACAGTTATGAGATCAGTGTGTGGGCCAATTAACTATGGAGCTTTTTTTTTTTTAACTAAGGCTCCATAAACACACTGGTTTTAAATGTCCTAATTAGTAACTTGCTCATTAATTAACTTTCTGATTAATTGTGTAGCAATCTAATTTGTAGACGAGCCACTTAAAGAGTGATACCTTGTAATTCTTTCTTCTGTCTTTAAAATTCCCCCGTAAAATGTGATTTTGTATCCAGCTGGCCTCCTAGTTGTGGAAAACCCATGCTTAAAGAGATGCTAATCCCAGCACTTGGAGGCAGAGGCAGGCGGATTTCTGAGTTCGAGGCCAGCCTGGTCTACAAAATGAGCTTCAGGACAGCCAGGGCTATAAAGAGAAAACCCTGTCTGGGAAAACAAAACAAAACAAAACAAAACAAAACAAAACAAAACAAAACGAGATGTTGTGCAGTTGACCCCAAACTAAATTTCTGTTAGTCTTGCTCTGTGTGGATGGAGGATGTCGGTTGGAGGCTGAGGATGTGGGAGAGGACAGGGGAAAAAAAATAAAAGAAGAAGAAGAAATTGAAAAAGACCAAAACAATGTTATACTGTTGAGCCTGAAAATATTTTCTCCTCCTGGAAAAGAAGGTAAAATGGATTTAGGCAGGACTTTAATCAGAACCAAATATCTTGATTGCAAAACCATTTAGGGGAAAAGAAAATGTTTAAGAAGAAAACTTATTGTGGCCCCCACACCCCTATCATGGACTATTCCAGACATAATTTAAAACGGTGAACAAAAGGGCCAAGCGCAGATTTCAATAGAAGCCCCCCCACCGCACTGGAACATCCAGGGCAGTATTATTAGCATCAGAAAGGGCGACCAGTCCGGCTTCCACCAGAGCTATTGTTGCCAGGGTGTGTCGCCAGTCCTGTCCTGCAGAAAGCCTTTAGCCCTGATGGCAGATGATTCTCTAAGTGAATAGAGATGAAGGCAGGGATATTAAGTGACTCTATAAAACATCCCGGACACAATTGTGTGATTGATGGAGGACAAAGTGGGAACAGCAGGACAGAGGATCCTGGGAGAAGCAGCCTTGTCAATGCGAGAAACCCATCTCTGGAAACAGCTTCTCCGGGAGGAGTTTGCAGTCTATTTGTATGAGTAATCAGCTGGGCCCCCTCTCTGTCAGCCCTGTTTACTCACTGATTTTCTCAACAAGACAACCATTGACACTGGATGGATGGGGCTAATCTGGCGCAGAACTGGCGGCTTCGCAGAGGCTACAGGTCGAAAATAGAGCGCGGTGCCAACTTCACCTCGCCTAATCTAGCGGCTAATATTTATTAGAGCCAATTTATACCGCTGCTCTCTCAAAGAGCAAGGAAGGCCTCGGTGCAATTAATAACATAGGCGATAACCACAGACAAACAAATAAATAAGGGTTTGTGAACTGTTTGGCTGGTTTTAAGGATGGATGTGAAGGGGACAGGGTTGGGTTTGCTACCTGGAGCGGGAAAGGAAGAGGAAGTCAAGGTAGCCCTGGAGAGAGGCTGTCTCCCTAGCCAGGCTCATCCAATCTCTGAGCGGCAATCGGCTGCAAAGTGGCTTTAGAGCCTACACGAATGTATGTAATTCCACAATGCAGCTAACAGAATCTCTGTACACAGACACCTGCCCTCGCAGAGAGAGGTGCATGCGCACACTCCTGTTGTAAATATCCAGTTTATGCGCATCCCCACCCGCTGAGGGAGACCCAGATTGCAAGATTGCTCTGCACTCAGAAGCCAAGCCTGCAGCCATCGAGAAGAGTGGCTATCTGGAAGCTAGGAAGTGGAGGACTGGGGGAGATAGGACAATAGAATAGGGCACTAGGCAGAGTGGTTTCCTTCTATAACCCTCGGTTGTCCTTGAGGCTTGTTGGTAGAGTTGCTGCCACAGTTTCCTACAACTGGATGCTTAAGGAGATTTTGCAGGGCCAAGCTGGAGAGAAGCAGATGTGTGTGTGTGTGCGTGTGTGTGTGTGTGTGTGTGTGTGTGTGTGTGTGTGCGTGCGTGCGTGTGTGTGTGTGTGTGTGTGTGTGTGTGTGTGTGTGTTCGCGCTGGGGGCGCTTAGTGGGCCTGGAACCCGGGTGAGTAGCCAGTTGCCCACAGACTGGCTTTGCAAAGGGTTGGTAGGAGGCATTGTTCCTAACCGGGCGCGGCTTCAGCAGGGGCTGAGACGTGCACGCTGACCTTACCGAGGACCTGGCCTGCAGACAGCTGGCTGCGAAGAAGGAAGCCCTTTGCCCTCGAGCCCCGGTTTCCCTACTCGCCCTCCCCGACCCCCTCTGGGCCAGCGGGCACCCGCGCCTTACTAATTGCTCGGCTCCCTTCATGCACACATCTCCACTAATTTTACATTTCTCATTCTGCGGGTAGCTGGAAAGTGGCTCAGGGAATACGGTTCCTTCTCTTAGCTACCGCATGAATACAGTGAGTGGTGGCCGTCCAAGCCTCCCTGGCTGGGGGCTTTGGTAAATTAGCAGCTTGGCTGTATAATCAGGCATTCGCTATTGAGGTCACAGTACTGTACCCGCTAACCAGGTGAGATTTCATCATCTAATGGGTTGGGAGGTGTGACCGAGCTGCTAAGTTAGCAATTAAACTTCGCAAGTATCATTGTATTGTTTTCTTTTCTTTTCTTTCTTTTTTTTTTTTTTGACAGACCACTGCAACGTTACCCCAGCTACTAAAGAAAGAAAAGAAATCCCTTTCCAGAATATATACACCGAAGGAAATGATTTTTGTAAAACCCAGGAAATGATATAAAGGCAGTATCATGTCTAAACACACCGTTTGGATTCTGTTATTCTATAAAATACAGACTATATAGTTATAGAGTTCTAAATCTGCAGTGGGGGAGGGGGTGGTAGCTAGTTGCTGCAAAGGCAGGGAGGGACTGTGCAAAATATTAGATAACACCTAATCTAGGATAGAAAAAATCTAGGAAATCATAGAGATTCGCCCCTTTGGGCCTATCGTTTAGATTTATTATTGTACCAAGAACTGTTATCAAAGCAGAAGGGCAAACGGTCTCATAGAAGACTCCCCACCTGACCCCCGACCCTGTAGCAGGCAGCTCCTCTGGCTCCTGAGGCCTGAAGCCTTGCATCTCCTCCTGAAGCTCTAAGGTGTATCCCTATAAGATGGGAAAATGGTTGCTGTGAATTAGAAGGCCCGGGTTCCCAGAAACAATAAGCATTCTCGCGCTGGGGACAACACCCTGTGTATGTAGATATGTGGGTCTGTGTAAGAGAGAAAACAGCACAAGACCTGGCTTCTCCCGAGCGCTAAGAGCTTAAATGGAAACATAACAGAAAATATTATTAGCTTTATCTGCTGACACTAGGGACACGGGTTAAAGTATTTTTCATTTAATTTGATAGTGAATAAGGCACTTACAGTACTTGATGATCTATTGATCAAATAGAAATCAGGTGCCAGCAACACCTCCTTGTTTAATCCCCATTCCCACGATTAAAAAAAAACCAAGTGAATTTAGGAGGAAAAAAAACCAGTTTGCTCAGTAAGTGTTGTGTTATATAAAGAATAGAAAGAGACCCGTTCTTCCAACCTATAAATCTCTCCTCGGGCTAATATGATTGACTACAGGGCACGTGACCCCCCGCTGAACTGTAAACAGTGTTTTAATGGACAGTAATGGCCCTATGATTTTTAGCTATTGTTCCAAAATGACTACCATGTTTATTGCCATCATTAAAAATGAATTAAAGAGTTATGAAACTCCTCAATAATGAGAACTCCAGCAGTTTATAAGCCCTGTTCTGCTCTTCCCAGTTCACTTAACGGGGTTGCATCTGCCCAGAGTGGTGCGGGCTGGGCGACACCCACCAGACCACAGTTTAGGAAACCCGGGTGTCCAGAACCTTTCTTTTGTCTGATGAGGGCCCGTTGAACTAAGAAAGGGAAGGAAAAGAGGCGATGATGGGATGAGAGGGAACCCAGAAAGCTCTGCCCTTTCGGGTGTTCCCGGTGAGGAGGTGTGGTGATGGATGACTGCAGGAACCGGGGACTGGGAGGGGACAAGATTCGCCTCCCTGCTACAAAATGGCCTCGGTCAGGGTGTTGGTAGGGGTACGGATGGGATCCCGGGGTTGGGGTGGGGTGGACCAGAGGCGTGTACCTGGCCCTAACCCGGCGCTGTGGGACCCGGTTAGGGCAGGCTGCGGACCCAGGCGGGATTGCCTGGTCACTGCCCTGTAGTTCCGCGTGGTGGCGGCCACTGCACCTCCCCGAAGCCGGGGGAGCCGCTGGGGACCACGCAGGAAAAAGGCTCAGCAAAGTTGCTCGCAGCCGGGGCACTGTTCTCCGAGGGGTCTCTGGCTGGAGTCTGCACGTTTCTCTTTGCATTAGCAAAGCCCAAAGTCATCCAGTTTGCGCTAATCACCACAATTAGTCCTGAATTATCACCGGACTCTGACAGACGTTCCTTGTAACTCTCTTTTATTTCCAACAGCCCTAATCAGCCGCTCTCATTACAAACGCTGATTAAACTGCAAATTATCCAGCAGCGGCCCTGTTCCCGTCTACCAGCAGCTCGTTCAATATCAATTAGGGCCGAACGGCAAAGCCTGCAGCCTCCAAGAGCCTCCAACTGCCTGATAGTGGCACTTATTAGTTTGGAAAACTAGGAAAATACTAATAATCAACAACCAAGGGGAAAGAGGAGGCGACAGAACAAAAGGACGGCAGCATCGCAGCCGTTGGGGCGAGCGCGAGCCGGGTGCTGCGGGCCCAGGTGCGCACCCAGCCGTGCGCGGTGCAGGAAAGGGACCGCTTCGCTGGGAGCGCCGGGTCCCCAGAGCAGCCGGCCCGGTGTGCGGACCGCCAGGACTATTCACTAAGGCATTGGCTTCAGCTCGCCGAGGACGCTTTTTTGCAAATAATAATCGGATTTGGCTATTTAAAAAAAAAAATCAAACCAACTTCTAGAACCGCCCTTCATCGAGTGCTCCTGCAATCCGTTTCCAATAAGCTGTTTAGGTTGGTACTTAAAAAACATTGACCTTGTCCCGTAAATAAAGTGGGAGCTGATGACAGTTGATTTTATTTACCTATTCTGTCAAATTAGATTTCCATGGCAAAACGCTGCTCGCATAGGCTGCAGAAAGTGCAGCCCCATGGCCCCTCCTCTCCACTGGGGCTGAGGTGTTAAGACAAAGCTACTCCGTGCCTCCTTCTACACTACCAGCCTCTGTGTTCTGCACACCCCTCCCCCGTGNNNGCTTTTAGCAGTAAAATATGGTACAGGATAGAGCCTGTGTTTAAAAATACCACTGACAAGGACACAGCACAAGAAAGGAAGGAAAAGAAGGATGCTATCGGCAGTGGCACAGTTGATCCTCCTTGTCTGAACCTTTGGTGTACTGTGCCTAAGAGGCCATTTCTACTGACATGGTACAGTTAGAGGTTATTGTAACCATCTCAGCAATAGACAGGAACTCAGCTGGAACTGATATGTGTGATCACTGATTGATTACCTGCCTGCCTGATAGTGTGTAGTTGAGTGAACTCATTTCCTTTACAGGACAGAAAAATTCACAAAGTAGAAAGTGCAGGTCCTTAAGTGACATGAAAATTACTGCTAAGGATACAGTGATGGACGTCTGCACATATATGTGCACCTATATGTCTGCACACGTAGGTGCACCTATTACAGAAATGGATATGTTCACATTTTTAAAAACTCTCAGCTATGGAAGTCCATATTTACAACATGGATATAGGGATTGTCATTTTTTGCATTGAGAGCGAGAGAGAGAGAGAGAGAGAGCGAGAGAGAGAGAGAGAGCGAGAGAGCGAGAGAGCGAGAGAGAGAGAGAGATTTCTTCCTTCCAAGAGAATAAGCTTCAAGTTTCCTTAGACTTCTCAGCCTTCCTATTGATTCTGACTTTGATCTATAACCATTCTCTCCAAACATGCCCTTCTGGGTGGGGACTCTTCTGATTCCCCTTGCTGTGCTATCTGCTTTCTTGGAATTCAGACACCTGAATGCTTCACGATTAAGAATGTCTTTTTCATCTTCTTATCCCAGGAGCTGGGAATAATAGTAATGACTGTTCCACCAGAGTCTGCTGAGGTGAACAGTGACTCTGTATGAAGCGAACAGTGACGCTGTATGCCATGGCTTTGTAGCGAGAAGCTTGCTTCTGTGAGGTGGTCCTGGGTCCCCTGGTTCATCTTAATGGGGTGCACACAGGAAGGACTAGCCTGGTGTCAGAAGACAGTTGCACATGACAGGGCTTGGTTCCATTCGCCATGACACCTCCTGAGAGGAAGATGAGGCTAGTTTTGAAATACAACTGGTTCTCCTTGTACTTGCCTGGAGGATCTGCCTCAGTTGGTCTTTCTGGGCTTTGTCTGATCATCATGTTGGTTACCCATAATCCATCATGTTGGTCACTCCATCTCAGGGCACGTGACATAGCTCCCTAGCATATAATGTCCTACATGTTTGCTTATGCCCTCATTCACCATGATCAATTTTTCTATCCAAAGCAAGTTGTTTTCATAACCAGCTCCCTGTCAATGGCTGCAGACGACCCCACCCTAATTCTTATTTCTCCAAACCCAGTTATTTTGATACTCTAGTGTATCCAGGAGTAGGAAGTAGGGCTTTGTCTGCAGGATCATGGAGTCCATTGAGATGGGATGAAAGTCACAGACCTGCTGGTCAGAAAAACTCACATGTGCACACTCAGAGAAATTATACATATAGTTTTTTACATACACATACTGGTTTGTAGATCCATCAAAAGACTCATGAAACCCAAGCTAAAAAATCTTTTCCTCAGAGATAGGCCCAGGGTCCTTGTTTACTCTGGGACATTTTGACAGAGCTAAAGTGTCCCCCACCCCAAACTACTCAACAAAAGCAGTGGCCAAGTTAAACTTTCTCAATTTCTCATTTTCTTAAATTCCTTCAAAAGCCAGGCAGAACCCCTGTGTGCCGATCTCTCTCTCCTGGACACTATTGTGTGCATCCACCCACACAGGGTTCTTCCTTCTGGTTACTTCACCATACCCCTTTCACATGCAGGTGACCACTCTCTGCATTATTACCAACATTTTAAATACTTGGCTAAAAAGAAATCTCAAATTCACAGTCTTTTTCTTTTTTTAACCCT
Source organism: Mus minutoides (assembly GCA_902729485.2). Lineage (NCBI taxonomy): Eukaryota > Metazoa > Chordata > Mammalia > Rodentia > Muridae > Mus > Mus minutoides. The sequence goes on from LR749636.1 coordinate 214,908, forward strand.
GGCAAATTGATCACAAGAACTGAGAGTCCTGCAAAGGGCAAATGGAGCATCTCATAGTACCCAAGCTAACCTGATCCATCAGGTCACTGTGGCCTTCAGATGGAGACCTCATCCTTCAAGCCTCGGCAGAGGGGCCTGAAACGTGTGTGTGTGTGTGTGTGTGTGTGTGTGTGTGTGTGTGTGTGTGTGCCTTCATATGTGTGCTCCTGTGTGTATATATGCCTCTCTGTGTGTGAGTGTATGTGTGTGAATGTGTGTGTGAGTGTATGTGTGTGAATGTATGTGTGTGAGAGAGAGAGTGTGTGTGTGAGTGTGTGTGTGTGTGTGTGTGTGTGTGTGTGTGTGAGTGTTACTGGAATTGAACCCAAGGATCTATATGCTTAGTAGGCAAGCACTCAACCACAGAGCTATATACCCCAACCCACATTTGAGATTTCTTTAGAAAGAAAAACTAATTTCTTGTCTCAGAACTAAACAGAACTCTAGACAATTCTTTCTTAAAATGCTCAAGCTGGTATATTTCAGAGCTAAGAGCCATATGGTTTTTTGAATGTTATTTATTTGTACATGCATATGTGTTTGCATATATAATGACATATATGCATGACCTCCTTTGATCGCTTCTCCAGCTAATTTTCTGAGACAGGCTCTGTCTGGACCTGGATCTCACTGGTCTGGATAGATGGCTGCTTAGCAGGTTCCCAGGATTAGCTTAGCTGTCTCCCGCTGCCCCAGCACTGGCTGTCTCTCAACTGAGTCTCTAGTTTACCTAGCAAGTACCTCTCCCAGCTCAAGAGTGGACTTTTAATTATGATAGACTAACTATAAATTAATACCTCACAGTAATTACCGAGAAGAGAGCGTATGAATTTTTAAGCTCTTTTAAAAAAGCATAGGCTGAGTTTGAACACTTCTACATATTTTAAGAATAAACAAAGGAGTAATGTATTCACAAGAAAATGTCATGTTTACCATGTTTAGAAATTCTTACTCCACAGGCCCTGCTTTCTCTCTATTTCTGTCCCCGGCAGCAGGGAGGGAAAGAGTCAAGTGTCCCAGATGTCTCTAGGAAAGAACAATCAAGTTACTTCACAACCAGTGAAAGAAACAGATTTGATTTCGGGTGAATTTGCTGGAGGCGGCTGGAGCCTCTTCCCTTAGCACCACCTTCTTCATCTGTTACTCCAGTTTCGAATCCAGGCTCCGATTCTGTTGATGAGGTTTTTAGCTTCCTAAGATCTACACCACATTTCACCCCCTTAGTTCCTAAACTGTTACCACGTGTAAACCCTTGTCACCCGAGAAAGTTTTATAAGACCTCAGGCATTTTAAAAATAGACAAATCAAACATTTACTTATAGTAAATCATCAAGAAATTGATTTTAAAACATTTTTGATGTGTGTGTAATTTTACCATTTAATAAAAATGAAAGGAAATTTGCTTGCTAGTGAGATAAATGTGCTAAATATTTTTCATAAAGAATTAAATTGCATGAATATTTTATACCACAGCATGTAGCATTACAATTTTCCCCAGAATTTACTGACACTCTGATTTTGTGATCCATTGTCAAGGCTGAGAACAGCATTTGACATACGTGTATAATGCAGGGTTGGTGAGAAGGCTCAGCAGGTAAGGACAATAGCTGCTGAGCCTGATGGCCTAATGGCCTGATTTTAATTCTTGGGACTCGCAGGGTAGGAAAGAATTGTTTCCCACAAGTTGTCCTCTGGCATCCATATTCATGCCAGGTCACATATGTTCCTACACACACATATATATATGCAGATAACTAAAAATATAATAATAAAATGCTTAGTTACACAAGATAGCAAAAGTATATTTAAGACCATTTCAGGCATCACTCAAAACTGTTCCTTAAACCAAAATTGACAATTTCGTTTTTTTTTCAATTTTTTATTAGGTATTTTCTTTATTTACATTTCAAGTGCTATCCCAAAAGTCCCCTATACCCTCCCCCTACCCTGCTCCCCTCCCCACCCACTCCCACTTCTTGGCCCTGGTATTCCCCTGTACTGGGGCGATAATTTCTTTTTTGAAGCTTGTCAGCAATTCAAACAGTAATTTTAAACATTAATGCTACCGGTGAGACAGCTCAGCTTGTAAAGGCACTCGCTGCCAAGTCCGAAGGCCTGAGTTCAATTCCTGGGAGCCACACAGTGGAAGCTAAGAGCTGACTCAACAGAGTTGTCCTCTAACCTTCACACACACACACACACAAAATCTTAAAAATTTTAAGTTAATAAAAATAAAATAAATCAATTCTGATACAGTGCAACCCAAAGATATACTAATTTGATCCATGCTAAGAATGACAGTAGAAAAATATTCAAAGACTTGATTTTCTATAATTAAATTATTATCTTTCTATAAAGGAAGGTAACTTTGTATGTATTGTACGGTAAAGCACTGTGGTTCCTAACACATGATAGATAGCTTGAATCTGAGGCACGGCGTTTCAGGCAGTGCTTGTCTATGGTGTGTGGCATGTAGTGTGTAAAGTGTGTGAGTTCTCTGCCATGTGCTCAGGACCCAGGCTTTTGTGCGGTCGTGTGATATTGCATGAGCCCATGCGGCTAGAAGAGCCTCAGATTCGCCACACACTGGTTGAGTCCACGTTTGGTGATTGTGTTCAGAATTTCCATGTTGCTGCATCTTTTGCAATATCCACCTCAGTTACACATGAGGGTCACAACCAGCAGTTTAATAAGCTGAGGTCTGACTTTTCCTCTTGTTTGGGGAGCCTGAGCTTTTGTCTTCTTGCCAGTAACATTTTCAGGGTGCCAGTTCTATCTGTATGGCTAACATCCTATCGTTCACTTAAGAAATCGGTTTCATTTTCTTTGTCGAAGGCGTCTTGCTATGCTGCTCAGGCTGGCTTTGAACTCACGATCCTCTCCTCAATTTCTTGAGTGGCTGTATCTATAGGTTTACCACCTTGCCCACACATTCAGGTAGCTTCTGCTGAGTACATACTACGTTCCAGACATGGTTAGCACTAGGACTGCGGTGGAAAGCTGGACAGCAAATGTTTATATTGACATCATAATGCCTACATTTGCTGAAGAGAATAAATAATTAAAAAGGTAAATTAAGAAAAAGGGTCGTTTTAGACACCGCTGAGAGAAAATTAAATGGTTTGATTTGATAGGGAGTAGGTTGTCAAGAAGAGGCCTGTGACTAGGTGACATCTACACCATGATTGCTCCAGGGTCAGCTGGTGAAGATCCCGGAAGGATCTATGAAGCGGTGTATTCTGGGTATATTCTCAGAAAAGGAAGAAAATAGTGACTGGGTTTTATAAGCAAAGCAGGGAGCAGCCAGGGAGAGGTCAGACCAAAAGGCCGAGACTAAAACCAGATCCTTGTAGGCCATGGTGAGGCATTCAAAAGCAACAGGAAGTCAATGGTGGGTTTTAACATGGCTGAATTTCTTAAGAGTCTTTTGTATGAGGAGGGGAATTAGTAGACATGGAGGGAGGAGGAAGAGAAGAAGAAGAGGAGGAGGAGGAAGAGAAAAGAATAAGGAAAAGAAGGAGAAGGAGAAAGAAAAGAAGGAAGAGGAGAAGAACGAGGGTGACTTCAAGATTTTGACCCTGAGCTAGGGTCTTTCCCTGAAAGGGGAAGAAAAGGACTGCTGGGAAGGAGGAAGTATTGTATCTGAGATGCTGGGAAGGAGGAAGTACTGTATCTGAAATGCTGGGAAGGAGGAAGTATTGTACCTGAGATGCTGGGAAGGAGGAAGTATTGTATCTGAGATGCCCATGAGCCTCTGAGCAGGTTCTTCTCCCTTATTCCTTCTCCTTCTCCTCTTCCTTTTTTTTTTTTTTCCTTTTGAGACAGAGTCTCACTATAGGGCTCTGGCTGGCCTGAAACTCATTGTGTAGACCAAACTAGCCTCAAGCTCTCAGATACCCACCTGCCTCTGCCTCCCTACACTTGGTGTGCTCCATGACGGCTCCAAACCCAATGGTCGCACCTACTTTCCTGTAACCTCAGACAGCATCTGGCCACATTTCTAGATCTTTTGCTGTGCCTTTCTGTCCCCTCCCTCCCTCCCTCCCTCCCTCGCTCCCTCCCTCCCTCCCTCCCTCTCTCCCTCTCTCCCTCTCTCCCTCTCTCCCCCTCTCCCTTAATAAAATAAAAATAAAATAAAATTAATAAAAATAAAATAAAATAAAGTTAATAAAAATAAAATAAAATCAATTCTAATACAGTGCAACCCAAAGATATACTAATTTGATCCATGCTGAGAAATGACAGTAGAAAAATATTCAAAGACTTGATTTTCTATAATTAAATTATTATCTTTCTATAAAGGAAGGTAACTTTGTATGTATTGTACGGTAAAGCACTGTGGTTCCTAACACATGATAGATAGCATGTAATATATGTATCATGTATCATATATGTATATGATATATATATGTGTGTGTGTGTCCCCCCCTCCCTCTCTCCCTCCCTCCCTCCCTCCCTCCC